>VZZY01017156.1:134354-162014 GCA_013400335.1 Eurystomus gularis
GGGAGCCCCGCGCTGGAGCCGGGCTGTGGGCACCCGGAACGCGGCTCCGAGGGCGGCGGAGGCTCCGGGAAGGGCCGTTCTCGGCCGGCTCCGGGTCCCGGCTTCGCCGGGCGGTCCCCGCAGCGTCTGTGTGCGGGGAGGCGGCAGGAGAAGCCCCTCAGCAGGGCACAGTGGGCAGCGTTCGCTTCCCAGCCTGCGCTCTGCCCGCGCTCGGGGCTCGGGTACCTTTGTCCCGGCTCGGCTGGCTTTGCTAAGGTCCGGCACTCGCGGTTTGAGGGCTCTCAGCTGGTGTGGCAAAAGGAGCGAGTTGCAAGACCCCCGTGTTTGATATTAGTAGCTGCGGAACAGGTGAAACGCCAGAAACCTGCACGGGAACTGGCAGATCCGCGTAGGAACAGCAGAGGAGTCAGCTGCGAGAGCTGGAGCAGACCCTGCTGCAGAGCATCGCCACCGTCAGCCAGGAGCAGGAGGTCTGTGGAAGGCAGGCTGCCAACGATGCTCCGGCCGGGTGCTGGGCAGGCTGACCTCATCCCCCCCGGCCAGAGCATCGCGGCGGGCGAGTGGGGCAGAGCTTGTGGCACACGCCGAAAACGAGATCTAAGAGTCCTCGCTGCTGCAGGGTGACTCTTGACCCAGTGCCTGTGTGCTAGTCACTGGCTGTATCGCTCTGGGGCCAGACTCGCAGAGCCAGAACTGCCTCGAAGTACTCTAGAGTTGGCACTTTGCAACATCGGAGAGCCAGCTGACTGGGTTTCTCAGTGCTTTATCCCTGTATCTAAATATCTGTAGGCTCCTGGTGCTGTTTTCAGGATAAATACTTTAATTCGGGCTGTTTTCAATTCCACAGAAAATAAGTTAGGGAAGCTGTCTTTTTTCCTTTAAATTACAAGGGAGGTAGTCACTGCTGTGCTTCAGTCTTTGGACTGTGGTTGAGCTGCGCATGCATCGATACCTTTTGGACTTCATGACTCCTGTGCCACACAGATAACAAGAATCTAATCCTTATCTGTTGTGCTTGTTCCATCAGGTGTCTGCAATGTTCTTTCCCTGGAAATTAAAGCCAGTCCTAAAGTGCGAGCTTTCATTGGTGAACGAGTGTTGCTGAAATGCTCCTTCAAATCCAGCTCTCCCATCACGGAGAGCCTGATCGTAGACTGGACGTACCGGCCCCTCACAGGTGGTCATATGGAGACTGTAAGTGGAAGAGAGTCTTTTTCTAGTGGAGACTGACCAGGCCTCTGTGCATGCTGGAAATCTGATATTTTTACTGCTTGCCTTGCTGTGCCGCTTCATGGCTTGAGAGCTTGGGACTCTCATCACCACCTTTCCCATGTGAAATTGCTTTTAGCGCTCTTTAGGTAAAAAATATTCTTTGTAAAAGCGTAATAACATAAAGATGATACAGTAGATAAACTTTGGGGTTTGACACAATGCTGCGCTCTGCGCTGTAGCTTGGTGTAGAATGACCATAAAGGATTGGATTGGCATCTTTGTTGAAGGCAGCTGTACCCTCGTAGTTCTTTGGTGGGGTCTACTGCTGATACATTTTGGTGTGGTAAGAAGATGCGTGCAGTGACAGGCTGAAGACAGTGATGATGACAGCCTCTGAGGTTTATGGGCTGCCACTTGCTGTTTTGTTGGCAGCATTTTGAAGTTTAGGCATAAATACATAAGTCTGAAAGCCCTTTGGAAATGGCTCATTTGAGGTGGAAACAGAAAAATGCACATCTTTACGGGTTATCAGTGACTTCTGCTGCCTGAAGAGTTTAACTCTTAGGAGCATCCTTGTATCTGGAACAAAAAGGTGCTGCTTGTATGAAGTGAGGTCTGCGGAGTCTCCACTCTCAGGACAGCAAGAGCGAAGTGCAAGAAGCAAAAGCTGAAGAACTGCAGTGTTCTGCTGGCAAGAGGCAAGAAGCCTGCTCTGCTTCTCAACTGCAGATCTGCAGGGGGGGAACAAGTTGGTCAGAATGGTGATGATGACATTTGAGAGCTGAGGCTGGTAGATAAAAGCGTTGGTGATCTAATGAAGTGGGACTGCCTCAGAATCTTAAAAATGGAACTTGAAAAGGTCTCCTGTATAAGAAGTGTTCTTTCTGACATCCTAAAGTGTGTTCCTTTGTGTTTATGATCTAAAGAGTAGTGTACTTTGCTCTCTTGGACGAGTGTGTTACTGATATAATTATCCTTTGCCTTCTTTAGATTTTTCATTATCAGTCTGTTCCATACCCAACAACAGTGGGAAAGTTCAAAGACAGGATATCCTGGGTTGGGAATGTTGCCAAAGGTGATGCTTCCATTGCTATCCAAAGCCCAGTGATGAGTGACAATGGGACGTTCATCTGCAGCGTGAAGAATCCTCCAGACGTGTACCACAACATTCCCCAGACGACGCTGATCGTTACGGAGCGGGGTAAGCCTCTGTTTCAATAGCACATCCTCATCCAGGTGACACAGCTGCACTGCAGTTTTTTCAGGACCTTAGAAGTCTGAGCATCACGTGTGAAATGGGTTCCCTGGAATTCCAAACTAGAATTTCAGCAAGAGTTACCTCAGCCAAATACGTTGAAAACTACTGCATTTATTTGGGGCAGGAGGGGACAGAGGAAGCTGTGGTAACAGATATCAAAGGTGTGCAGTTGTTCTACCACCACAATCTGCGGAGACCAGAACTCCTGAACAAGTTAAACGTTTAGGAAATGCTGGTCTGAAAATAACTGTAACATCACAAACACTGATTCTCAGTAATACTTTATTTCCTCATCTGCCTGCGTGTGACACCTACCATGAACTTACAGCTGAGTCGTGCTGATAGAACTTTGTCATGACCTGCCTGCCTTTGTATTTTTTTGCATGTAAAGCACTCTGCTGTGTTGGATGTGTGGCAGGAGTCCCTAGAGATTCAGCCACAAGCTGTTTCAGAGCTGCCAGCTCCCTGCTTTGTGACAAGGCTGTGTCCTGGGTGAACGTTTGTCACGGGGACGTAAGAAAGCCATGTTTTACTGCTGGTACAGCTGGGCTGCTCTTTGTTTTTCCTGCAGGCCTTTCCTTCCAGCTAACTTCTGCAGTGCTGCTGTCCATTTTAGTCTTCCTGCCTTCCATCATTGTGGTCGTTCTGCTGCTGATACGGATGGGAAGGAAATTCGGAATGCTAAAGGAGAAAAAAAAATCTGGCTGTAAGAAATCCTCCATAGAAGTGTCTGATGAGTAAGTTCTGGCTGGAACCTAAAGCCCGTATTTCTGCCTCGGCCTGTTGACAGAGGCCAAAGGACGGTTTCTCATTCCATAGCTCTCAGCATCTGCAGTTCAGTCACTGAAATCTTCTTCTCCATGAGCGTAATTTCACTAGTGGTCAGAAAGTCCCCACCTTGGAGCATAAACTAACTGCTGTACATCCCCATTTTTCGGTCATTCGCGTGAGGCCTGGAACTGAAGCAGTTTAGGGTTAGTCTTTCACTTCTGTAATTGGGTTTATTTCAGCCTAAATCAGCAAGATATTTTGCTTATGTGGGCTTTATTTGTTGCATTTTGGTGTGAAGTATCCATAACAACAAAACACACTGAATCATGCTGGCTGGTTCCGCTGTGACGATCTGAGCAGAGGTGCCAGGTGCTGACTGAGCCTTGGAGACTGAATTTCCTTCTGAAGTGGAGAGGGTTCTGTTCTGGAAAGGGTCAGTAGTGAGAGCAACAAGGTAACGTGGCTGCTGCTGGAGCTGCACCTGGTTTTGCAATGAATTCAGTGCCCCAGTGTTTTGCAGGATGGGTTTTCAATATGGTGTTCTGGTTGGCTGGCCAAATAGCAACTCTTGTTGTATTCTTCATGGCCCTTAAGTGAAACGTCTGCCTTCAGAATAAGGGACCTGACAGTCTGTGTTCTGTCTGGTTTTGCTGTGCAGAATCAAATGATGGGAAGCCTTCAGTGCAGTGCGGTAGAACTAGAACTCACACTCCGTAGGAAATAGGAGTACGAGTGTTGGGGGAAAAGTCCAACCTCATCCTGTGCTTTTTCTGCAGGCCTGAACGTACAAACAACTGCTCGGGGAAACTCAGAAACTGGTGTCTGAACTGTGTGGTAAGTGAAAGCTGGTGTGGTCATCAGTGGTTTTGTCAACTGTGTTGCTCAGAGGAGGTACCAAGAGCAGCCAGGTAGAGCTTGTGATACCTCTGGATGTCAGAGAAGCGTCCCGAATGGCCAGGCTGGTGCTCCTCAGTGTTTTCCACGTGTGGGCTATAGAGGGTGAGAACTGCTGGTCACGCTGCGTTACTGGTGGGGGAAGTTGCCTTGAGATCCACCACATTGATTTTTTTCATTTGACTGTATTGAGATTAAAGCTGACGTTTTAAGACAAAAATTCAGGATTTCAAGTGCTAGCTGCTGTGCTGTGTAGTTTTTTTAAATCCTCTGCAAAACCAGCGTGGGGTTTGCCGGTGCTGCGGTGAGGATTGCGGGCACTGATACCTCGGTCCACTGTGTTTCTTGCAAAGGCGGCAGTGCCCAACCTTGCCCCTTCTTAGGAGATCTTCCTACTTACCCTGTTTTCATCACAACAGAATCCTGCTAAACTCCAGTGGTTGGTTTGGTTTTCGCTTTTTGTTTGTTTTGTTCTGTGCGGTGGTGGTGGTTGTCTGATTCTGCTCCTTCACTTGCCCGCCTATCAGCAGGCTTCTGTTAATCAGCTGTTGTGCTGGAACTGCTCAATGCTTTGGCCACCTGCTGTACTCGCTCTGTAAGACGTGCCTCTAAGTTCTGTGTGCTGGCATTAGTGGCCGCAGCTGCCGTGTGCCGTGTTCCAGCCCAAGCTCACTAGTATGCCTAATTTGAGAGTGTTTGCACTTTTTTTCCCCAATGTCCTACAGAGCAAGCTTATCTCAGACGCTCCTTCACATCTATGCGTGGTCAGGGAGTATATTGAGGAGGATTTAAAACAAGCAGTTGTGCAAGTTACATATGAAATATTGACGGTTCTGCATCAGACACAGCAGTTAGAACGCAGCAGTGTCAGGAGCAGGAGCTCTGAGAAGGGCAGAAAGCTGCAAATGCTCTATGCAAAGGTGGGGGCTGCCGTGGGAGGTGGAAAGGCCGTTGCAAGAGATGTGCTGGGGAGCGAGGAGGCACCACCGCTTTGCTGTGCGTGGAGAGATGGGCAGGGACAGGAGCCCCCGTTGGGTGGGGGAATGCTGTCGGTCAGTGGGAGGCTTTAACAATTGGAAGGTGTCTTCTTGTCCTTTGAGAGAAGGCAAATTTGAGCGCTGTGCTCCTGCTGCTTTCACGTTGAGTGTTTTGCCGTCTGTTTGATACTTTGCTCTTCGATATAAAAATATTTAGCTGAACATCCTGTTTCGCTCACTGTAATGATTCTATAGCTTTCTGTAATGCACTTTTTCATGCTTATTTTATTAGGAAAATCGCAAAGCCAGTGAAAATCTGTTTGGACTTTAAATGGCTGGAAAGTTAGTGAGATTTCCCTCGTAGAGCTCTTCTGTTTGAGTTTCTTTCAAGCTGCAGAGCTGGGTTTCGACACTGCTGTTCAAATGATTACTGTGGTTGAAACACAGTTGTTGAAACAATAGACAATGGGAATCTGAAAGTATGTGGTTGGTTGTAGCTGAAAAACAAACGCGCTGCTCTGGACCTTCTCTTAGAGGTGGTGGTGCTTTTGAAGGAGATGGCTCTCTGCACTTTATGGCTTATCTTTTGCTTGAGCTTTTTGTGCTTAAAACACACTTCACGGGGCAGTGATCCAGGGGCAGTGTGTCTGTATACCTGTGATGGGTCAAAGGGATCGAGCTGCCAGGGCTTACGACTACAAGCCCTGTGGCTTATCCAAGCCCAGCAGCGTTCTGGAAAGCGTTTAAGCTCTTGTCAGAAACTCAGTGGACTCAGTTGTGTTGAACACATTCCTTGGTTCATGTCTTCATGCATAGTCTCAATTTCTCTCTCCGTACTCCCTGTTTAGGACACGGATGAGGAAGACCTATACTGATGAAAGACTAAAGCTCTGGATAACGAACAAAACGACAGCACTGAAAATCACGGCTAGCTAGGTACAAGCGCTGCTGGATGACCCGTGCAGACTGAAGGACCTGCTCTGATCTTAGATTGGAAGAATAATTGCTGATGGGAGAAATCACTTCTATCTGAGCACAAAATAATGATTTTGGACATCTTTTCTTAGTAACTGGGAAAAAAAAATAATCTCCTAACCTGACTTCTGCAGTGCCTACAGAAACCTCAGTGCCTCCAGCTGCACAGCCTGTTTCCAACAGCAGTCTGACAATGCATGTTTCTTAGTTTACATGTTGATTTGTTTCCTTTTATTATTGCTGCCATCCCTGTGCCCTTGAACTCGACTTGCTGGGAGCACAGGCTGGCGTCAGCTCTGTAAGGTGATCAGCGCTGGGCACTGACCATGGTTTCTTCTTGTGGTTTTTTTTTTTTTATGTGGAGTGTATCTGCGAAGGACTTAAAGCAGTTTGATTAAGTTGGTTTATGGCGTCTTTCGCCTTGGAGCGAAGAGAACCTTCTGCTTTTTAACTATTTCATGGTTTTATCTGCCACTGAATTACAGGCTCACCATTTTGTTCCTGCTCTTTTCTGATTCTGTTTTTAAGTCACCACCTGCACAGTTGTGTTAGTTTACACTGTTAAGTTTTATCTTCCCTTTTTTTTTTTTTAATTTGTCCAACAGCTGCAGTACTCGGTGCATCTCCTTCTACTTGTAGAAGTGAAACACAATTCACCTAATTTTTTTTTTAAATCAGAAATGCAAATGGGGACTCTGTATCTGGGGAAACACAACCCCATCTACCTCAACCACTGACTCGCGCAGTGCCCACAGGAACGTTCTGTGTTCTGAAGAACAGTCACATTCTTCTCTCTTCTTCTAGGTACCGTTTTAGAGAAACAGCTAAACGTGCATCAATACTGGCTGGTAAGAAAGAGCACTTGCTCTTTCTCCAGCCTCGTCCAATAATGGGTGGCAGAGAGCAGTGGAATTACATCTGCTCAGTGCCTAAACAGCTGCTGTTCTCTCTTCCTTCCTGTAAGCAGCATTGCCCAAATCCTCTCCTTTTACATGTTACAAGTTTACCGGTGACTTTGATGTGCCCTTACCAATAAATTGCTTTGTTTCATTCTGGGCTGTGGATTTCTTTATTGGGCTAAACATGGCTCAGTGTAGTGGTACTCCCAAAACTGCCATCCTGAGCCATTGCTTAGCTGTAGAATTGTCATATGATGACGGGTAAAGGTGTGTAGGGAACAGATTTGACTCAAAAGGGGATGGTTCCTGAGACTCCCTTTAGCAGCCCTGTGGTGGCTGCCAATTACAGGCATGCTAGAGTTCCTCACTGCAAAGCTGGTTAGCTGTAGGTCTGTGTCTCCAGGTAAAGAAATAGATTTTTCTCTTGTCTACTATAAAGTAATACTTAAAAAGCTTGTGCTTCCTTGTGACACAGTGTCTCTCCCAACCAAAACTTTCCTGAGAAAGGATGTTGGTGGGTTATGCAGCCTAGAGGAAGTGGCTTTGTTGTTCCACTTTCAGTTGTTCCACGTTCTGTGTGGAAATAAATTACTCTTGTTTTCTGCAAAATGTTTGCCTCCAGCTGCAGCTCCTGGGCAGATCTCTCTGTGCCAAGCTAAGTGGGTACCTTGAAGCTAATAACGTTCTGAATAGTGAATGGTGTTGAGCTTGGAAGGGGCTTTAACTTTTCCTTTGTCCGTTGTAGGGAAGTTGCTCTGTGTAACATCAAAAGCGGTGCGAGGGTAGAGGGCAGTGATTGCTGTGGTACTCCAGAGGAATGATGAAAATACACTGTGAAAGTGGGCGGGGGTGTGTGGGTGTCCCAGCTGAAAGCTGTGTGCCTCGTGAGTGTTCCAAAGGGAGCGGCTGAGGACGCTGTCAGAGCATGCTGGCAGCGGCCCGTTGGCCTGCTGACCTGTGGCCCCTGATAGCACCGGCAGGAAGGCTCAGCAGAGTTCCTCAGTGTCGCTCGCTGCTGACACCTCATCGGGACAAGATCCAGTCTGCAGGAGCAGCGGCTCTTTAACCAGCTCTGATCCCCAAAACAAACCAGGAGGGAGCACAGGCTGCAAAAGAGCTGCTTGCTGAGAATCAATCCGTTCCTGACCTCTCACTTCAGTGTGCTGCGATGGAAGGGCTGGGACCGAGCCACAGCTGGTACCTGTGAAGTGTCTTCTCCTTACGAAGACTTCTCATGAAGACTTACATCTTATCAAGACTTAGGTCTTCTCCTGCGTACCCATCTTCTGCTCTGTCACAGATTCATAGAATGCCAGGTTGGAAGGGACCTCAAGGATCATCTAGTCCAGCCTTAAGTGTAGTTGAAGTGAGATGGGCCAGCACCCTGTCAAGATGAGTCTTGAAACCGTCTAATGCATCTATAGTTCTCACCTCTCCGTAGCAGCCCCTTCTCCATTGTGGCTTGTCAGCACCTCCATCTAGCTCTTCACTTCCCCTTAGCAAGATAAAAGTGACCACCAAACTGAACCTGAGGTGAGACTGAAACCAAAGACTGGCAAAAGGCAAATGTCTTGCACGTACATCCTCAAAATGATTGAGCAGCTGATTCAGATACTCGGAATTAGTCACTGAAGAACCCTTTGTGCGAGCGACGAGCTGGCTGCCCCAAGCCACGCTAGGTGAGCATTGTTTGCTGTCAGATTTACTCTTTTTTTGTTTTTTTTTCTGAAAAGAGAACTAGGGAAGCACAGAAGTGCTGAGGATTCAGATACCATCTGCAAAAGTAGGGAAATGTGAAGGCAGTGTGGTAGCTATGTGTTGGTTTCTTTTCCCAGTCTGTTTAGTAAAGGCAGTGGTCCTGCAGAAGGGTTTGGGCACGTCAGCACCGTAACACACCAGCCTGGGTGCGTGGGTGCTGCCTTCAGCTGGTGCACGCACGGCACCCACTTGCTGGTGCATGTCCCAGAGGGAGACCTTGCAAAAAAATGTGTTCCCAGGCAGGACCAGAACTGATTCTCAGAAATAGGGTAATAAACCCAGGAAGGATTTGATGGTAAATAAGGATCAGAGCCTCGGTAGCTCAGCTACAGAGTTTTGCTATCCCAGCACGCAGGCCTCTGTCTGCTGAGGACGTTTTAAGCTGGCTCCTATTTTGGGTCTTGCGTGCGGGTGGTCCTGGGAGGTTGTAGCTCTGCTTGAGTTCTACAGCTTTTGGCAGTAGAACTGGAAAGTAGGATGCTTCGGCCTGCTGCACTGAGATGTGCTGCGCCAGCTGAGAGCTTTGGAGCTGAGCTTGAATCCTGCTGTGTTTGTAGGTCGCGTCTGCACGAGCGCGGGCTGCACGGCAAACTGTGTCGTGGCAGAGCTGCAAACAGCACGCCAAACCACACAGCTCCCCCCTCCACCTACAACCCCCAAGGTGCCCACGTGTTTTGAAAGGCAGGTTTGGGAGAATTCCAAGAGGCTCGCTGCCACTCCTCAGGATTTTGTCTGTGGAACGGGGAGGGCGATGAAGGGCAGAGGTGGTTTGGCGTTGCTGACGGGAGAGCCACAGGGATTCTTGGCCTGGAGCAGACTCATGGGTCCCTCAGCAGCTAATTCTGAGCCTGTAACCCCTGTCTGAGCCTGTCTCAGGGTGTTTCTGAGAAAAATGCATTTGGAAAGAAAAGGGAATTAGCAAACGTGCCTGGCCAGGTCCAGAGATGGAAGCTTGTGTTTGAGGCTGAGCAGTGGCCGCGAGAAGCCTTCCCCAGTCCCTGCTCATGCCCACGGAGCCTCAGGGGCTGTTCCTGCTGCCCCTTGGTGTGTGCACGGAGCTGGCACGTTCCCTCGCACCTCCCTGCTGCCCTCTGCACCTTGGTGTGGTTGTTGCCATCGCTTCTGCAGGAGTGCCGGGACATAGGTGCTGCCCTGAGAAACTTGGTATCCCAGGACCGCAGATCTGTGGCTGTGGCTTTCTGCTCCAGGGATCTGTGATCTCGGAGAGCAATGGGAATAGTGGCAGGTATTTGCCTTACGTATTTCTCTAACTCCTTTTGTGGCTCTTTCTTGGGGAGAAACAGCTGGGCCCTTTTCCACTTGCAAGCCCTACTGAAGCTGGTCTAGAGATCTCTGACTTGCACAGTGGAGGAAAGATGAGAGAAGCCAGCAAGGTTTCCGAGATGATTTGGGCTCTTGTCTTTCTGCAGCAAGGATGCAGGTATTGGGAAACATGTGCTGGTACCAGCAGCCTCCAGTTCAACTGCCCTGGGCAGGTTCTCCAAGTAGGAGGCCTTCTCTCCATGACTTTTTGCCCTTAAATATGTTGATCAGTTTTGAATGGGCATCGCTTTGAATCCTGGAGCAGAGACGCAGCAGGCAGGGCACTGGCTTTTGCCTTGCTGTGATCCACAGGAACACCGGCGGGTGTGTTCCTGGTGCTGACGGCCAGCCCGTCCTTGGGCTGCAGGGAATGTCCACAATGGGTGGGAAGGAGACATCGGCTTTGAGAGGTGTGCAGCAGGTCAGACAACACAGTGACCAAACGTGGCACTGTCTTAAGAGACTCTAAAGGGTTCTAGCAGAAGTTCTCACCATGTGCAGCACCCTGGAGCAAGAGGGCTATTTGTAGAGCGAGGGGTCTGTGGTTTTAGGACCAATCTTCTCTGAGTATGTCATAGAAAAAACGTTCCATTGCTTTCTGAGCAGAGTTAATATATCTGAACATCTCGGCTCAGATGCTAGAGGCTCGACCCCCAAACCACCGGAAAGATTCATTACTTAGGGGAAAATGCAAAGATGTTTGGGGCTGAGCCCTCCCCCAGCCCTCTCTCTTCCTTTCCAGGGCTCAGAGCAGTCTCACACCAGAGACACCTCTGACATCTGTGCCTCGCTGGGTTCCAGGCTCCCAGCTGGGATAGTGGTTAACTCGAGAGGCGGAACGTCCGGGCAGCAAGGTCACGTCCCTCTCCAAAGAGCTGAAGAAAGTCATTTTCTGACCTTGGGGTTTGGTCCGGTTGCAAGTTGTTGGTGTCCTGCCCCAGGGGAAACTGATGCATGCGTCGCTTCACCTCTGCTGTTCTTTTTAGAGTAAGATGAAGGTGTTGCTGAGCCTGACTGTGGTGCTGACATGGCTGGGTAAGCTGTAAGTCCTTCTGGTGGTGTTATTACCTTTCCTGCTTTCCCCTCTGCCACTGCTGGCAGACCCACCGCTTTCTCTCTTCCTGTGGTGAGAACCCCTCGGGGTTTCGCAGGCCTGGGGAGCTGGCAGCAGTATTTGGGCTCCTGGGTCCCGGTCACTCCTCTGCTCTCTGGGTGCTGCATATTCCCTTCCCGCAGAGCTCACACATATATACAGGCTCCAAATTACAACGGCATCCCTGGATGGAGTCCTGTACTTATTTTGGCAGGCTCCAAGGCTTTGAAAGAAGTAGAACTGCTTTGCCAGGTCTAAGTGCAGGGAAAGGTTTCCAAGGTATTGATTTTGGCTCTGCTGGAGGCAACTGGCTCCCTTGGTCTTCTCTGCTGGTGAATATTTGTCATTTTCAGCTCTGCAGCTGGTCAAGACCGAAAGAAACCTGTTTGGGAAGCTGTAGTACTTTGCATTTATTATTTACAGGGCATCAGACAAATACTTGGTGCTTTGCCAGGGCCCAGCCCTGGTGGCTTGTGGACAGAGCGAGCAGAGTGGCTAAGACACCAGGAGCAGCCTACCTGTCTGAGCAGCTCCTCGCTGAATCAGCTCACCTGCTCCTTGACAAACAAGTGCCCGAGCCTCAGCCACTCCTCTTGCCAGGTTTTTCCAGCGTGGACGCTGGGGCGGGCAGGGTTTCTCATGATGAGCTCCAGGGATGTGTTCTGCCCCACTTGTTCCCCTGTCCTACCACTCGCCTCGTGGCCCGCCGTGTCGGCAGCTGCTTCGTGCTGGTTGTGTCAGCCCTGTGCTCTTTGATGTTCCTCTGTTTGGGTTTCTTTGCCCCACTGTCCAGCTTCTCCAGTAAACCCTAAGCTGTAGTTAGGTGGCCAGACAAGTCCAAGCCCAGGTCCGGAGCCTGTGAGCAAGGAGTAAGGAAGCCAAATGGGCAGGTTGTGAACGAGGAACTGAACTTCGTGCGAAGCGGTTGAATTGCCCCTGGCCTGGTGTAGATGAGAGCAGCACTGGTTCTCCCAGCCGGTGACTCACAGGAACAGCCCTGCAGGAGCTGCAGGCTTTGGCTCGGAGACGCAGAGGGCTGGGGTTGTCCTTCCCCACTTCCCTTCTGCGTGGCTTGTTCAGCGAGCGCAGCAGCCCTTGGTCTGGCGGCTGGGAGGATGTGCTGCCCCGCATCCCAGGCACGCCAGAAGCAGGGGTCGGGGAGAGGCTTTGCCCGCACAGGGAGCAGGGCCTCCCCGTTGCGCTCTGGACTGGTCAGTGCCGTTAGCCCCAGGCTTACTTGGAGAGGAGATAATCTATGGGGACAGGCAGGCTGCGTCCGGCCATCCTCCCTGCACTCATCCTGCTCTCCTTGTCCCTGGCAGAGCGATGCAGCGGGTCGGCTGGCTGGGTGTTCACGACGCCCCAGCTTCGAGCCAGCGCTGGGGACTCTGTCCTGCTGCAGTGCCGCTTCCTAGACCCGGTGGCCGAGGGCTGGACCATGGCCAAGGTGGACTGGCTGCGCACGGCAGGAGCTGGCACGCAGAAGGTGAGTTGGGGCCGGGGGCTGGGCGGCGGAGCAGTGCACGGGGCAGGTGGCAGGGGAGCGAGGCGGCCCCGCTGCTCTCGGGAGGCTGCAGGAGGAAGGTTTCCCTGCGTAGCAGCGGAGCACTTTCACCACTTCCTACAGCCCTACACCATGGGGGAACCCCAGCGCTGGGGGCTGCGCCCTGGGGCTTTCCAGGGGAGTGTGGGAGTGAGCTGGGCTCTTTGCATGGGGAGCGCTCCACGGGAAAAGGGAGAGAGCGCAGATCTGAGGGCTTTGAGCAGGGAGAGCACAGGGGCAGTGCCCTCCCACTGGGCTCCTTTCACCTGATGCTGTTTGTGCCCTGGCAGGAGGAGATGGTGTTTTATTACTACAGCAACCATGGCATCCCTGTGGGCCATTTCCAGGACCGGGCGCAGTGGCAGGGGGACATCTCGCGCTGGGATGGCTCTATCCAGCTGCAGGATGTGCAGGTCAACGACAGCGGCACGTACGTGTGTGAGATACGGCTGCTCCAGTGCAGCAGCATCTTCAAGAACCACACAGTGCTGCACGTCAGCCCCACGGGACAGAGAGGTACATACCCTACAACTGCTTTCCTCTTCTGTTTCCCTGTTCAGCCTCATCCAGAGGGCCTGCAGAGGCTCCAGGAGGCTCTCGGACCTGTCACCACCGCTATTCTGGAGTGGGGCCGGGGTCCCTGTGTGTACCATACCATCCCCAGCCTTGGTGTCTCCCCAGCAGGACGAGGAGCAGCAGGCGCCCAGGACTCTGTGGCCCCGGGAGGCTCTGGCCTTTGGCCTGTGACTATAGGCGGTTGCTGTGTGGCCGTCGTGCTGGCTTTCCTGGCCGGACTCAGCCTGAGGAAGAGGTACCAACTGTGGGTTTATGGGGCTGAGCAGAGCAACTTCTTGCAGTCTTCCTGCGCTGTTCTACCTGGCCCCAGCACTATCCTGCCCTGCCCCAAGCAGGGCTGGAGCTGCAGGAACCAGGGGGTTGGTACTCCGGAGGTCCTGCCCGCAGCGGGGTGCAGGTTCCTGCTGCCCTCTAGTGTCACCCTGCCCTGGCTGGTCCCCCCTTTGCTCCCAAACCTCCTGGGTTCCGGCGTGCCAGGCCTGGCCGAGGCATGTGCAAAGGGATCCATCCCAGTGTCCCAGGAGAGGGAGGGCAGGGACAGGAGGAGCAGGCGATGATGCTTGCCAGAGATGACACCACCATTGCCTTCCCTCAAGGCCTGCAGGCAACACGGCCCTGGAGAGGAGTGGAAATGGCGGCAGCAAGAACAGAGCGGAGGTAGGAGCTGAAGCAGAGCGGGGGAAGCGTGTGCCCACCCTGGGACACGGCCACAACCCGACGGAACTGAAGGGAGGGAGAAGAGGCGGGAGAAGGAGAGGAATGGGGCGTGCAGGGCTGCAGGGCAGGTGCAGAGCACCCGCACTGGTGTGCACACCGTGCTGTGTCCTCGCGTCGCAGCGAGCAGACGGGAGAGCTGCGGGATCCTTGCTGTGCTGTGTGGGTGGCGGTTGGAACAAGCCCTGGCTCCTGCAGTGAAGAGCAGGCGCCGAGGGAGCGAACGCTCCCGCAGCAGCCAAACGCCTGGGAGCCGAGAGGCTGGGCAGGGGCAGGTGGGCTCCTCGGCCACCGCCTCCCCATGAGGCTGAAGCCAGGGTCATCCTCACTGGGATGGCTGCTGTCTGTCACTAGCTAAGGCTGTGTCCCCTCGGGACGGGGGGGGATCCCTGACATGGGGCGTACGGGCACAGGGCTGGGGATGCTGAGGGAGGGGATCCCACACTGGCCAAGCACGTGGTGCTGATCGCTGGCCGGTTGTGGCTCTCGGTGCTCGTCCTGTGAATGGGGTAGGGCAGCCCTCGTATCTGGGGGCTGCTCCGTTCCAAGTGTCCCGATCTCCCCCTCGCAGGAAGCGCTTTACTCCTCAATCCCTGGCGCTGAGGTACACGAGGCTGAGCAGGATGCAAGGAAGAAGAGGAGAGCTGAGGAGACCTACATAACCATGGTGAGGAGTTGAGCAGCTGCCCCAGGCTGCGGCAGGCGCAGGCAGGGTGTGCAGCTGCGGGGCTGCTGTGACCCCCTACAACACCCCCCTCCCCAGGGCATGGCATCTAGGGCCTGAGCCTCGCTCCCCACGCCAGGCAGCCTCCTTGCCTCCTGCCCGCTCCAAATGGGCCCCGATGTCTGCAGCCAGACTCATGCCCTGTCCCTTGCTCCTTGCAGCACCCCTCTCCCTTCCGGGACAACGGCATCTATGTGGAGCTGGGCAAGAGGATGATCCCGGCAGAATGGATGGTGGCGGGGAGACAGGGTGATGGACAAAGCGAGGAACCCTACAGCAGAGCAGAGACAGCACTTCCCTGAGCTCCAGAGCAGGAGGAGCAGCGGTGCTGGGGAATGAGCAGGTCTGTGCAAGCCGTCTCTGTTCCTTTGGGCAGGCTGGCCGTCAGCCCTTCCTCTGAGAAGGTGTCACCTCACCGTGTGCTCTGTGCCAGAGCCACTGCGGGGGCACGGCCCACCCCGGCTGTCTGCCAGCGGACCAGGGAACACACACCCCTCTGGCTCTTTATCTCCTGGTCTCTGGAGGGTGGGCACACCGGGGAGAGCCTCCGCGCTCTAGCTTTGCTCCTGGTCTGTCCAGCTCCAGGTCCTGAGATAACGACCTCCAAGGAGAGCCTGGCAGGGGGAGGAAGGGGCCAATGTAGCAGGAGCTGTGCACGCACGCCAGTGGTATCTTCTGACGAGAATAAAACCTGGGGACTCTTCCCTGTTCCCGGCTTCCTTTTACCTCCTAAGCGTGTGATGTCCAAGTGTGCCAAAACCTGCCTGGCCCAGGGCCTGGGAGCCCGGGCACCCACGTGCCCCTCACGCACGGTGAAGCCAAACGGGCCACCAAGGGGGTCCCTTTGCTGCAAGAAGGGGCTCTCGATGGGCAGGGTCCCCAGGGGCAGCGGGGTCCTCGATGGGCAGCGGGGTCCCCCCAGAGCAGCGGGGTCCTCGATGGGCAGCAGGGTCAGCGATGGGCAGCGGGGTCCCCGCAGAGCAGCGGGGTCAGCGATGGGCAGCAGGGTCCCCCCAGAGCAGCGGGGTCAGCGATGGGCAGCGGGGTCAGCGATGGGCAGCAGGGTCCCCCCAGAGCAGCGGGGTCCCACCGTGCCTGCGCTCACCCGAGCCCCCCAGCCCCTGGCAATGGGGGAGCACCTCCCCGAGCACCCCAGGGCCCCGCTGCCCCGTCCGGGGCCGCGTCCCGGCGCCGCTGGCCCCGGTCCCGCTCTATCTATAGCTGTTTGACACCCGCAGGTGCGGGGCGGGGGCCGGGACCACCCCCCACCCTGCGCTGGAGGCGAGACTGCAGCGGCTGCTCCGGCCCGCACTCCTTCGTTTCTCGTTGACACCCTACTCTCTTTTCCTGGATGGAGCCAAGGGGTGGGATGACGGAGGAAGCGGCAAGCGGAGCTGCTTTTGGGGTGTCGGGGGTTACGCACACCCTCCGCTGCCTTCGTGGGGCTGTGGGACCGACCGGTTCGGGCAGAGCAAAGCGTGCGCTGCCTGCCCAGCGTGGTGGGGAAACCGTGCTGGGTGTGCAGGGAGTGTTTGCTAAGCAGGTTGCCAGTGCTCACCCTGGCACTTCTCTGATGCCGTCTCTCCCGGCCGCCCCGTTTCCCCTCCTGGGGCTGGCCCAGGAGCAGAGCACCTCTGTGTCCCTTCTGCCTCCTCGTTGCTCCGTCCCGTCCTCCCCAGGGCTCTGGTGCACAGGAACTGAGGTGTGCTCTGGCTCCTGGGCACCCTTCGCCTTTCTCCTCACTGATGCTGCCACAGCAAACGCCACCGTCCTGCAGCACGAGAACCAGGTGACTGAGCAGCTGCTCCCACTGGTTTTCTGGTCTCCGGGAGGTCGCATGTTGTCCCCTTCCTGCACTGGTCTGTACAGCCTGAATCCGGGCTTGGAGTCCACGGCCCAAAGGCTTCCTTAACTGATGGCGTGAAGGGGACCAAGACCTTCGCCAGCCCTGTGAGGGTTGGGCAGAGCCTCCCCATCCTGAGGGCTGGATGAAGAGCGGGTGTTGCCCTGGGATAGCGTGCTGCTGGGGAAGGGGAAAGGTGCCAAGAGAGTCTGGTGAGAGATCTTCCGTGCAGGCTGCTGCTTGGGATGCTCTGTCCTTCCCAGGCCAGACCAGTCCCTCTGCTCTCCGCCTGGCTTTGAGAGCGCATTTCTGATGATCCTGGGCCCTCAAGAGTGGGAACTGCTGCTGCGACCGGCGTGAGCAGGGCTGGGTCACTCACCTCCATCCAGGCAGAGGTGACACATCTGCATGCCCCCACTGAAACTGGGGGCTGCAGGGGGGAACCCTGAGGGCCAGGCACCAGCTGAGGCCCTGGGCTGCTGGCCTCCTTTGAAGAAGAGCCCTGCATGCTCCAGCGGGACGTTTACCTGGCCAGAGGGAATCCCAGCAGAAGCCAGCTCCTCGGCTTCCCCGGGCCCAGCACGCTGCAGGAGATGTTCTGCGACACAGCCCAGGACCAGACCCCGGCGCACAGAGAGCTCCAGAGCCGGGAACGTTCGCCTGCCGTTCAGGGGAAAATTTTTCTGCCCTCCCACTTCCCCTGCTGAAATCCACCAACCATAGCATTTACTGCTCCTCTGGCTCCAGCACCGCTCCAGCCATATTGGGCTGTGGGAATAAAGCAGCTCTAATGTTATATGTCACCTGCAAATAACCCGGGCGTTCGAAAAAAGCAAACCACCACCACCAAAATCCACACCAACACCACGTCCTCTCCACACACAAAAGTCCTTCAAAATGAGCCCGGAAGCCTGGCTCCCGCAGCCCACCTTGCTCCTCACTGGCCTCAGCTTGCTCCTCTCGCTGGGTAAGTGTCCCCTTGACCCCTTGCATGCACTCGGCTGCCAGGAGAGAGCACCCAGGCTGGGGAGAAGCACCCTCTCTGGCCAGGAGCCCCCTCCCCACATCCCAGCCCCGAGATGCCCCTCCTGTCTCCGGGGGAGCAGCGAGCGATGCTGTGCCGCAGGGATGGGGATGGAGGTGGTCCAGGAGGCACCCCGCCGGCCAGGGTGACCTGCTTTTAGGCAGGGTGGGGGGGTTATGTTGCAACTGCTTCTTCTCTTAAAAAAGCTGTGCGTCCTGCTTGCTGGAGGGTTTGTCTCGGTGCACGCTGTCCGCATGCCAGGCGGGGCTGCAGAGGGGAGAGGCGGCAGTTCTGGCTTTGCCTCGCTGAAAGCCCAAAGCTGGTGGCTGGTGGGCTGCGGGTGACTGGTGATGGCCTTGGCTTTGTGGCCGGCTGCTGGGACAGCAGGCTCTGCGTGGGGTGGGGGGAACTGTGGTCTCTGCGCTTCTGCCCTGCCCCAGCGCCAGCAGCGTGTGTCAGCAGGTTTGGGTCTGTATCGATTGGGAACAGGAACGCATCACCTCTTTGAAGCGCTGCTCGCACTGTCCCGGAGGCTGCTTGTGCGCTAGGAGAGAGGCTGGGGAACAGAGGAGCAGCAGCAAGGGCTGCTCGAGAGGCTGCGTGTGATTTTTACCTGGGTGCAGGGTGTAGCGCGATGGAGCGATTGGGAGTGTGTGCAGCCCCCAAGGACGCAGCCTGGACGGTCGGTCCTGGGGAATTCGGGGGTTTCTCCCCCCACTGGGGCAGTGGCTCAGGTTTGGACCTGCGCTCACAGGTGCTCCCGAGGCACGTGTCCATTGCGTGCTGGCTGCCTGCGAGGAGCCTCTGCTGCGGTGCCATCCTGCCCCATTGCTGCACAGCCCAGGAGGGCACCTGGTGGCATCTCAGCCTTCTGCAGAGCCTTGGGGCACCTGGAGGACGCGACACAAAGCCAGGCCGTGCAACCGCGGGCTCGCTGGGCATAGAGTGAGGGCTGCTGGGCACCCCAGGCAGGGCCTCTGTGCAGGGACCCTTCCAACCAGGCTGACGGGGCCTCCTGGGGCAGAACAGGCTCCCAGCCCTAGGAGGTTTTCTTGAAAGCATCTAAGGGGCCAGGCTGTGGTGGGGCAGCGAGGCTGGCTGTGTACCAGCTCTCCCCATCCCTGACTCCCAGCACCCTGTGGGGAGCTCTCGCTGCCTGGGGCTGGATGGAGGGTGCTCACCACGGCTGCCAGCATGAGCAGGGAGCCAGCTCCAGGGGCTTGGCCATACCTGGAGGGCACCTCTGCCTCCAGAGAGCTGGCTTCAGGATGCTGCTTGTTCGCATCTCGCAGCAAGACCTCTGTGGCTCAAAGCCAGCCCTATCTGCAGCTTGGAAAAGCCTCTTTTTCCTGGCGGCAGAGCCTGGCCCCTTTCCTGCCCTGCTTGCAGGCGGAGTGGATTAGCCAACGGAGCAGCCTTGACATGCATCCAGCTCGGCCACAGGGCTGGACTCAGGAGCACCTCAGGAAGAAGGTTTGAGAGCAAAGAGCAGCAGCCAAAGGGGAGAGGTGAGGTGACCGGCAAAGCACCTGCTGGCAGTGCCACCGTCCCTGCCCCGTGGGGTGCCACAGCGCCCAGTACAGCCTGTCCTTCCCAGCTCTCCATCCCTGTGCTCCTTGAAGCTTAGCCTTAGCGTCTGCAGCCGGTTGGCTGCTCAGGAGCCTGTCTCAGTGCGTGTACCCACCCCTTTGCAGGCTGGGGAGAAGATGCTGGATGCAGGCGCTGGGTTTTGGGCGCTGCTGGGGTAGCCAGCAGACCAGGGGAGCTGTGGGAGAGGGAGCAGGGCACGGACACCTCATCCTGCCCGTGCCCCGCGTGGGCTGTCCTGCCCTGCGAGCGGCACTGGGTCATGCCCCATTTCTCTGCCACAGCAAGGCCGGGGTGCAGGGACTGGCCTTGTCCTCCCAGGGGTGGCTGAGATCTCGCTCCCAGCTGGAGAATCCGCGTGTGAACACCCCTGGGAGGGGGGGGAGCATCCGAATCCCCCTGCAGCCCCCGGGGACTGGCCCTGGCAGATCCCAGCCCTCGCCGCTATAGTTCGTCCTGCTGGGAATGAAATCTGATGAGCGCAGCCATACGTTTCTGGGGGGCTGTGGCGCGGAGCCCTGCGTGCTGACGCTGCGCTCAGCCCTTTGCGGAGAGGGATCGATTCTGCACCAGGAAAGCCTCGTTTAAGTGGCAAGGAGCTGGGCTTGCCTGGAGTCAGCAGAATTTAGCCCCGGGCACAGCCGGGGCAGGCATGGCATGGCAGAGAGGGGTCATCGGCCCTTGCAGAGCAGGGCAGAGGGATGGTGCCAGGGCTGGGGATGCTCCCTCCTTGTCCCCTGTCGCTGCTGCGCAGGGGAACCTTGGTCCTGTTCTGTGGGTGGATGTGCCTGAAAGGCAATCCCAGGGCGAGCCCTGTGCAGCCAGCCGTGGTCCAGGTGGGATGGGGTGCCTCCACAATGGGGAGACCGGCTCAGCAGCACGGCTGCTTGTGCCCCGTTTCTAACTCATCTGCATCTCTGCTCTTGCTCCCTGTGCTTGTGGCAGCACCCACAGGATTGGGCATGGAGGTCATGGCTCCCGCCACCATCAACGCCTTGAACGGCTCCTCTGTGAAGCTCTCCTGCACCTTCAACTCCTGCTACAAGGTGGAGAACAAGCAGTTCTCCCTCAACTGGACATACCAGGAGTGCAGTAACTGCTCTGAGGAGCTGGTGAGTCTTGCTGGGGCTGGGGGTCTGCTGAGAGGTCCTGGGTCTGGCTTGAAGTAGTTGCATCTTCCTTAGGGTCCTGAGACATCTCCTTATGTGTTCTCCTGCTGTTTAGTCCCCCTCCACCATAGGGAAAATTAGCAACCGACTGCATAAAAAGCTGCCCTGATGTGGCAGGAGGCAGGTGTGAGTGGGGAGAGGAGATCCTGGCCCGTGTGATGGCTGGAGCTGAGCGGGGACCATGCTGCTGTGGGTGCAGCCGGGGCAGGACGTGCAGGGCAGCGGGGAAGGGTGAGCACGTGGGGTACCAAACGCTGTCTCACCTGCTCTCCCATGCGGGCTGCCCAGTTCCTGCAGTTCCGGATGAAGATCATGAATAAGCAGCTGGACCGCTTCGGGAACCGGGTGGAGTTCACTGGGAACCCCACCAAGTACGACGTGTCCTTCACCCTCAAAAACGTGCAGCTGGAGGATGAGGGCACCTACAATTGCTACGTCCTGAACCCCCCGGACCGGCATCGGGGCCATGCCAGCATCAGCCTGAAGGTGCTCACCAAAGGTAAGTGGTAGCGTGGTCCCCTCTGCCGTCAGGCACCCATGGGTGCTGGCTGGCTCCCTGCTCCGTCATCCCGCGCTGCCTGTGCAGGGTGTGCTCACCAGCAGTGGGAGCAAGCTCTGCCTGCTCCGTGTTGCTCCCGTTGGCTGCCCCAGGTCGAGTGCCCTGAGCCCGTGCCCTGTCTCCCCAGAGCCCCCGAAGCACGACTCGACAGTGGCCGTCATCGTGGGCGCCTCTGTAGGTGGCTTCTTGGCCGTCGTGATCCTGGTGCTGATGGTGGTGAAATGCGTGCGCCGGAAAAAGCAGCAGAGGCTGAACACGGATGACCAGAAGACAGAGGAGGAAGGGAAGACAGACGGTGAAGGCAACCCGGATGAGGGCACCAAGTAACATACCCCTTGCCCGCCCCTCCCTCTTCACCCCTGTATAGCGTGACCCCCTTGATGTGCTACCCAGAGCAAGGATTTCTGTCTCCCCAGAGCATCCCTCTTTCCATCTAAATACCCAACCCAGCCTGGAGCAGGGCATGGAGAGAAGGTGGTCCCCGGAGCCTGGCCGCAGCGCAGGGCTGGGGAGGGTGGCTGAGGCTGCCCCTGGGGCTGAGCTGGGACCAGCTTGTCTCAGCTGAGCCGGGCAGCCCCGTGCCCAGGCGTCCACAACTGTCCCACTGAAAAAGAGAGCAGGGCCCAGCAGCCGTCTGTCCTCAGGGCCACGTCTTGCTCCCGAGGGGCTCCTGCTGTGCCCGGGCCGTGGGCGCTGGTGTAGCCATTCCCGAGGGATCCCTGATAACTGCCCATCTCCTCCTTGCAAGTCCTGTGTGCCAGTGCTGAGGGTGCTGCGACAAGAAGCTCGTGCTCCCTGGGGACTGTCCCAGCCTGCTCCGAAGCCGATGGCCGGCTAATGGCCATTAGCCCACGCACTGTCTCTGAGCTTTGCTGGGTTTTGGAGCTGCTAATGGCTCCTGGTGTGTAACGGAGGTACCCTTCTGCCTCTCAGGCTCTTTTGGGGCCTGAGCATCTCAGCCAAAGGTGCTGGGCTGACTTTTTTGTTCTCATTTCCTTCTTGGGGAGGGTAACTCTAATGGCAAATGTTCTGCTGGTGTGCCAAACCAAGGTGGGGGGAGCAGCGGGGTGCGGCTGCTAGAGACGAAGAGCTGCTGAGAGGAAGAGTAGTGTTGGGGTGCTTGCTGGGAAGGACTGGGCACAACTGCAGGCCCAGAGGCAGGACAGCTCTGTCACCCCCGAGCAACCCTGTGAGCCCGCCTCCCCGCAGAGCACCGCATGAACCGTAACTGCCACGGCAATGCACTGCCAGCCCCCCAGCCCCAGCCGGGCTCCGGCGCCTGCCCCGCTTCTGGCAGCTCCCCCCGTTCGTTATGAGCAGTGGCCCAGGCAGGTCCGGGGCTGCGAGGGCAGACGTGAGCGAGCAGTGACTGCGGCAGGTCCCACCCTGCTGCGGTGCAGGGCGATGAGGTGAAGCCCCAGGGCTGGGAATTGGTGGCCCTGCCTGCCTTGGGCAAGCCCCTCGCCTCCTGCGCCAGACCTGGCTGTGCTGGCTGGGGCACGTGGGGGGCTCGTCCCAGGGCCTCTTGTGGGTCGGAAAGGGAAAATGACCCAGGGAAGTGTCCTCTGCCCCACCGTGCCCAGGCTTTTCATCCCCCATGGCAGGCAGGATGTGGGGCAGGAGAAGGAGCATCACACGGAGCCCCGGGGCACTGCCTGGGTGATGGAGGGGCCCTGTCACCCGTGGGCAGCACTGCCAGGGGAGAAGGGACACCACCAGACAATGCCATCAGGCCCCGGGGATGGAGGGATGGCCCTGTGCTCCCTGCTCTGCCCCATCACAACCTGCCCCAGCCCCATGTTCCACCTCCACCCCGCTTGACCTCGCTGGGCTCTGCACCGCTCCCCTTCCCGCCCGCAGCAGGGCCGTGCCGTGTCTCGCCGTGCGGCTTCCCGCTCTCCTGCGGGCTTTCCTGCCCCTGCGCACCCCTGCACCCCACGGATGGCTTTCCCTGCACGGTTCCCGGGGGGAGCCGGCCGCGAGGCTGGTACCCTGGGACCATCTGCTGCTCAAAAGCGGGCCCTGCGCGGCTCCACATGGGACCGAGCTGGCGACTCAGTGGCCTCTGACTGTTGCACATGGCCGGTCTTGCAGCTGCCTTTCATTTCTTTCATGCACTATCGTTGGATTGCAACTTGCCAATGCATCTGTATGTACATAGCTGTACACAACAGAGAGAATCTCTACAAATACATATATATATACACTGGAGGTGCTGCCATCGGTCATGACTAGTTTTGGGTTTGCGCCTTCTGAGCTGTTTCTGTTGCCAAACACTCGGCCGAGTGTAGGATGGGGTTTGTTTTTTTTTTTGCTCTTTGTACGGTTAAAGGAACAAAAGAACAACAAAACATACCCTTTGCACTGGAGGCTTTTGTGCTGCTGCCCGCTGGAGGGGCAGGATGGGGTCCCTCGTCCTTGCTCCTGAGTGCCCGGAGCTCAGTCCCGCTGCGGCAGCAGGTTTGCTCTGGGTGCCGAGGGAGCCCAGGGCAGCCTGTCCTTCTGCAGCTCGGTCCCCTGGAGCTGCGCAGAGCCAGGTGCTGGCAGGGCAGTGCTGCCTGAGTCCTCATGCACCGAGATTTCAGGGTGCTTTGCATGCATGGTGGGGCTCCAGGGAGCTGTGCCCTTCCCACCTCTGCTCCACAGAGAGCTGGGCTCGGCGGCTGCTCGGGGCATGGCAGGTAAGGCTCAGCAGGGTCCAACGGAGCCCAGGACACGTGCCGGGTGATGGACGCTCGTAACCAGGCTGCTCTCCCACTTAGCAATCCGGCAACACCGCGCCAGAGCGGCACAACGGGGCACGGCTAATAGGCACATCCATCAATCTACCCACCGTGGAGACGCAAGGGCGAGGGGAGCTCTGGCAGCCACCCTCAGGCACGCTTCTCCCAGCTGCCCTTCAATTTGAGCTGCCAAACGCCTGCGCATCCCTAGTCCGCACACAAGCAAGGTCTGGCCAGCACACCGCACCTATGGCTACCACTTTCCTGGTGCCTGCTGCCCTGCCTTTCCCACCCCCCAGCGAGCCCACCTCCCTCAGCCCACTGCTGCTCCAAGCAGCTGGCTGCCAGTGAGCAGCACCAGTCCTTCCCAGTGCCACCCGCCCGGCCTGGGCACTGTGCCCTGCATGGCTCGTCGTCTGCCCGCAGGGTTAACTCTGCAGAAAACTCCGATCTCCCCGCAGGAAGGGCACCCAAATCACCTCCAGCACAGCTCCAACACCCTGCTGGGCCGGTGCTGGGGGTCACAGCCCAGCCAGGCTGCGATCGGTACCTGGCCCGGGGCAGGACACGGCTTCGCTGCTGCAGAGAGGAGCAGCTCTCCGGAGGAGGGCACATGGCTTGACCCACCCGGCTTCGGAGGGAGCCAGCCCCGCAGAGGGGCAGGCAAACGGGGACCCGCAGGTTGGCAGCTTGGGGACAACTCTGGAAGAGTCGCTGGCAAGACGCTGGTGAGGAAGCATGGCGGGACCGCAGAGAAGAGCCCCGCGGGGTAGGACAAGGGTGAGTGTTCATCACTGCAAGGGACTGAGGGCAGCGACTGCAGCCCCCCAGCACTGGGGCTTCACGGGCTCTCCACAGTCCCTCTTACAGACCAGAGAGATTTCCTGGGAGCAGGTGGGACTGGAGGTGTTGAAGAGCAAGAAAGCAGGTGGGGAGATGGCAGAGACCTCTGCTCAGTGCCATGCGGGGGACAGCCGGGGTGCCTTGGTGGGAGCCCGGAGCTGCTGTCCCTGCGATGCTGCCTCCTGGGGCTGGGGACCTGGAAAGGGGACAGCCTGAGGCAGGGAACCCGGGGAGCTGCGGGCTGTGAAGGGCAGAATCGGAGAGCTGGAGAAAGGGTCCAGCAGAGGTGGCCTCAGCCTGTGCCCGGTCAGGAAGAAACTTTCTCCTGGGACACAGGAGGGCTGGCTCAGTGTTTCTTGCAGATGCCTCTGCAGTGTCTGCCTGGGGCCGCTGCTCCCCTTGCCCTGCTTGTATTAAAGGGGGTGAAGAACCCGCTCCGGGGGCCAGCCAGCTCTGCCGGGGGTGCCGAGGAGGCAGTGGGCAGGAGGGCTCTGCGCGGGGAGAAGGAGGCAGGGAGAGGGGGAAGCGTTGCTCCGAGGAGAGCTGCAGGCAAGGCAGGGCTGAGAATGAGAAAGGCAGCCAACACTCACCCGCAGTCTGCGCGCCCGGCACCTCTGGCTCAGCTCAGCTCCCAGCCCGGCGTGCCCGGCCCAGCCAGGACCGTCCTGCGGAGTGTCTGGTCGCTGCGGGCTCCTCCTGCCCACCGCCAGCTCCTGGGCTGCCAGGCCTCCTCGGCTTTTAAAGGTCACAGCCAGAGGACCTTGCAGTAAATGTAAGGTGCTGATGGGAAGCTCTGTTCCAGCGTTGCCACCTCCTCCATCGGCAGGAGGGCTCTGCCTGCTCCTGGTCCAGGAGCTCAGCATCTCTTGGCTGCGGGAGGTTTGGGAGGGCTTTGGGGCTGTCCTCCGGCTGCTGGCGGGAGCGGGGCCGGGTCTGTCCCCGGAGGATGCTCCAGGGCAGCGGGGGCCAGCTCTGCGCCTGCTGCATTGAGCCAGGAGCCTGCAGCCCGGCTGCTCTGCTCAGCCCTACCCCAGCGCTCGGTACCCACGTGGAGGGAAGCAGGAGCCCTCCTCGGAGAGCAGCCTGGCATTTTAACCCTCCCGGCTCCATCAGTGCAAGCTGAGATGGAGCGAGCGGTACAGGGGGCCCTGGCAGCCACTGTGACCCCCTCCCCGGCAAGCTGCGAGCCAGCTGGCAACACCCCTGAGCCCTTCTTCCTGTCCCCAGGGAGGTGACAGTGTCCGAGCAGAGGGTGCTCGCCTTCCCTGAAACCAGACACAGCAGCCTTGTGCTGGACTCAGCAAAACAAGTTTCCGCTGAGCCGCAGTGTCCCCGGGTCCCACGCCGGACATCTCAGCATCCTGCCAAAGTCCTGGGGCCAGCTGCTGCCTGTGCCCTTCCCTGCCACGGCACCCAGAGAGGCCGGGCTGCAGGAGAGCAGAGCCTTGGCCAGGCCCGCGGCAGTGTCAGATGTCTTGGGAGATCAGCCGGCCGAGGAGACCGGCGGGAGCTGCCAAGTGTGACAGCTCCATCAGGCTCCAGCGCCAGGCAGCGGCCAGCTCCCCAGCAGGGAGACACTGGCCACGTCCAACCTACCCACCTTTTTGGAAGCAAATGTGGCAGACACCTGAGCATTCCAGGAAGGAGTCCTCCATATGTCATGACCTATCCCTGCAGCAGGGTATGGGTGCTACTGTTTCAGGTCCCCTGTGCTGCAGGTCTCTGGGGTTCTGCTCGCTGGACACTGGAGGGTCCAGCTTCAGCCATGTGATGGTGGTCCTGGCAGCCACCATGCACCCTTGCAGGGACGACAGGCACCCCTCCAGCCCTCTCTGCCGAGCTGCTCCTCAGAGGTGTGCCACCCCTGTCACAATTAACAAGGCTCCAGCAGATGCAGCACTCCTCCTTCTGTCTCAGCACACCGCTTACCTGGTCACCAGCGCCTGTGGCTCTGCTCACAAGCCATCACCTATCCGTATCTGTCACCTATCCATATCCACCACCTACCCATATCCATCACCTAGCTGTATCCATCACCTAGCTGTACCCATCACCTAGCTGTATCCATCACAGCCGCCCGCCAAGACACCTTCTGCTGCATCAGCAGTACTCCCCACGCCGCTCCTGCAGCACCAGCTGCCAGCGCTGCCCAGCCCGCTCTGCCTGTACTTTTCCTGTCTCTGTTGCCAGCTCTGCAGCCCTAACTCCTCAATCTGCAGGCACCACTGGCATCCTCTCAGGGTCCCCTGGGATGCCCCTGTGCCCTGTGAAGCCTCCTGCTTTTCCTCTTTCCTCCTGCTTCACACTCCTGGCCAGGCGGGAAGGAGAGCGAGCTGCGAAGGGGGCTGAAATGGGGCTGAGGGGTGTCTCAGAGTGCCCTGGAGCTGGCAGGCTGTGGCACCCTGGACAGGCAGGCTGGCTCCTAGGCAGCATCTCTGTGGGGAAGATGCTCTCACAGCCAGGAAAAAGCATAGTGCTGTACCCAGCAAGGGAGGTGCAGCCTCGCCTGGCCCCCAGGGTGAGCTGTGCTGGACACATGCCATGTGTCAGCCTGGAGAAGTAGTCAGTGCCACTCCTGCACCGTGAGCATGGCAGCACCTCCTCCTCCTTCCCGCCATGCCTCTTCCCGGGATACGTCACCTCCAACAAATTGCGCAGGGGTCTGGCTTAATGGACATGGGCACGAAGGTAGAGCTCTATCTTTGCTCATCACCTCATCGGAGGCCTCCATTAGCAGGGCCCCTGCCACCGCCTTTTGGCGTGTGGTCTGCTGAAGCTTGGGTCTAATGGATGTGATGGTGAGGAAAAGGTTGTTGAGATGTGAACTTATGTGCAGCCCATTATCCTGGAACAAGCTCAGGGCGAGAAAAATAAGTTCTCAAAGTGTTCCCTTTGGTGCTGGGCGGATCCCCGCTGCAGCGTTGCCCAGCGTGCCGGGCTCTGCGTCCCCATCTGCGGCTGTAGGACCGTCTGCCTTGGGGCTGGAGGGGTGCGGGTCACCTCGGGACCCGTCCTGTTGTCCCCCTGGCAGTGTGTGGGGGGACAAGCCACCAGCCTTAGCGGTGCTTTGCATCTCCAGCACCTGCCGGGCCAACCCCGAGCAGGGACCGACCAGCTGCGGATGGGGGGCCAGAAAAACCGGCACCCTCCGGGGCTTGGGCTGGGCGGGGGGATGCGGGGGATACCGGGGGGGAT
>VZZY01017157.1:0-21072 GCA_013400335.1 Eurystomus gularis
TCCTATGAGGACAAGCTGAGAAAGTTGCAGGTTTTTGGCCTGTGGAAGAGAAGGCTCCAGGGAGATCTCATTCCAGCCTTACAGTATCCGAAGGGGGCCTACAAGAAGGCTGGGTAGGGACTTTTTACAAGAGCTTGAGGTGACAGGATGAGATGTAATGCCTTGAATCTGGAAGAGGGTAGATTTAGATTAGAAATTAGAAGTAAATTGTTCACTCTGAGGGTAGTGAGACACTGGAACAGGTTGCCCAGGGAAGTTGTGGATGTTCCATTGCTGAATGTGTTCAGAACCAGGTTGGATGGGGCTTTGAGCAACCTGGTCTGCTGGGAGATATCTCTGCCCATGGTGGGTGAGTCGGAACTAGATGATCTTTAAAGTCTCTTCCAACCCAAAACTTTCTATGATTTAGGAATATGTTGGCACTGAATTTAATTTGAATGCAAATAGGGTCAGAGATAAGATTTCAAAGAAAAACAGAGGTGGACCTTAGTACAGGAAATAAAATACTCCTAAAAAAAGAAAAGGCTAGGAAAAGAACAATGTTCAAACTTCTCAGTTCTAGAAGAGTCTGTGTTAAATCAATATGTTACATTATTGTCATCCCAGTGATACATGTAAGTTGTATTTAGACATCTACCTATAAATAGCAGTGACATATCCCTTATGTACTGATGGCTGTGTAGCCCTTCAGCTCATCTCTGTTGTCGCACTCCAACAGCAGAACAGCATAGATATTGTGTGCTTTATAGGTTGTATCAGTAACATCTAGGGGGTTGAAATTGCATAGTCTTCTAGCCCACTATTTACACTAATGTTCATGTCAGATGCTCCACTGAAACTTGGGGGAAAAGGAAATTGTGGTTTCAGTTACTGTTTCTTTACTATCTCTGCTGTTGGGTTACTGAGTGTAACCCAAGCTCTTTCCCACTCCACTTGCTTATATGAGGCACTTACCTTTGAATGCCTACCTCCCACTTCAGCCACTGCAGAGCTTGCAAAGCTCTCTGGGGCATGGTCCATATTTGTTCTGTTCAAACCTTTTCTTCATATGAAGAATTTATCTGTGGAAAAGGGGACTAAATAAGCCTCACGTCAACTTCAATGACATTTTAAAAATCAAGCATCATAGTCAGATTTCTCTATTATGTTAAATATGCATGTATGTCAAAATAAAAAGTTTATGTGAAGAACACCTCTTGATCATCTGATATTATCCCTTTTCTTTAAAATTCACTTCCTGAGAAATGTCACGAGAAAGGCTATTTGGTTTTGCTGCTTTTGAAACAGACTGTTCTCTATGTTCGTCTGTTCCTGCAGAAAAAAAATTCCATGATTATTGCTGAACTACGGAAATTTTAAGCCTGCTAGGTTACAAACAAAACATTCTGCTTGCTAACTTGATAATTTTCACTAGTGGCTAAATGTAAATGCACATTTTTTCTGATTGTACTCTCACTTTTTTCTTTTTTTTTTTTTTTCCCTCAGAAAACTCTTAAATACAGCATCAGGGGCTTTTTTCTAAGTTGCTTACCATATATCTGTTGTATCATAGGACAAGTCAGGTTGGAAGGGACCCTGGGAGGTCTTTAGACCAAACTCTTGCTCAAAACAGGGACAGCTATGAGGTCAGACAAGCTTGATTTGAACCTTTTCTGAGTCTTAAACCTCCAAGGACTGAGCTTACACAGCATCTCTGAGAAACCTGTGCCACTGCTACCTGTCCTTATGGGGGAAAAAATTTCTCCTATCTATGTTGAACCTCTCTTATTTCAACATCTTCCCTTATGTGTCATGTTCCTATCATGCACCATGGGAAGAGCATGCTTCAGTCTCCCCAGTAACCATCCCGTAGGCACTGAAGGGCTGTAGCCCTTCCTTGACCAATCCCTGGTCCCTCAGCTTACCCTCACAGAGCAAGTCCTCCAGCTCCAGCTGTCTTGGTGGCCCTCTTCTGAACTTGCTTCAGTCTAATGTCTGTCTTGTACTGAGGGACACAAAACTGGATGCCTTGTCTAGATGTGGCCTAAAGAGGGTGAGTATGAGAAAGCTAATGCTTTCACTCGGTGTAACAGTTGCGCTCCTATTCATACTGCCTCGGATGCAATTGGTTGTCTTTGCTGTCAGGGCAGGCTGTAAGCTCAGCTTACTACCTACGAAGACCTCAATGTCCTTTTCTGCAGAACTTCTACCTATCCTGGCAGGCTCTAGACTCTCACAACTCCGAATCTTGAAGAGCTCTCTTCTCTTCCTTTTCCACTTCCTTCATAATAAATTATTTTTTCCCTCTCTAAATTACTTTTCAAGAACTCAATCTTTGAGTTTTCATGTGGCCACCCATGTAAGAAAGACCAGAGGTGTTTTCATGCATATGTCTAATTCATATCTTCTGAGAACTTTTGAAGTAATATGCATATTTAAAAGAAATCTACATTTCACTTCTTAAAATCTCCATAATAAACAACCATTATGGTTTTTTAACTTGATGTCAATATATATGAGAATAAATTTATGTCTCTTTCTTTTAAAAAAAAATATTTCTAGCAAATTGTTTTGCAAACTTATCAGGCATCTCTATGAAAACTTCTACTCCTGTGTAGAAATTGTAAAAAAATAAATAAAGGTTACAGTAAAATAAAATAAAAAAAATTCAGACAAGGCAGGGAGGATGAACAAAGATATAGAAGGAATGACTTACACTTGAGATATGATCAAACACATAGAGGCTCTTTAGCTTGGAGAACTGAAAGGAAATATTGTAATTTTTTTTTAAATTGTAACTTATACAGAGAAAGCAAAGAGGGTGTGATTGTTCAATGTCTTCAAATTAAGAATTTAGCTGGAACTAAATACAACAGAGAGGAAGCATTTAAAAACAAACAGCTCTAGCTTTAGTTTCCCAATTTTTCGGTCATTGTGAATTCACAGGGCCAAAACTTGATCTCAATGGTGCAAACTTTTGTGTCAGCTACTGAAATAAGTATGGCCTAAATTACGTTCTTACTTAGTGTGAAACAGGATAACACTTCTGCAGCCCCTGGGGAGAAGCATGGTGGAGCAGTTGTTTCAAAAAGGACTGCAGCCCATGAGAAGGACATTGGTTTAGCCAGAAATGCAAAGCACAGCACAGTACAGGTTGCTATGAATAAAGTTAACTTCATACCTTTTTGCCAGCCAGATCTAGTAGAATGTATATTTTAATATACATGTTTTTTGGTTCAGCAAAATTAGTACTACCCAAAACAGGTCAGAACAAATCAATCCATGTAATAAAAACTAGAAATAGATACACAAGATAACCACTCTTGAATTGCTTGAACTGCAAGAAGGTCCCCATCTTTTCAGTTAACCCAGAGACAGAAGAGCCAACTTGTTGAGAGAAACTCTGATATATTGGCTGTTAGACACCCACGTTTGGTGCACGTACTGTTAAAAAAACCTTGCTTTTAAGTGGGCTATAATCTGGTTTCAGAGCTTAAAGGGCTTTATAAATAAGTTTATCATGGTAAAAATTCTGTAAGTTTTCAGTAATTACAGTATAATTTCCTTGATCCTTCTGTCTCAGTCTTCATGTCATTTAGGAGTGTTTTGGCTTAGATGTCTCCTCCCATCCCTCTGAATTATTTGCAAAAATGTTTAGAGAGGGCTAGAACAAATTCACGCAGTAACCTCTCTAGAAACATGACTAGATTAATAAAGGTCCTCTTAATTACCTGTGAAAGTTGAATATTTGCCTGCTTTTAATCTACTTAACTTGTGAAATAGTGTTCCAATATCCTGTTATACCATTTAAGATATGAAGTGACAAGTTAAATGCCTTGGAGTCTAACTCCATTGCATCAGTTTTCTATAAACAAACAAAAAAAATCTTGTAATCTCATTTTAAAAAATCACATTTTCCCTTCCGAAGACCTGTATTTAGTTCGTTCATGCTGATTGGCATTAATTATAACATCACTCTTTAACAATTTGTTAATTTCTTAAATCTATATTCCTCCTGTGTTGTGTTAGTCTGTGGAGTCTGCCAGGTTCTCCAGTTATCTGGATCACCTTGTTTACCATTAAAACATTAACAGAGCAGTAGCTTCCTTTTTGTTGTCTGAAACTCTGGCCAGGTTTCTAGATATTCAGGTCCAGAAATTTGAACTGTTTCATAAATATATATATTTTTTTCACCCATGTGAGACAGGAACAATAATTAAAATCTATATTTTTTACAAATAGTTCTACCATTTCTTTCACGTAATGCACTGTGGCATTCTTTCTGCTATTGATATTTTTAAGCTCACCTGATTTAAGAAAAATCTATCTATAGTATTCCTAGTATCAACTTTCCTCCTGATATCATATATCTTTATAGAAAGCTTTTCTCTCTTCCTTTTTTTTTTTTCTTAAATCCATGGGAGCCTTCTCTCATTCAGAAGAATGTGAGGTGCCTACAACTCCTTCACAAGGTTTTCTTACATGTTTACTAACTATTACTCAGATTTTTTGGAGAAAATGGTTTCTTTCCTACTTCATTCAGACCACAGTAATATAACTCCTCTCTCAAGCACCAAAATAAACTGCATTTCTAGCAGTAGACATAATCAATTCATGAATTATTGCAGTGCTAACTGTTAATTTGGAGGCTTAGTTACTTCTTTTCTGCCAAAAATGCCTGTAATGCTAAATAGAAAATGAGAATAGAAAATGAGAATTTCAGCAGAAAGTTCTAAAACATGCTGCTGGTTTCTCTATTGAGAGAGATCCCAGAAGGGAAGAGGAAAAGCTCCACAATAAGGTAAAAGAAACAAATCAGTGTGTAGCCTCCTATAGAAGGAATAGAAAATGAGAAAGGCTAAAAGGAACAAAATACTAACAACCCACAGACCACGCAATTGTCTCAATGACATTTAAAATAGATTTCTGAAGCCTCCCAAATAGGGAATTGAAACGTTACCTTGAATTTTAAGCAGAACTTATTTATGTTGAGAAGATATAATGATCACAATAAAGCTAGTTTAATAATGGATTTGTTCCTTAGACTGCTTGAGATAAACAATAACACAAGTTAGTGTTATAAAATTATTATGTATTAGTTATAACTCTACTGTTGCAGAGATATTGTTCTGCTTCTTAATTCACAAGAGATGCTACTGTTTGAGTGTCAGTGAAAACAGAAGACAATTACTTGCTAAAAGAATGCTAAAATATGGCTTGTCACTCTGGTCCTCCAAAGTTTTAGTGAAGTAGTTCTGATCTTGTAGTTTAATATTGTGAAAAGCAGCTGCTTTTGACCTTAACATTTTTATTTTAAAAGATTATGTTTTAAGCTTTCAAAATCATAAACTAAGCCTTTTAAATAAAAACCTAAAAGGTTAAGGTGAAGATGTTTATCTATTATAAACTGTCATCTCTCTACAAAAGTCATCAGATGGCTTAAGTCTTCAAAATGTCAGTCATGTTTTGTGTTTGTGGCTGGAAATTAATCATTATTATTTTGTGTATGTATAGAGACAATCTTCCATTTTCCCTCCTTGTGTACTCTCTGCTCTTAGCAAGTAAGCATAGCTCCAAAATATCAGAGTACAAGGTGGATTTGAGAGAGATTTGGGAAATTAAGAAGGCTTTTTTTAAAAGGCCATATCATTATTGGCTGATAAAAGTGCCCATGAACTGAGCTTAAAGTACAACTTTGCTGCTTTTCACCCTGATAAGTTGTGTCCAGTGCTTTCCCAGGATAGCTCAGGTCCAGAGCAGGCAACCTACCCTCTTTTACAGTGCTTCTGTCTCAAGGCAGAAAGAGAAATTTGTTGAAGTGATCATTTTCCACTCCTGAAAACAGTCATTTAAAGGACCCTTTATGAAGACTTTTTCCTTTTAATTGCGACTCTCCCTTTATGGGGTAAGGGGGGGTAAGCAGTTTGTTGTTCACAATGTATTGAAATAGCAGTGAGATGCAGACATTATTTGGAAATTGTAACGTACAACAAGCTTTGGCTACACTGACATTTTTTTAAACATTCTAATCAGCGACATTAATTTGCTGCAGACTTCACTACAGTTAATTCACTTTGTATTGCTGAAGAATTTGGTCAGCACCATTTAAGATTCAAGTTGTGCCATTGTTGGTGTTGAGCGCAGCTTTTTCTATCATCCAGGTGTGTCTAGCATTACACATAAGTAACCATACGTTCTACTAGCTCTTTGTACCAATTATTTCAGCAAGAGACATAATGATAACTTTAAGTCCCTGGATTTGAGGAAGGCTTAAAAGTTTAGAGAAATATTGACATTAAAATCAGCAAAAATAGAAGGAAAAATATGAAGTTCCTTAGAGATTTTACAAGGTTTGGGTTTTGTTTTCTTTTTTCTTTCCTGGTGTAATTTCAAGCGATTTCTTCTACAAATCTGTTGTGCTTTAACCGAAATATACTTGTAAATCTTTCTCCATGAAATCAGGAAAGAATATTCCTTCAGAAATTAGTCTGCTAGCTGTGTGAATGTCCATACCATAAACCTACACAAGAAGGCAGACCTATATTAATTACAGTTTTATTAGTATTTATTAATCATCAGAGTTCATATAAAAGTAGCCACTCAAGTTTATTTGATTTCTGTAGGGGCATATGTAAGTGGAACTACTTGCAGTGTTATTCACGTACCACTAACCTTACAGTTTAACTTGGCATCAGAGGGTCTTCAAAGTAGGAGAGTGCATGGATCATTACTGCATCTGAATTCATCATTCCTAAAGCTGCACAGCTTGGGGCATGTCAGCCTTCACAACTTAAACAGGTAGTCTTGATCTGTTCCAGGCTGGTAGACCTGCAGCAAAAGCACCTGCAGTGAAGGAAAGTGCCACCAGGGATTCATTAGGTGGCATTTTCCTTCTGAAGCAGCACTGATCAACTTCGTGTTATGCTAATGTGCTTGCTGGAAGCACTATCAGTCAGCAGGACAGAGAAGCTTTAGGGATAGTATTAGCTGCCAGGTTTAGATCAGGCTCTTCACTTCTTATAAGAAAGGTTTTAGTGGTGATTTTTTTTTCTGTGGTTCTTCAATATTTTATTTTTTTCATAATAAATTATGCCAGTAATAAAAATGGTAGCTAATACTGAAATAAACTAAGCCATGTTATAATGTTCTGTCCTGCTTTTGCCATGGAGTTAGCTTTACTTTGCTACAGGGCACGTCAGCTCTTTTGTATATACTGCAGACATGTTAGGAAGGTGTCGCGGTCGGGCGTGCAGAGGTCCGACCACCTCCCAAAGGGAGAAGGGTTGAGGGTAAATTGGGACATCTCCCTACCAGGCTCGCAAACAGACACGGAGACCGAAATGGTATCTAACAAGTTTATTACTAAATATATTCAAGTAAAACCTTATTTACTCTATGGAAATATTACAATATTAAAGAACACCACGCCCACCCATTCACTCCCTCTCTCACCCACCGAGAGATAAGGGCAAATAAGGACTTAATTATGTCAAAATACGACCTGTATGTGTGGATGGTGCATGTGTGTGCGTGCCTGTGTCCTTTCGGCGTTTGGCGATGGTCTCTGTGGAACGGCGATGATGCCCGACCGGCAGACCTGGACTGTTTTGATGACGTCAGCAGCTTGTAGCTTTTCAGTGCGATTGGAGTTTCTCTCTCTCTCTTTCTCTTGCTCTGTGTCTCTCTCTCTCTCTCCCTCTGACGGTGGCATCGGCTTTGTCTTTTCTGGCAGTGCAGCTTTCGGTGCAGTTTCTTCGGCACNCGGCGGTGGCAGCGATTGTGCAACTCACGGCCGGTGGCAGCTCACGGCTTCTTTCTCTCCCCTGGATTCCTAGAGCAGTGGGAGTCAGCAGTTCTGCCCAGCGGCTCTCCACAGCAGCTGCTTGGTTTCTTCAGGGGGCTGCGCTGACAGCTCAGTTCAGTTCCCCCCCCCTCCTCCTCGCTCCTCTCCGGCAGCGGCGGAGGGAGGGGGGAGTGCACTTGGCAGGAGCGATGTGCTCCCTTTGTGCAGTGAGGCAGAAAAGAGAGCGATTGTTTACTTTTTTCAATATTTATGGCTGGCGTTATCACGCTTCCATCTTCCTGGAGGATTTATGCAGAATAGATTTTTGGGAAATCGAGTTTTTTTGCTCACTGTTTTAATAAGACAGAAAAATCATGTGGTCGGTTCACCACAGAAGGGAACATCAGAAGGCAAGTAATCTTCAACCTCAAACTATAATTATGGGGGCATAGTGTACACATATAGTCTTCCTTTGCAAGTGGTTCAGTCAAGCCCTCTGCTCATCCAAAGCCTCATTAACCCTAGAAAGTGCTGTGCATTATTGATGCCCGTGTTGGTCAGCTTGTTGTACCAGAACTATTGGGATTTTTGTTTGCAGTTTTGCAATACGTGTATAGTAGTGTTTTTCAAGCCCAGTAAAGAATTAGACTGAAATGCAAGATTGCCTAAAAGAATTACACCCTTTCCTTTAGCTCTGTTTAACTCCAGTAAAACTTCCAGCCTCTGTTAATATTCCTAACCAGTTACACATTAGCAAGGATGTGTATAATGTTGCCTGTATCTTCTGTTCCACTTTTATGTACAGTACTGTATAGTGAATACTGCAGGAAACTAAAAGTAAGAAGGTCAGACTTAGCTTATTTGAATAGCATTTACCTATGTTAAGAGAAAAACCAGCTTCCCTTTGAAGAAGACACCAGCTCCTCAAAGGCTCCCAAAAGAGAGTTCAGAGCTATTAACTGGTTATATAAAAATATATTTAAGTCTACATATATTTATAAATCTTTGTGTTAAATTGGGGAAAAGATGGATATAATTCTGTTTCTTGACTTGAATGAATGATGAATTAATTAAAATCAGTTAAGCGATTTTTTTTTTTTTTTTTTCAAAAAGGAAGGAGTGAATCACACCACAGAAAACGGAATGGGAAATCTTTCGGTCAATGCATTCTTCTGATATAAATTCAAAACCTGAGTGCAGTTTTCCATTCTTTACCTCTTCTTGCCATCTTGTTATTATGAACAACTGATGACATCTGGTATTTACTTGTGTGGCCAAATAAGAATAAAATTGTTGGGCCTTGAAAGGAATGGTAATTTTGGAGAAATCTGCTTTGAGCTCTGAGATGAAAGGGCATGTTTTTAAAAATTTGTATGTATGGAGGAGATGAGAGGGATTTCTTTGTCATAGACTTGTGTTTTTTACAGGTTTCAAAAACAAATAAGGGGAGTACGGGGAACTAGCTCAAAACATAATGATACGTGCATGATAGCCTGCATAGAGATATTATCTAACTAGAAGAAATTAGTTAGAAATGAATTTTTCTTTGTAATTTTCTTTTCCTACTAACATTGTAACTATCGAACATGAAAACATTGAAATGCAATTAAAACTAAAAATACCCAACACCTTTAAAAAGAATGTCTGTACAAGTTAAGATATATTTCTTATTTTCCTTATAAATTTAGAAGGTAGATGAGCATATCAGTTAAAAAAGGTGTCAAGCATCTGTAAAAATCTAGAGTATTAAATATATAAAGATATGGATTGATGTCATTACTTTACATTTGAAGCACCCCGTAAGAAGAGGAAAACAAGAAATGTATGTTAAATGTGGGATTGTGATTTGTAAGTTCCATTTGTTAATTTTCCTGCAATAATACTTCTGTTTCAGACACATTTTTAAAACATTTTCTTCTTGAAAACAGGACCATTGATCTAATAGTTAAAATCAGTGTTAGCTTTGCTATTGACTCAGAACAGACCAGAATTTCCTTCTCTGAGTTTATCAGTACACGAACAGCACAACACATGGCTCAGGCGTCAGATATCTGGACATGAGAAACAGGAAGATTAAGATGGACACAGTGGAACAGTATGTATTTTCCAGGGATACAGACTTTCTGTGTTCTGTGGTAACACAGCTTTAAGCACAGTATAATCTTTAAAAGGTACTATATGCAATGTATGTGTACCTGAAAGCACATTCCTAGTGGGAATGGTAGTGTGAGGTTCTGCCTCTTAATCTAGTTCGGATGGTCTCCGTTTCTACTGAGTTTATTCTAACTAGTGGATCTGTTTCTTAGTGTTTAAAATATGGAAGGCCTTGAGTTTTACTTTACCAAGGTTTTTCGAAGGATTTGATCTTGAATAGAAACTTGTGGTACAGGCTTGCCTGGATTAATCTTCCTAAAGGGTGTTTGGACTGCCACTGCAGTTTTCATTAGTGAATTTTTCATGAGGTGATGTATGTCTTTACTGCTGCTTGAAACTCATTAGTAAGCAGCAGCAGCTTGGAAGGACTTTGTTTTGCACGGATTTACCAATGGGCAAAGAGAACCATTCTGGTCAAAGTTGGCTTAATGTCACTCAAAGGTTAGCTTTAGACTGATTCCAGAGAACATCAGAACTGCACTTCGTGTGTGTGTCACTGGAGTCCTGTAATCACAGCTCAGTGTGTATACTTGCAGTGGAGCTGTAGGTCAAAAAGCAAGACTATATCAGGAAAAAGTTTATAGCCTGTGATTTACTGTTCTAAATGCTTTTTTGGGTCAAATGGTAGAGTATGTTGACAAACCAGCTGTGGAACTGTAGAAACTGTCCAGTTGTTGAGGACAACTTCCCAGGGCAAATGATGTCCACTGGGTAGTCATATGAACAGTGATAATAAAAAAATAAGTGATCTGCTTGAGATAGCTAGGAGGATTTTGGTTTTGTTTTGTCTTTTTTTCTTTTTTTTGAGTCTGAAGATGGGGTTCGGAAGGTGAGGACTGGAAAAGCAAACTATCCCAGTTATTCATCACAAAAATATTTGAGTTAGTTTTGAGCTGTACAAATTGACACAGAGTTCCTTCCTTGGGGTAAGAGAGAATTGTTTTATGCCCAGACATCACATGTAAAGGTGGAAAGATCTGTTCTGTGTTTTGTTTTGGTGGTTTCTTTTTGCACACTTTCCATATATATATCCAGCGCTTACTCTTTCAGTTTTGACGGTACCCCTACTCAGAGAGATCAGTTCTAAGAGGACCACTCAGAACATTGAATCAGCTACTTGTTACTGATGATAACCTGCTAACAAAATATTTGCATGGCAATATCTCTCAACTGACTTATTTTCTTCTCTTTAAGGAAACAGTTTAGGATTTGGGCTTCTTTGTGGTTTTGTTGTTTGCCAAAAATACTTGCAAATCACCTTGTCTCAGAGATGTGAAGATCAATAGTCAAAATTGGTCAGAAACAAAGTTTCTTTTCATTGCTCAAAGGAAACTGAGTTGAATCTGTTCTTGAATTGATTGAAAGGATTCCTTTAAACATACTTTTTTTAAAAAAATAAAATTCTAAGTCATCTACCACCAGTCTCTGTTGGAGATGAGTTACCAGGATACATGGACCTATAGCCTGAGCTAGTATGGCTCCTCTTGAATTCATTTTGCTTCTTTGCTGGCAGCCCACCAAGCAGAAAATTTTATCTGATCTGCTTGCAACAACAGTGTTTGCACAAAACATTTATGATGATGTCAATGTACCATGCCGGTTCCACTGCCATTATTTCTGTGGAGAAAAGAGCTCCTTCGGAGTTAGTTACACATCAGTTATCTGTTACAGAAGTTTTAAGATCTTGGTATATGTATGCCCTTTCTTCAAGAGGGGGATTGAAATAGCAAACTGCAATTTAAAACCATGACTGCCAGTAATGATATTCAAGGGACTAGAAAAAGGCTTTTCTTTTTAAACAAAACAAGCCCCTGTGGGCAGTCCCAAGCATGTAACCAATTACTTATCTTCTTGTCCATCTATCTTTTGTTGTGTGAATATTTTTCACAGTATGAATGTCTTAAGACCTACGTAGATGCTTGCTGCAGATCATCAAATTGAAGTAACTTTTTTTTTTTAAAAAGATAGCAGTTTGATAATAGAGGCACTACAGTTTCAGTTGCTGTACAGTAACCACTGTGCAACACAAAAGAAGCTAGGCAGATATCCACAGCAATTATTTGAACTATAAAAATAGTAAATGGTTGGACAATTTAGTAGGTTTCAGATGGAAATTCAGGATATTTTTTAAATGTCATCATATGAGCTCTGTGAGTTGAACATAAATACTAGCCACTAACCAGGAAAGGTATAAAAATCTTAAACACCTGTAGAGAAATACTTGCATCTGCTTATTGCACACCTTTATCACTTTAGCTAATATAATGTGTTTCAATAACACATGCAGCTGACCTTATTTGCCATATAAAGGTTATATTAATAAACAAACTCACCTGTGCAGGGCTCCACTGAAGGCAGCTTTTGGAGCATGTATGTTTGAGTAGAAGGGGATGAGTTTATTTCAGTCTTTCTTTCCCCTTCTGGGAAGTTTCAAATTTTGTTAATGCTTAATTACTCTAAATTAAAAGGACCAACTTTGCCCACACTTATAAGTTTTTCTTCTCTCCCCTTGCAATGTATTTCTCTTTGTGCTCGAACAGTTGCTCCTTTGGATTTCTCACAGCAGTTTCAATGAACAATGAAATTTCAAATAGATTGGTGAGGCACTTACCTAGGTTATTCTGAGTTGAGCCCAGATATTAACTTCAGAATGAGCCTAGGTATTAATTTTCCACCAGATTAAAATAATTTAGAACAATAGCTTCCCCATTCTATGTCATATTAAGTAAAACCATGAATACAAATCTTTTTTTGCCTATTGAAGGTGACAAAATGTGTACCCATTCAGATATGCAGGCCACATATGTGACCTGTTTCAAAGAATGGTTTGAGGTTGGAAGGACCTCTGGAGAAGTCATCTAGTCCAATTCTCCCTGCTCAAGAAGGGCCACCTAGAGCAGGTGTTGCCCAGGACCATTGCCAAACTTTCTGGGCAACCTATTCCAGTACTCAGTTACCCTCACAGAAAAAAAAGTGTTTCCTAATGTTCAGGAGCATCCTTTGTTTCAGTTTGTGCCCATTGCTTCTTGTCCTGTCACTGGGCACCACTGGAGAGAGCCTGGATCCTTCTTATTTTCATCCTCCCTTCAGGCTTTTATATATATTAGCAAGATCCCTCTTGTACCCTCTCTTCTCTAGGCTGAATAGCCCCAGCTCTCTCAGCCTTTCCTCACAGGAGAGATGCTACAGTAATCTTAGTGACAGCTCACTGGACTCTCTCCAGTATATCCATCTCTCTCTCTCTTATACTAAACTCCCCATGAACATAGTGCTCCAGGTGGGACCTTGCAAAAGATGAGTAGAGGGGGAGGATCCCCTCCCTCCATCTGCTGGCAGTACTCCTCCTAATGCAGCCCAGAATGTTGTTGGCCTTCTTTGCAGTAAAAGCTAATTGCTGGATTGTGTTCAACTTGGTTTCCACCAGGACACCCAGGTCTTCTTCCGCCAAGCTGCTTTCCAGCTGAAGTGGCCCCCTGTACATACTGGTGTGTGGAGTTGTTCCTCCCTAGGTGCAGGACTTGGCACTTCTGCTTGTTGCAGTTCCTGAGGTTCCTGTCAGCCCATTTCTCCAGCCTATCAAGGTCCCTGTTTCATGAGAGGCTAAGATTTATCAAAGCAGTTCAATATTTTTCCTCCATCTCTTTTATTTTTTTTTCATGGAAAGTCAACTAATTCACATTTTTTATTCTGGATATGTTCAGGGTCTAGCACAAAATTTCTGTACTGAGTAATACCTCCAGACTCTGAACAACCTGATCTAGTAGATGTCCCAGCTCATTGTAAGGGGATTGAATGATGTTTAAAGGTCTCTTCTAACCCAAACCATTCTATGATTCCAAAGCAAATTTATTTTACTAAAGACAAGGACTTTTTTTTTTTTTTTAAATAACACATTATATTTTCCTTAATAGAAAACAAAGTGGAAAAAAAAATGAGTCAAAATGTAATTTAAAAGTTGTTACAGTCTAGAAACTAGAAATGCACACAGAATCTGGAAAAATGGCACGATATTATTTCAAAACATCTTTCATATTACATGCAGAAGGGAAGCAGAAGATGACAAATATTGATAGAGCACACAGTGGACACCTTTGAGGCTATATGCTATTAATTTTGATATACCCTGACCCTGTGGAGGAGAGGTGGACAAACAGGGATAGTGTTAGGCAAGGTGGACTTAAAGCAGCTTTCCCAGCAACATTTATATAAGAGAAAAAAAACAGTGTCCCTTACATTCTACCACAAACCAGGGAGGGTATTATCAAGAAAGTGACTTTAAGAACTTTTCTTAATAAAGGTTAGCTTCTGTTGATTTGTTTTTTTCAACGTAATGCCCAAATTTGAGTAATTTTTAGGTACTTACACAACCATAGGCAGAATTTTTCATGCTTCTGATGGAGTATTTTCTGTTCAGTGTCTTGATTCATGTTTTCATCCTTAAAATGTATTACAGTCTTGATGGTAAAGGACAGTAAATTTTTCAATAAATCCTGAAAATAAATCTTTCACTGTTTAAAAAATCTGTAAGCCCTAGTGACCCCTTAATGCTGGATTCTTTGTCTTAAATGTAATATTTTAATAGATGTTTAATACATGTATAAACATACAAATTAATATTACAGGTTGCAGAGATGTGAACTCTTATTAGGAACAAATTCTAAAGGGATTGTACATCACAAAATGAAAAATAATAATAAAAAATAATCCACTGGTATTAATGGAAGAGTGACTGTGCTATGTGCAGTTTTTCCTGCTTCTCCACATTAAATCTATCAACTTTAAGGTATTTCATCACCACAATATTAAAATGTCAATTTTTTTCCTAATATGTGTCATGAAATACATGATTGGAATATTAGTTCACATTAAAGTTGTTATTCTGAAATACTATCCTTAAGTGTTTCTTCATGTTCTTTTTTTAAATTGTTTTATTTTATCTTGTGTTTATCTTCTATGTTTAAATGTAATTTACCTTTCCAATATTAAGTATTAAGTTATTAGTGCAGATTCAAATTAAAACTCTTACAAAAAAAAAAAAGCCTGTTAATCCAAAGGTGTTTTGAGAGTGACATTAGTGTGCACAACGTACAGGTCAGTAAAACCAACATTCTGTACAGGTATGTAACAGCATGCAATATTTAGCACTCTGCAGGGATGTTAAAAATTGGCAAGGGATCTCAATACTAAATTTAGACCCAGAAAACCCAGCCAAACCAGAGCAGCTTAAGTTGTTAAGCATTAATCAAGTGTCTCCATAGTTACAGGTCAATATCATAGGTGCTAATTTATGTGGAAAAATTAAATATGGTTTCATAGGGGAAAAATACATAGTTGAGACAAGACAGGCAATATTACTTTGCATCACAAACCTTTTTACTGGGTAAGTGGAGATAGCATAATAGAAAATCTGAAGAACATTGGAACATGAAAGTGAACTTGGGTATTTAAGTGCTTGCCTGGCTGATATAACGCAAGAACTCCATAAGCTAATGTCCTGGTTTGAGCTAAACCAGAAAGAATTCTCTATTCAGTGGTTTTGCTTGTCAGCTAAGTCTCTTCTAAATGAATGCACTTTTGAAGTTAACACCATATTTTTGCAGTGTCTGCTTCTAGCTGAGTTCCTGAATCCAGTTCCTGAATCTTGTTCCTTCTGCCATTGATTTCAGTCTCAGACTTACCCAGTGCCTGCACTGCAGTGTCAGTGGTGACCATCAGGAGAGTTTGATATTGGTTTTGTATATATTTGTATATATTTCATTATTTTCTCATTAATTCTATTATATTTTTTGTTGTTACTGTTTGGTTTAGGTGTATGTTTTTGTTTTGAAACAGTCCTGAAAATTTTGCTTCTCTTGGAGGATTCAGAAAAACAGATGAGGGAGAACCCCATACTTCCAGTTTATAAACGCAGAGCTCAAACTTCTTGAATGCTTATATCCATAGTTGTATGAAAAGTAGCGCTCCTTTCTCCAAAGGTTTGTATAATCTCAAAAAGAATAACCTGAAACATCAGATCAATATTTTAGAAATAAAATTAGTCTGATGTGTCTAAAAACTACTTTTTGTCATTCTGTGTAGTACTTAAGGTTAACATACATCCCATAGCCAGTTATAATTTTCCTGTTGTGTTGTCGCGGTTGGGGTGTAAGCATCCATACCGCCTCCCAAAGGCGAAGGGGATTGAGGGCAGAGCAAGATACCTTCCCACCAAGCTCGTAGGCAATTATGGAGACCAATGAGTATTTAACAAGTTTATTACCAAATATATTCGAATAAAACTGTATCTATTCTAGAAATATTACAGTTTTAAAGGACGTCACACCCACCCACTCACTCAGCCTTCCCTGAGGAGAACTGGAAACAACGGAGACGATAGGGCAAAACAAGAATTCAATTATATCAAAATATAACTTATGTGTGAATGGTGTGGTGTGGCTGCGTGTGCGTGTGTGTATATGTCGATTTCTACCCTTTTCTGGCATGTGGCAATGGTCCCGTGGAGGCCAGGTCGATGGCGCTCGGCTGACAAACATGGGCGGTTCTGATGATGGCAGTGACTTGCAGCTCTTCGGCGTGATCGGATTTGCCGCAGTTTCTTCTGCAGCAGTGCGCGACTCGCGACTCGGCGGTGGCACGTGGCTTCTTCGGCACAGCGCTCCTGGCTTGGAGTGGCTTGGTGCCAGGCTTCTTACTGCGGCTTCTTGGCGTGGTGGGGTTTCTTCAGCTTTTTCGGCGGCTTTTTGCCACGGTTTTTTTTTGGTGGCGCAGTGGCACACACGGCTCTTCCAGCGGCGGTGGCGACTTCTCGTTGCAATTTCTTCAGCGCAGTGCTCCTGGCTTGGAGTGGCTCCAACTTTTTGCCGCAGTTTCTTGGCACAGCGGCTTCTTTTTGGTTTTGGTGAGGCGCTCCTGGCTTGGGGCGGCACCAGCAGCAGCTTCTTGCTGGATTCTTTCGGTTTCGGTGTGGGGCTCCCGACTTGGAGTGGCGCCAGCAGCTTCTCCCCTCCTCCNAAGCTTGGAACGTTTCGGCGTTTCGACTTGGCACTGTTCCAGCAGCAGCCAGCAATGGCGCAGGGGGCTGCCCTGGCAGCTCAGTTCAGCTTCCCCCCCCATCTCCTCCTCTTTTTTGATTTTTATATCCTGCTTTATCACAACTTCCGATTTCCGGTTTCCGACAGCAGAACCATGGCATCATGGGGACTGTGGTTTTTTGCTCGCTGTTTTAATTAGGCAGAAGTTCTTAATATGTGGGTCAGTTTATCACAAGCGTTCATGATCAACCATTTCCATTTAATTGTCTTCTGTATGGTTCTTCTATTAGTAGACATTTTTGGAGAAAAAAGGCCTCGCCTTCTTTTTTCTCTACTGTTGCTACTGATCTTCATTTTTCCCAAGTTTTCACTCATGATATGGGTGGTCTATCACTGACGTGACTGATTTCTTTTGCTACTAACCTTGAGTCAGTTTGTTGCCAACATCTGTAATTGTCAATGTATAAGAATATGAATTTGGATGTGAATTTGCTATGACTGAATCTATACAAATGATTCTAGCTCACCACATTGGTGTATTTTTCTTTCATGTACTTCTACATCAATGAAATGTACAACTACTCACAAAAAAAAATGTTGTAAACTACTACAAACTGGCTAGATACGTTATCTTTGGGGAAACTATCCATTTTAGAGCGAATGTATTATTTAATGGGAAAAAGTAAGAGAAATAGAATGAGTTCATCTGCCTGATGAAGGCAGAGTATCTTCTAATGGGGTCAAAGAGCAATGTTCTTGATAGACAATTCATTAGTGACAAGTGCCAACTGAAGAATTTGCATTTGAGACTGTTACTTGATAAAAAGACTTTTTTAATGAGGAAAAGGTTTTCCATTTGTCAGGTGTTTCAGTTTCATTTTGACGGACACTCAAAACTTGTGTTTCATAATTTATTGGTGTTTCATTATCTTGTTTCCTCCATAAATCCTGAGTGAAGTCATAGTTCCACATGATGCTAACAGCAGCTCAGTTAGTGGGAATATATAGTCAACAATGGAAAAGGAAACTATACCCTTAGGTAACATGGGAATAAGTAGCCTATGGTTACAGCTTGCTTTCATAGCAACATGTGTTTACACGAAGTCAGATGATTTGAAGTGAACCGGGTATTTAAATTTTGAAATGTAAAATTATAGAAACTAATAAACCTGCTCTATGAGGAAAGACTGAAGGAGTTAGGTTTTTTTTGCTCTGGAGGGGAGAAGACTTGGGGGGACATCATCACATTTCTTCAGTGCTTAAAAGATGATGGACGCTCTTCACAAGGAGTTACATGGCAAAGACAAGGGGCAACAGGTGCAAGCAGCACCAAGAGAGGCTTTATCTCAATATAGGAAAGAAATTTTGTACAGTAAGAGTAGTCATTCGCTGGAACAACCTCCTCAGGGACATGGTAGAGTCCATTGCTGGAGGTTTTCAAGATGCAGATGGATTGGGTGCTAGACAATCTCATCTATGTCCCCTTTCCCACAAAAGATTAGAGCAGATGATCTTTTCAAGTCTTTTTCAACCTAGTCTATTCTATGATAAATAGGAGACAGAAAAGGGGGATTAAAAAATTTGATTCCCAAAGTAGATTGTTGGCTGGGGGGCGGGAGGGGAGGAGGGGGGCAAGACAAGTGGCAATTTTTTTAATGCAAAAAAATAGTAGGACAGCAGTAAAGTATCTGTAATAAGCTGGAAATTTTTAATATCAAGAGGAATTGCAGTGGCCAAAATAAACCCTGAAAGAGGAAAAAAACCTTAGATTTTATGATCAAATATGAGAATGAAATGAAAAACTTGTCAAAATTCAATTTAAGTAAGAAAAAAGCATAAAATGCAGTTTAATTTTTAATTTGTTTTCCTTTTTCTTTCCTGTTAAACCTAAAGACAATGAGCAAATTAGGAATTAATGTAGACCAATGGGTTTTTTACTAATGTATATAACTTATTATCATACAAATTTTGGTCAGAAAGTAAACTCTAAGTGTTGCAGTTTTGTTGAATCGTTTTTGTTTATAAGACACTCCAATAGACTAACATACTCTCAGTGAAAACATTTTGATAATTGCACTTCTTTTCTAGTCAACATATGGACATGGAGTTTTTTTGTAGGGGAAAAAAAAACCCACCAAGCAAACAAAAACACTATGATCCTAAAAATATGTATTTCATGACACATAAAATTAGTAGGTACTTACCCAAGCCTCTGCATATACCTCAAATATAAGGGTTTTCTCACAGTCTGTCTGCACTTTTACGATGTACAAACCCATGTCCTTATCCTGTTTTCACCAGTGGGTTTTCCCATCAAACTGAAATCCATTTATAATCCTTAAATTACAGTAGAAAGGTTAGTGTGTGATTTTTATACAGACTTTATTTCTGGGCCCAGTGGGGATACATACAGCAAGAAGAAAATGCAACTGTTAAATGTTTTTATTCAAGACATGATTATGCCCACTTAAATTTGTATTTCAAGATAAAAACCACTTAAAGGTCATTTACTGACTGAAAAGTGTATGGTGGTAAGTACAATCCTCAAAGCATAATTTTTCCTCTTAGGCTTAGTTGAGATCCAGGCAATTTTCTCTCTCTTCTGTCTAACACATAATACAGTACAAGTATGCTACAAATATGTATATTAATCCAAAATATGTATGTGCTGTCTGGGCTTGTTCTTAGTGCTAGGCCAAATACTTTAAGTAATTGATACAGCATTTACATGTAAAGTCCTAGAACAAGAACCTTCAGGTTTCAAAGTCAAACAGTAAATAAGACAGCTATTATTTTATGTTGTAATTTGAGATGCCCATTATTTACTTTTAAGCTGTCTTTTCATACTTTTCCTTATTTCTGTAATGAATAAGGCACTAACTGGATAGAAAAGAGGCTGTGTCATGCTACATAGCATTCTCTGAGCACTATCCATCTTGAGCTTTGAATGAAATAGATGCAGTACTAAAATCAGGCTGTAATCAGGTAATTAGAGTCTATGTTATGATACGTATTTATAACAGGTTTTAACTTCAACAGCATGACCTTCTGAGATGTTGAAATTTTCTGATTCCTGAACACTTGAAATGAACCTTACTTTCTGTAACTGACTTAAAGTAGTATTTCCTTGGTTTTACATATAAATACCTATTAACTGCTTCCTTATTCAGGTTATCAGTAAATCTAGTTTCTCTAGGTCCACAGCACAAGATGTGCTGCCTAACATAATACAGTACACAAGGTTTTAAGACTGTGGGCATCAACTGCCTCAGTGTTTGCTGGGAATCGGGTGAGAGTTGTCTCCAAAAGACTTCTAGCTCTTCAGCTAGAAGCTTCTCTGAAGCTTTTCTCTTCTCCGTTCTCATCTGCCATCTTAGACTCTAGGGTCCCTTCTTTCCACCCTGGACTCTGTCTCTTTTTTTTTTTTTTTTTCCTTCTGCATTTAACACATTCTGTTCCAGAAACTCATAGCTTCCTCTTGTACAGCAGTAACAAGGAGAACTGACAAGCTTCCTTCCTATGGCCATGTAAGAAAAGATGTTTCTGTTAAAGATAGATGTGAAAACAATTCCTGCTTATATCCACTTATGTGCCCACTAAATACAAAGGCTATCATAGCATAACTACCCAGCTTTAAAGTGTTGTGTAGTGATTTTGTGACTTTGGGGAAATTTAGGTTGATTTTAATAGTGTTTCCAAAGAGCATGTTACTGATGCAGGGAGAATCTTTTTACCAGTTTCAAAGTACCTACTACAGGAAAAAATGCCCGAGAAAACATTTATTCCTTTCTTATGAAATAATGGTGGTGTGGTGAACGGAGATTTATGTCTCATTGAGACAGTGAATTCCCTTTCCCAGAGATGCTTTGCGGCTGCTAGGACTGCCGGGAATGGCTGGGAAGTGCCTGGATTTTTCTAGAATCTGAAGATAACAGACACTATAAAAGCAGAAGAGACCCCTTCCTCGCTGGGCCTTGGCCCAGGACCAGGCCGATAGCCGGGAGTTGGCAGCGATTCTTCCACCGTCTGATATATATGGAGAATCTTCACGAACTGCTCCTACCTGTGTAGCAAGCCGTGAGTCCAATTCTCTAACCCCATCCTCCCCCCCCCCCACATAGTCAC
>VZZY01017157.1:21373-140077 GCA_013400335.1 Eurystomus gularis
TAAAGGCACAAGCTGTTAAAATTCAGACTGACCAGATTGACTTGATTCCAGGCAAAGAAGAGAACGACTCTGAGACTTCTTCTGCATTTACATACACTCACAACTTATCCATATAGTGAGAGGGACCTTTCTTTCTAATAAGACCCTTATTTCTACCCCTCAAACTCTTGGTTTTCCTATTCCTTTCCGGGGTAGATGGATTGGGTGATTATCAAACGTTGAGAGATCTTTTTGATTAAATTGTTAAGATATAGATTAAGATATAGACTCCATAGGCTGTGATAACGGTATTGCAATATTTGGATAAAACATAGATTGTAAGATATAAGAATATTTCATAGAATAGATTTTGACTTAGTATAAATAAACACATATTTTCATAAGGGGGTGTGTCTGATTCCTGCAATTGGTTGTGGATTTGGAGAGGAGTGCCTCGCCCTTGAGTCCATTTGGGGAGTAGCCATGACCCCTTGTGGGCGGACCCGTGACCCCTTGTGGGCGGACCCGCGATCCCTTGTGGGCGGATCGTGACAGGTGGCAATCTAAGAACAAATGAAATCCTTAACAGCTGCTATATATAGTCACACCACAGGCACATGTTGTCCTCTATCCTTTTTCTGATGGTACATGAGCAGCTGCTAAGTGAAGAATGTAAGACCAAGGAAGGCAGAGAGTTATAGTTTCCCAACATGCCCTCCCTGATTCCAGCAATACTATAGAGATGCTTAGCCATGGATTTAGAGATGGGGTTATGGTTGTTATAGCTCTTGGAAGATTTCTTCATTAATTTAAGAAGTGTATATTTGACCCTATTCCATAACACTTAGTTTTAAAATTTCAGTGCAAATTCAGTTATACAGAATTTGATTTAGATAGCTTTTACTATGAGAAGATCTGGCATGTTTCAAATGTATCATGAGAAGCAATGCTTATAACACTAATAGGTTTGCACTGGTTTACAACATGTATTTATTCAGAGAAAACAATCATAAACTTACTTACTGTATTTATATATTTTTTTAGTTTGCTAGACATTATAAATAATTTATTGTTTTTATTATATGTATGCTGTGCAACTTTCTTATTTTGCAAAATGTTTTAATAGGTACAGAGGTAAATAAAAGGGTGTTTAAACAGTCATTGGTAAACCCAGCACTGTGACTACTGAGGTCTGAAAGACTACTGTTCTGACATTTTATGTTGTTTTCAGTTACGTTGATAAAGAATTGAAAAAAAAACCAACAGAACAACCCACCTCCAAGATGGACACAAGATTGTTGTTCCTGGGCTATCAAGGGTGGAGCTGACAGGATATCAGGAGAAATGACAATAAATATTGTCTATCAGAAAGGAAGTGATCAGTGTCTTCGAGTCAGGTTAATGGCTTTTTCTTTTGAGTTACGTTGCTTGCTGTTCAACTTGAGCCATATTAAGTATTGTGGTGGGAATACTGTAGAAAAAGATGTGTGCATTATAGTGGAATTTTGTAAATAACGTTCATATTAAATCCGTATTTTTCTAACATAGAAAAAAAAGAATGCTCTATTTTTAGAACGTGAAAATTGCCTACAGTAATACCTTTAAACATTTAGGGCTCAGTGAACTTCTGGGTGACTATACACTGTTTCCTGTCTGGCATAAATTTGAAGAGTAGGTATCTAAATGAATCCATTTATTCTGGTTTTTATTATTATTTTATTTCTGAGATTATGCACACACATTCTAGTTAGTCTCCAGTTTCAGATAAAAATAATAAAACTTGCAACATTGATTTCATTTGAGGGTAGTTTTGGTGGACTTTTTTATTTGGCTGGTTTGGTCTGGAATTCTTTTTGATATTGACAATGGAGTTTGTCAGAGAAACTCACACTGTCTCATGGGTTGTCGCTCTTGACTGAGGAGGCACATACCTTGTTCCCATCTTAGTCTGATATGTTCAGGTATTGACATCCCTGGAGACAAACCCTGGAGTGTATCCGAGGTTTTACTGGAGGAGGAGATGATGTGCTGAAGGAGGCAGTACGATGAGGCATAGTTGATGTAGTTGATGTCTACTGTACAAGTATAAATTTGTTAACCACGGAACATACTTTCTCAAATCTTCTTGTATCTTCAAGTTTTTTTATAAGTGATAAAATCCATTACGAAGTGGCAGATAACTTAATAAAATACTTGTACCTGAGAAAATTTAACACTAACATAACTAGAGACTAGATAAGTACAGTACATTTTGGAGGCAGGGATAAGGAATTTGCTAGTGTTGACAGTCCATGGAAAGGTTTAGAGGTATGTAATAAGAAAGGTCTTGAGATATAAATTATTTTGTTATTAAACATCTCATTCCCCACCTTCTTTTTTTTTTTTTGTAGTAGTAGTAGTAGAATTGGTCTTAACATGTGAATATCTGTTTTCTTCAATTATAATAAGCCTTGCAGTTAATAGAAAAGAAAAAAAACAAAAAAAGTCAACTTGTCTTTCAAGAACAGATCCAAAGTCCATTGAATTAATGTATTTTAATGCATACTGAGAGCTCATAACTTGCACTGTATTTTAACCCCTAATTCCTGTTTTTCACTATGTGAACATTTTCAACATAAGCAGTAGAAATTGAGACAAGCTTGAAAACTAGCTCTGAAACTCAGAATGTTCAGAGAACTTTAAAAGTATTTTAAGTTGATCTTGAAAACTGAATACTTTCAATGGGGAAATGAAAAATCATTTTTATTTTTGAGAGTTGCTTGGAAAAGTCTATCTTTTGAAGAGAGCTGACACCTATTTTTTCCAGGGTGGTAAATAGTGCTAACCATTTAATATACATTTTTTAAAAAGGGAAGATGTCTTTTACATTAGGTAAATCCTTTTCTATGGATGAGAAATATTCTTAGCCTGAAAAATACTTCACGCAGCAGCATGCAGAGGTTGAAATTCTGTCACATGCAGGAACATGATCAGAGGGCGGGTGGGAGCTTGCTCCCTTGCCTGAGCCCTAACAGTCCCTGGCACGCAGTCTGTTTAGGGTGACATGAGCAAGCTCTAGCCTCATCTATTTGGGGTGTGGTAAGTGACAGCTTCTAGCTCAGGCTGCATGTCCTCTCAGCACATTTGGGGTTTTCTTGGTGAAAAATTCTTCCAAATACATTAGCTCCATAGAGTGTCTTGTCAGCAGTGTTGTATCAACCAAGCTAAGGCTGGACCAGACAGCACAGTGTGAACCTTGAGGTTGCTTAACTGCTAAACCCTCTGCTGAGCAACAGTCATTTGTGTGCGACAGCTGTACTCTGAATTTACAACAGTATGCTCTTCTCCAAGTTGCCTTACAGAAACTAAGCAGAATAAATATATAGTTTTAACCATCTGTTCCAATTGCCTGCTTGGGGCCTCCTGAGACAGTATGAAGTGGGGTTTGTGTGTGTGCTTTCTGAGCCATGCCTTAAATACTCTGAGGCTCAGTTTTTGTTACTTGCACGGGGGTTTACTTCTAAAGCTTGATGAGTCTATGGGTTTCTTGGAAGTCTGTTTAATTGGATAGGCCTTGGGAAATCTTGTTCAAGAAGAAGAAGTTCTGCCAGAGAAGGAAAATATAGTGAGTATCCTGAGGATAGGTACACAGGAGAAACAGGGAAATGTTGGAAAGTGTAACAATGAAAGAAAATTAATTTTAAAAAGAAGTTTGTGAGAAGGAGAGAAAGGGGAAGGAAAGATTCAAGCTATTCATGAAACAAACTTTACTGTACTTCATTCACATGATTAGAATAAGAAAGCTCAGCGTAGCAATTGTACAAAGATTTGGAATATCTTCTGCTGTAACTTGTTTCAACTTTCATCCAATTTTATGAATGTGCTGAAAAAAAGTAGCAATCCTTGTCTAGTTTTCTTAGTAAGCTCAGATGAATATGTAAATGTAGCAACATGTAACAGTTATACCTTTCTGTGTTTGAGGAAGCTGGTGATGTTTTATGACCCCCATCTACTAATCATCAGTTTCTCTCCTTAAATATATAATTTTATTGCAATAAGACATAATGGGCAATGACTTAGATATCTACTTCTCTAGACCTGGTTGCATTCAGAACGAAGAAGCAAAACAAATTTTGCTGGTTGCTCTGTCTCACAGCAGTGTAATCCTACAGATGCTCAGGTTTCAGCAGCCAGGGCAGGTTTCATTCACATAATTGTGCTTTTCCTGCCCAGTAGCCCACAGTGGCTTCTGCCCAGACCACTGTCTTCTCTGCTAAAACCTGTTTTCATACCTTCTGTTATATTTGCATTTTTTGTTACCGAAACACTTCTGTACGCAATGTATTCTTCTTATTATGCACTGAAGAAAAACTTTTTTTTCCATTTTAATTTTTTTTTACCCTTCAGGACAGTTTTTATGTGTTTGCCCATTATTTACAGCTTGTGTACACCAATTACCACCAGCAAGGATGAACTTCATTTTCTCTTTCCGTGCTATATATTAGTGGGCAAAGGGATGGGCTTAATTGTGTTTTCATTTGAGCTAATAGAAGCTGTGCCAGGTTGTTAGACATGGAAGACTGCTTAATACTAGTTTTATCCCCACAAGGGGTTTCCAAAGACCCTGTTGCCTGGATACACTGAGTCCAGAATACCTCAACAGGCCCTGGCAGGATCTGGATGTTTGCAAGGGAACCCTCTGGATCTTTAATTGCTCAGAGAAGTTGGTGATAGTCTGTAATTCCTTTTTCATCAGTGCTCTAGGAGATTATGGGAAGAGGGGCTTTTAATTTTTTTTTTTTCTTTTTTTTTTTTTTTTTTAAATTCCTTTTCCTTCCTTTCTCCCTTATTCTTTTGTATCTGTGGTGCACTTGTCACTGTTCCGGCATTCTGAGAATACTATTTTAGGACTGATTAATTTATTTCTTTTGTGTGTTAATATATGCATTGTATAAAATTTACATTCATTGTATTAAAAGCCCTTAAAGTAATATCGTTTCACTTTATCTTAGAACTTTATTTGATATGCCAAACACTTTTTAAAAAATGCATTAATCTAACCGAATTCTTCCCCCTTGACCAAGTCTGATTTCCTGCTGGAACGTGAATACCGTATACTGGAGCTATTCACAGATTCTTTTGACAGCTTGAGTACATTTCCAGATGGTGTGTAATCACCATTCCTTTTTAAATCTGTTTTTATAATGGTGATAATTAGGAATTATTTTCTAGGACTGAATAGTCTGTACACCCAAATTGAAAATGGTCAAGAAAGTAGCTGGCAACAAAAGGCTGAGCTAAAATTTATTTCAGTATGATAGGATCATGATTTCATCCTAATTTTAAATGAAATGTGTTGTTCCCACATGCAATAATTAGTGCAAAATAGCTCAGCTTTGGATGTTTTGTATGACACAGAAAATGGGGCAGAGGTAATATTTTTCTGGTTTGGTAGATTCTTGATCAGATCAAGCTCATCTCTGAAACACTATTTTCAACAGTAAACATCTTTATATATACACCATATAGTGCTATACACGCAAAAGTATCTAAAATAACTCAGACGAATAGTCAGATTCTCTGAAAATTAAATACATGAATATAGGTTTGAACCATATGCAAGATGAGTGACTGAACTTTTTTTTCCTCATGCTTTCTTAGTATTTATGCCAAACATCATAGTTATTCAGAATTACAGTTATTAGTTATAGAGCTGTAATTAGCCATTGTATTTAATTTGCACACCATTATTTCCATGTACTTACCTAATTAAAGTAGTTAACTTGTATGCATAAAACTGTAATTAGAAAATATTATACTGTGGGATGGCTGTCTGTTCTTGTCTGAAATCACTTCCACTGTTGGTTTCCAGCAGCAAGCCTTGTGCACAGTAACTTATATCCTGCTTTTTGAGGAAGGAACTTCAGTAATTTAGTGCTTATGGCATGAGGAGGGAGGTGACTTAAAGCTGTCTAACTTTTAATCTAGGTCATTTAATCATTCCAAGGGGACTAATTCTTTCAATCCAAGAACTGGTAATTTAACAAGTGGATTTCTCTCCTTTGGTACAGTATATTCCCAGAGCCCCTTGTAATCTTTGTAGTTTTCAAGGTTGTTCAGTTGTAGTGTGGCTTTTTCTACTTTTAATAAAATTTATAAAATCTCATTAGTTGATAATTGCTTCCTAAGTATTTGTCTTAAGAATTATCCACTCAAAATTAGTTGGATAGGTTGTAATATATCATGCTCTTTCTCTTCTTTGGTTAGACAAATGTATAGGTAATATTGATGCATGTAATCTCCTGGTCAAACTGTAACCACTTTTGCAGTGTTCAAATGGCCTGACAAACCCAGAGAAAAGCCAGTAAAATTCAACCATGCAAAAGCAAACATGATGGAAATCTAGCTCAGCTAAAGCAAGTGCATTAAGAACGTGAAGGAAAAAAAATATGTTTTTAGATCTTTTGGTATTGATCATAGGTCTGATGTCAAAAAAGTATATTTGTAACTTGTATACCCACTTTTGAATGCTTAATTAAGAAATACATGCATTAGCAATAAGTATAGCCCATTTCCTGGAAAAGGCATGAGTTGCCATGGACCTACTTTGCTAATGCTGCAAAAGAAATATATTTGATAATTTTACTGGGAAATGGTTCATATATTGATCTGATATACATACACTACTGATCTTTGAGAAACCTTAATATGATTAAAGAAAAACACATTTATTATTTATAAGACTGTGAAAAAATTCACGTTCTATGCTGGAAGAGGAGGATGTGAGTTGTTTTAAAAAAATTTAAATCTGGCTTGCATTCAACTTTTAATAGAGAGTCTCTAGAGAGCAAGAGATGAGCATAACTGGTTTGGGTGCTCAGGTTTTGGAATAGTTTTATTAATAATATCCTCTGCACAGTTAGAAAATTATTAAGATGCAACAGAGAGGGCTAAGTTTAAAAATTGAGGAAGTAATGTTGTTCACTAAGTGCATTCATATTTTCTTTCCCTTAATTAGAGTTGTATGTTTTGCCAATATGCTCACAGCTACAGTAGTTTCTGCAGCAGGTTCGCAAATGGAATTGCTGGGTCATTGTTGCCTACAAATATGTTTCTTTCAGACTGAATTGTGGGAGAGGTGTGAGAGAAGGAGAAAGGAGAAAACAGAAAGAATATGCATTGTCACCAGCATGGGGTTTCTAGAAATGTTCAGTTTGCTCTTAATAAAAAAGTTCTGCTATGTTTTAAGCAGTTATTAAAGCTGGTAAATATTAATAATCAAAAGAAGCTAAGAAAAAACTCATTGTGAGCCAAACACCACTTTTGTCATAATGAATATAAATCCATCCCAAAGTTACTTTTCATATGCTTTGGTCTTTTTGTAGAATTCATCTGGTGTAAACTGTTTTGTTCACTTTTGTAACTTTTTGTTGGAGAGTTTGTAACCTTCTTTTCACTAGATTTCTATTCACTGTGAAAGGCAAGAACATGGTGTAGAAAAGACACGTAAGCAAATAGGAGAAAACAGACTGCAGCATGCCTGAAATCCATACATCAAGAAAATAATCTAATTTATTTAAATAAATGTAATCCTAGTGTAGTTTTGGAATCTACAATGCTTTTATCAGTTAACATCAAGTGTTGAATTTAACATAATGGCTGATGGAGTATAAAGAAGGGCCTCTTCTAGTATGAAGAAAAGGTAACTTATTTCTCTTTAATTTCCTTTTAAATAATGTAAGCATTGTGTTTCAAGGAAAATGAACAGTTTGCTTAGATGCACTAGAATACAAGATGCATAAAAACTGTATTTTTAAGGGAGCACAAAATTTAAATTAAATTACCTATCAAAACTACACTGATCTGTTAAGTCCTAGATGTTGTAAACATCAACATTGAAATTGCTTGAGCAATTATAATTTATTCCCTTGATGTCTGTGTATTCAGAAAAACATAATCCATAACTTACAGTGTCACCCAGTCTTTTTCCTGTTTTTCTAATCCAGTATAATATTCTAAACAATGTCTACAAGTAAGCGTGATTATAAAGTGTTTTCCCAGAAGTTAATGTGAGTTCAGAGTGGATGACTTGAGCCTACTTTATTAGTAAGTTGCACTGATAAAGCACAGAGTATTATTGAACTCCAAAGCACTTTGCAAACAGAACTATCATGAGAAGATTTATCTTCTGACATTTGGTTCTATTTTTTTATTGTCTTGCTCCTGGGCTTTTCAGATTAAGAGTCTGTTGTGGAAGGTATGGACTCTTTGATTTCATCTTTTCCCTAAGAAGGAAATAAATTGTTTATTACATTTTTTTTTCTATACATGAACATGTTTTCATTATTGTGTTTGGTGTAGGTTACAGTACCTCCAGTCCACCGATGCTATTTTCTTACATTAATAAGTAAGTATTGATGATATTCTTAATAGGTGCAAATGCTGTTTATTTCTGTTTTTCAAGCTATGTGTAGAAGATACATGTTGAAATTATACTAAATATGTATTGTACCTGAGCATAGAGTGTCTTGTACAATCAATTGAGGCATCGGAAAAATTATGCCGTTTTTAATTACTTCTGAGGTGGAAGATATGTGTAAATAATAAATGGTATAGGAATGCTGTCTGTTAGCTTTATTTCTGAACACAAGCACTCGAAAGATTATTTCTCAAGTATTTGCTACTTGTTTAAAAAGGATAAGATAATATGTTTTCAAAATAAGCTATTGAACATAAAAAAGAAAACAGCAAAGAAATCCCTGCATTGAAATCTTGAGAAATGTATAAATTTGTGCAGAATCTGATAATCTATAGTGATTCGCAGTACAAGTAGCTTACTTAGAGTTCAAAACTGAGTAGAGTTTCAGGCCTTTATTAAAAACAAAATGCCTTCTATGTTATCTAGTCTACCAAAATGGTATAACTACTCACACAATTCAGCATATTTTGTGTTAGAATTGAACCACTAAAATAGAGTCCTGAATAAATTAGTTTGCCTAATCTTGTCTCTGCTTTAGCTTTATGCATGATGTATGACTGGTATGTTAAAAAACAAACAAACAAACAAAAAACTAACACATTGTGATCTAAATATTCAGGCTCTGATCCTGAAAAGACTTATGAATATGCTTAATTTTACCAACATGAGGGTCCCAATGGCCCTTTAGTTGTCTAATGAGGTGCTCAAAAGTAAGCAAGCATGCGTAATAATCTTTGTCAGAAACTAGGCTTTAAGGAAGTCATAAAAATGGCAGTCATGTCCAAGAGAGTTAAACATCTTTTCAAATTACTATACCAGAAGGGGTAAATTTAGCAGAAAATAAATTACAGTCATGATTAGGGAATGGCTGCAGACTTAATTAGCTTGTTTTTAATGTTGTATATATATCAGAAAACACTTTCAATGTCATATTACACAAGAAAATATGAATATAGGAAGAAATTAGCTAGTGAATGGGCTTTTAAAAAGTGTTTTAGACTTTTAAATCAAGGAGAGACCCATTGCTCATAAATTGTAGGCATTTTTGCATAGAACACTTGTGTAAGAAAAATGTAATAAAGTACTGGCAAAAATTTATACTGAATACATTATGAATTCTATGGCAATTTGTAAGCAAATCAGTTAATTAGTCTGTATATAAATTAAATTAAAGCTATAATCTTTAAAGAAGTCTAGTATGTGTATCAGTTTCTCCTTTGTTCTGTATGTTTTTCCAAATGGATTAACAGACACTTTGCATTTCCTGTGTGGTTGAAAGTAAAATCTTATGAATAGACTAAAATTGAAAGCAGTCATTGCTAATCAAGATAATTTATTTGCAATTGTACTTAATTGTGGGAAGGCTCAAAACAATACTTCTGTTATTTCTAAAGTGGGGCCTTTTTGACCTCAGCGATAACTCAAGTGATCACTACTACACTGCTGTGTTTGTATTTATGCATAAAATTTATAAGCATCAGCTGTAATAGTGGCAGTGAATCTATAGGCACACGGTATATAACAGTGGGCCTGGGACCTATAGCAGTATACTGCACAGCCTACCCTTTCCTGTGATATGTTTGGATGCATGCTTTCTAGGCACTAAGTATAGAAAAAGGTCATGGTCCTGCTGGATACCGAAGCAAGTGGGCAGGACCTTCAAATCTTTTCCTAAAGGCTTTCTTGTCCTGTATTCCTCTTTCTGCTCAAAAAAACCCCAAACCAACCCATAACAGGTCTCATCATCATGTAAGCCTATGGCAAATGAAAGAGCAAAACAAAATAGTACTGGTCCTAGTTTAACTTGTCAGTATCTATTGGCAGATGAGGACTATCCTGGTTTCGCAAGGCAAGGAGTCAGCCAGTACCTCTTTTGTGCTGCTAACAGGCTGCATAGAGATCCTTAAAGATCACACATCATTTTGCATACACAACTGGATGGTGGAAGCTCTTTCTGTCTGATGGGCTGGTGACCACCCTAATAATGTCTGTACCACCAGTGTGGGGCAGTCCTGGTGGTGTGGCATGGCATGGTATGGCATAGCTCCACTGCTGAACTCTCCCTGCTGTAGGACAAGTCTTCCCTGCATCACTGAGTAGGAGGAGGGCTCTCTGCCAGCACGTCAGTGCTCCACGTTGTGTGCTCAGTACTGTGTGAAGCTGTCAAAACAAAGGAGGGGGCTATCTCCCTTCCAGTCTGGGAGGGCAGCATCTTACCCCTGCTTGAGAATGAAACCATCTGTCTGGAAATAGCACCTTCTGGGAGAGCCCTATTTAGTGTTCATAGATGTTTTTAACTTTTATTCAGCTAATTAAATAGCCATACCAAAAATTCTTAAATTAGGTTATTTTTAGCATTTAAATACCAAGGATGTTACAGTTATGCCATGGACAACCATTACATATAAAGTAACTTTTTAGAAAAGTTCCAACATTTCTTATATGTAGAAGAGAGGATACTCTAATAATATATAAAAATGAGAAAGTCTTTTAAATATAGATTAATCTATTGCAGGCTAATAGACATTGAGACCACTAGGCCTTGTTTATTTGTCTCTAGCATGCAACTACTATACAGAAAAGGTGGGTCAGCATCTCATCTATCTATTTTTATACCTTAACTTAAATTTTCTTCTAGTATTATCCATGTTTTTATTTTCATAAGATATTTTCCCATGAAAAAGACTTGAACAATTGAAGCATTGTTCTTTAGTAAATTTAAGAGATGTTCTGTGCAGAGCCAGATCCAGGCAAAGGTGATTTAAGTCAGCACCAATATACAGTGTTTCATTTACTGTTCTAATTTCAAATTGTTTTGAGTGTTGAGTCCATGTGGTGAATGGAGGCAGGTAACTGCTTTTACCTTTCACCTCAATATTCTTAAAATGTAGGGAAAACAAATGGAGACTATATATAATTTAATATTTTGGTTTATATAGAAGTAAAATAGTAAATAATTTAATTTCTGTACGCATTTACCTATTCTAGCTTTCTTCAAGTTAGTTGCTGTGATCTTGTCTTCTACTTATCTAATTATCTATTCTGTGCAGATGCTCTGCAAGTCATGAATGTGCATACCATCTGCATAGGCCTTCATTTCCAAGAGCAAACTACTCCCAAGACTAGCTCTGATCAATTGATGGATTGATAATTGGTTTGCTGATCTGTGCCTCTAAAATGTGTGCTGCCAGGATTCTTTTTGCAGTTGTTTTCTCTAATAAAGTGAAAGGTTACAATGTAGACCATACACAAATATTACTCTGTTTGCCTGTAACATACTTGTTCGTGCTGCAGCTGTTCACCTTCCTGCATGAACTTTAGAGTAGCCTCAGTGGTACTGATAAATCAGATTTCACCAATTTGGAGTGACTAACGTAGAAAATTGACTGATAGTAACTGATTTAGATAACTTCTGTCACCTCAAATGTCAGGTGACTGGAGTACGAAGACATTGTAGAATTATAGGAATTTAGTTTATATTGTCTCATTATACACGTAACTTGAGAGCAGCTCCAAAGTTTTGTTGAGCTCCATTCCCATCCCCTCTGACTTTAATTGTAGCAGTATCCTAGGCTGGAGTGTTTAACACAATGCAGGGTAATGCTTTTAATCCAGAGGTTGTAGAAGTGTGAATTTGATAACAGGACTCCCCAAAACACAGTTAACAAAAGCAACAAATTTTATAAAGCAAAATTGCAGAATCACAGAATCACTATGGTTGGAAAAGATCCTTGAGATCATCAAGTCCAGCAGTTATCTAGCTCTGCCAGGCCCACTAATACACCATAGCCTTGAACACCATATCTAGATGGCTTTTAAATATATCCAGGGATGGTGATTCAACCACTTTCCCAAGCAGCCTGTTCCAGTCTTTGATAACCCTTTTGGTTTAGAAGTTTTTCCCAATGTCTAACCTAAACCACCCCTGCTGTAACTTGATGCCATTTCCTCTTGTTCTATCAGTTGTGACTTGTGAGAAGAGACCAACATCCACCTTCCTACAGTCTCCTTTCAGGTAGATGTAGAGAGCAATAAGGTCTCTACTCAGCCCCCTTTTCTTCAGACTAATTAACCCCAAGTCACTCAATGTCAGGGACATGCCTGAAACTGGCGATTAAGTCTGCATTGTCTCAGACAACTTCAGCTGTAAAGGGACAAGACAATAGAAGACAAAGGGGATTAGAAAAGAAACAGAACGGGCCCTACGAAGACAGGGTGGTGATCTGCTTCTTCCCCTGTTCCCCTCCACTTGTTCTCCCTGTCCTGAGTAGCCAACATTGGACCTCACCAAGGTCAACTTTCAGTCAACTTGTTGGGAGACTCCACGACCACCAGAGACCCCTTTTGTCCCACCGATCTATCTAAGACATCCCACTGACCCATTTTGAGATATTCCCCCAACTCCATTTATGAACTTTCTGGAAACTTAGTAAGACAATCACCATCCTGTAGGTGCTGAAAACTAAAACTATTAAAGGTGAACCTGCACATTTGCCATGGTTGACCCACCACCTATGGACCAAGAAGATGATTGGATTCCAAGAAGACCACTGTGGTGGGTTAGCCTCGGCTGAGCACGGGGTGCCCACCAAGCTGCTCTATCACCCCCCCTTTTTTTTCCCCTCTCCCTCCTCAGAAGAGCAAAAAGAAAGGGGAGGAAAAGAAGATGAGAAACAAAAAGCAGTTTAATAGTAATAGAAGCAAAAGCCAAGCAAATCTGCTTGCAGAAAAAAAGGAAAACAAAGATTTATTCACTGCTTCCCATCAGTAGGTGATATTTGGCACTCCCTGGGAAGCCGGGCTCCAAGACGTGTAGCAGTTGCTCTGGAGGACAACAGAATGGCCCCCTGTCTCCTCTTCCATTTTCCTAGCTTTATAGCTAATCTGACATCATATGGTATGGAATATCCCTTTGGTCAGTTCGGGTCAGCTGTCCTGGTTTTGTCCCCTCTCAAGATCTTGCCCACCCCGTCCCACTGTGGGGGTAATGTTGGGAAGAGCCTTGGTGCTGTGCAAGCACTGCTCAGCAGTAGTCACAACACGGGTGTGTTATCAACACCCTTCTAGCTCCCAGCACAAAACACTGCTGCTATGTGGAAAACCAGCTCAGCCAGACCCACTACAACCACACAGGATCCAAAGGTGGTGATACTTACCTCTTTCCTCATCCCTTTCTCCTTTTATCTTTCCTTTACTCTCTCTTTCTCTTTTTTTCCTTGTTAAAACGGGTGCTACTCAGACAATCAATGAGGAGATAATTTTCCTTCACCAAAATACTGTTATTCACTAAAATCCAAAATAGCTCTTACTCGTCAAAATACCTTAGCCTAACTTAGGGTAAAATTGTTAATAAAAGCCAATGTTTGTACTGTTCCTCTGAGTCATCGTTGTGACTCTGCTGCTGCTGTGGCCCTGTCAAGCAGGTACAGCCTGCTACAGATTATAAAGATTCACCTCTTTCATCATCTGGAATGAGACACTCAGCCTTTCTTCATAAGACTTGTTCTTGAGACCCTTCATCAGCTTCATTGCCCTTCTCTGGACCCACTCTAGCACCTCAATGGCTTTCTTATGCTGCAGTGCCCAGAACTGAACACAGTACTGGAGGTGTGGCATCACCAGCATCGAGTACAGTGGAACAATCACTTCTCTAGTCCTGCTGGCCACACTATTCCTGATGCAGGCCAGGATACTGTTGGCCTTCTTGATCACCGAGGCACACTGCTGGCTCATGTTCACTCGTTGTCAATCAACACCTCCAGGTCCCTTTCTGCTGAGCAGCTTTCCAGCCGCTCCTCCCCAGGCCAATAGCAGCACTTGGCCTTGTTGAAGGCCATACGATTAGCCTCAGCCCATTGATCCAGCCTGTGCAAGTCCTTCTGAAGAGCCTTCCTATCTAACCCACCTAACTTGGTGTTGTCTGCAAACTTATTTAGGGTTTGTAGAACTAGTGAGAAATATGCCTGTTTCCTTCAGTAACTACAAAATTAATAGACAAAATTGTACTGTAATTTCTTAACACTGTTTTATTGGGATGGGGGAGTACAGACACACACACATGTATTGTTAGTGAGGTTAAGGAAAAATTTTGTCTCACATATATTAAAAATATTTTATTAAGATTCTCTCTAAACATATAAGAAAAATGTGTCTAGCATGAGGAGTTTGCCAACTACTTCTCAAGCAGGCATATGGAATATTCCAGAGGGCCTCTGATTAACCCATTTGCCACATGGGCTTTTGTTGTTTTTGTGTTCTTTGCATGTTTTTGTTTGTTTACTTCAGCATTACTTATGTTTCTTTTCCTTAGCATTTTGTGTATTTGTATTCCATTTATAATGCCTGGTGACTAAAGCTGGGGAGCCAGAGGGGAAATAACAATTGTGGGCCTCCAGTGAGTTCTAAACAAAAGTTACTTGGAAATAGTTCTTAGTGTCACAAACAGTAATCTCTTTTGTCATTGCTGTGGTTTAACCCCAGCCAGCAACTAAACCCCACCCAGCCACTTCCTCACTCCTCACTGATGGGATGGGGGACAGTATCAAAAGGGTAAAAATGAGAAAACTCATGAGTTGACATAAAGACAATTTAATAGATAAAGCAAAAGCTGTACACACAAGCAAAACACTACTTCCCATTGACGGTCAGGTGTTCAGCCATCCCAAGGAAAGCCAGGCTCCATCAAGAGTAATAGTTACTTGGGAAGATAAAACACCATAACACCAAACATGCTCCCCTTACTCCTTCTTCTTCTACTTCTATGTGCTGAGCATGACACCACAAGGTCTGGAATATCCCTTTGGTCAGCTGGGATCAGCTGTCCCAGCTGCATCCCCTCCCAGTTTCTAGTGCATCCCCAGACTACTCACTGGTGGGGTGGGGTGAGAAGCAAAAAAGGCCTTGGCGCTGTGCAAGCAATGCTCAGCAGTAACCAAAACATTCCTGAATGATGCAGTATCTGAAGGAGGCCTACAAAAAGCTGGGGAGAGACTTTTCACAAAGGTCTGTAGTGACAGGACGAGGGGTAATGGTTTTCAACTAGAAGAGGGGAGTTTTAGGTTGGAAATTAGAAGGAAATTCTTTACCTTGAGGGTGGTGACTCATTGGAACATGTTGCCCTAGGGGATTGTGGATGCTCCATCACTGAAGGTGTTAAAGGCCAGGTTGGATAGGGCCTTGAGCAACCTGGTCTAGTGGAAGGTGTCCCTGCCATGGCAGGAGGGTTGGAACTAGATGATCTTTGAGGTCCCTTCCAACCCAAACCTTTCTATGATTCTATTAATTATCAAGTGTTTTCAGCCCAAATCCAAACCATAGCCCTGTATCAGCTACTATGAAGAAAACTAACCAAAACCAGTCGGTCATCATAACTAAAATTTGTATGAAGTGCATGTTTTAGTGCAATATTTTTATCTTGAATAATTACTACAGGTAGTTGGGTTTTATTTTTGCTTTTTTAACGTTTTTTTTTTTCTCTTTTTGCTTCAAGCAGCAGACATTTTAAATTTCCATATTATATGTTAACTGCTTGGGCTGATTAGTGTGAAATTTGACTTGCATTGATCAGCCAGATGAAAAAGGAATACAAAATAAGTTTTATTTCTTATTACAGTTATAATCCTATTCTACTTTAGACTTTCAGATGTTCTTTAATTTGAGAAAATCAATTACCATCAGAATAGGAGTTTAACAGAGGTCAATTCCATTTAATGACAATCTTGTTTTGAGTTAATGTTTTTATTTTCAACAAAAAACAAGAATAGTTTATAGACATGGAGTTGATATGACACTTGAACCAAAACCTAGGTTTCTGTGTGTTCACAGATTGGCCTGGGATGTAGGAAGTAAAGATTTGAGTCCTGCTTCGCTGAACAAAAATAGTGAGCTTGGCATAGATTCCTCTGAATTATGCATAGAGACTGGATCTTGAGTCTCTTGCAGGCCAGACCAGCCTCTTCGCCTGGAGGCTAGGCAAATCTTTCTTTTCTTCTGATCATCAAACTTTGTAATAAACTGTGCTGGTCTCAGTAAACAACTAAAATTAGAATGTTTTTGACTGGATAGAATGGTTGCTTTCTAAATAGCATATCTAACTGTTTTCGTAAGTTTCACAGTGTCTAAATGACCCTTATTTGAGGATAACTCCTGAGCTTAGAGCAACTATTTGAGCTGGTGAAGAACCTCTAAGGGAAAATTACAACTTTACTAGAACTGGCTGATGTGCAGATCAACAATCTCTGTTCCAAAGAATAGGCTATGTATATATATAAAAATATGTATATATATACATATATATGTATATATAACTATATGTGTATATATAACTATATATATAGTTTCCCAAATCCATGCCATAGGATTTGTTAGACTGTGTACAGTCTCCCTCATTCTCACAGAGTTATCTAAAGGATGATGTACAAGTAATATAATGGAATATAATATAATGGAATATTTATAATGGAATGGACTGGAATTAATGTGCTATCTGCTGCACAAAAAAAATGACAGCCGTAGTAGAACCACAACTCCTGGTTTTTGTGCCAGCTGAAGTCTCTATTGACAGGTTATTTGGCTTTAGGAGTTCATTAATTGGCAAGGAGCTGTGTAGGGCTGGTCACTAAAAAGACATTTCCTGTTGAAGACAACTAATGAAGGAAAAATTATATTGTTTTGTCATTTAATGAGTGAAATGGTCTTAGAGAAATACCTCTGTTTTAATTTTCTTGATATCAGGACAGTTAGACAGTGTTTGTTTTAACAAAAGCCCACCTGTAATGTTAGTGACTATCATTTATGCATACCTGCGTGCATGTATCATTCATAGCAAGAAGCAGTGCAATTCAGTAGCTTTCATTTAATTAGTGATTGAAGCCCTTCCTAGAAGTGCTCTAAGTAGTTTTGGGTTTGCTGTTGCTACAGTATGGACTATGTCGTTAGTAATGTTGCTGATCTGAATTCAGCTCCTATTATTTAGGGGCTTCTGTTCATAAAAGATTGATGTAAAGAGACAAAACTTCAGAGACAAAGATCACAGAGTATTCAGAAAGGTCTCTCTTCTGATAGTTATCAAATGGGTACCAGGGAGAAGAGAGTTCATTTTACATTGGATTGGGAGCAATCAGAAACTCAGCATTTGCTCTGCACCCAGGTGCTGGTGGGTCCCAAAGCAGCATGGTAGCTAGCATAATTAACCTGTGGATAATGAGGGAGGGGAAAGGAGTGAAGAACACTGAATAACTATTAATTCTGCTGCAATTTATATGGGGTCTATTGTGCATTTAAGTTCTCCATTGTGGAAAGGAGGGAAATCAACCTTTAATTATAGAAATTTGTCATAAATGAGTTTTAAAGGAAAAATTTCTATTTACCACTGTGTTACCAGCAATAATATAGACAACTGCAAAATGAAAACAGTAGCCATAATGGAGAGTCAAATCCCTCTAAACATAACAAAACTACTTTCTTCTATGAATTTATGTGTGAATAGTTTCCAGCCTGGGAATTGTTCAGTGAAGAAACTCCCAGGCGATTTTCAAATGTTGAAGACAGCAGAATTTCATGATCCTTTCATTGCTGAAGGCCTTGAACATTTTCTGTCCATCCCATCCATGTCCTATCGCACTCTCATTCCCCTCCCCGGTCAGTATTGGATTAAACATGGTAAACACCCTAAAATATGCATTGAAGCTTTAGATTATTCACTCAACTCTAAAGAAGTCAACCTTCTCATGTCAGCCTCTGCTTGCTGACAAACAGCTCTCCCTATGAATCAGCAATGTATGGCCAGTGAATCCAAATACTAGGAAGATGACCCTGCTAAAATGATTCCACCTAAACTGAAAAACAAATTGATTTATGAAGAGGAATAAATTGGCTTAACAGTGGCACAAAGAGTAAACTGATGTTTCTTTCCATTATTCATTTGAAATTACCGATGCAATTAAATATCACTTACTTTCCACTTCCCTGCCAGAAAACACTGTATAAGAAATAAAAATAATCAGCATCTGGCAAACGAGCTGAAAGTTCTTCCTTCATTATGCTCTCAGCATCGTTTTGATCACAATGCGTGTTTGCCACTTAAACACAGTGTTCAATTTCATATGCCTGCTGATTAATGCTGTCTTTTATATGCTAGATACTCATATACACATGCCACTCACTCGTCCACATCCTGTCATTTATTCAAAATGAGTTTTAATTTTAGGAAGACCTTATTGTATGAAAACTGTGAAACATTGTCCACCTAACAAAAATATGTGATTTATTTTACTTTGATGAGAATCTATTTTGAGCGATTTATCAGTTGCAGAAGAGATAAACACATTTAGGATAATTTTCTCCATAGAAATATCTAAGATGTTGAGCTCCAAATAGCAGGAAGTGTTGGCTAATAAAGCAAGTGGAAGTTCAAGTACATCTATGCCCTATCTTAACATTTTAATTTTGCTTCACTGAAGCCAACTAATTTTATTTTCAGATAACATGTTATGCAGCAAGCACTTTCCTCATTACCTGTGTGATTTTAATATGGCAGAGTACTCTTATCGGAGCTAAAACTAGTCAACACCCATATAACTGCTGACAATTAGTCCTTGAAGGAAGGCAGTCATTATATGTATCAGAAATTGAGTAATTTGTACTTTATGTAACTACAGAAAAGGAGTACCAATATTTCTACACTCTTAACAGTTGCAGCTTTGCTTATTTAAGCTATTTTTTATTTATGGGAGTTAAACATACTAACCTAAACTTTTTTTTTTTTTTAACTTCTTCTCTTCTTTAATACTTCAGTCCTTTTTTTCCTATTGGGAATCACTTTCTGCTCTGGGAAGTAAACACACATAGTTTTTGATCTTCAATTTGCATCACTGAAATAAAAATTACTTGGACTTCTTTCTTGCACATCAAAATGAGGCCTGCCTTTATAGGATAGAGGGGAGGAGGGGGAAATCTTTAATATTTTTCCCTAATGTGGCAATAAAACTCCAGTCTGAATCTTTACTTCTAGGGCGGTAAAGAAGATCTCTGCATAGTGGCACCTATGCCCAGCTTGCCTTTAATTGAATCTTGTGCAGTAGAGCAAGGTGGTGCAGAACAGATGCATAGGGATTTTCTTCAGGATCTGCCCACGTAGAACTGAATTTCATGCTGAAGCTTGGATTACCCTGGATTGATGGGGTTCTGCAACGTGACCTAATTAGAGATGTCCCTGGTTATTGTAAGGTGGTTGGACTAGATGACCTTTGGAGATCCCTTCCAACCCAATAGAGATTCTATGGTTACAGTACTGAGGTGTGCACCTGCAGCAAGGGCAAGGCAGGATGCAGAAGGGAGAGAGCCTGGGGATGAGGGGGGAGGGTGTGTGTATTTCTGGGATCCTCAGGGCACAAAATGGGGCCCAATGCTAGTGACTCCATCCTGTCCTGCTGTACTGCAGTCCATGCATAGCATCTAGAGGCTCTCAGAGTTTCTGGGTGTTGGAGATTCCTTTACTTCAGCATATGGGAAATACCAGTAGGGGTGAACAGCTCTCATAGAACTAGTTTGGTCTTTAGTTGACCCTCATGGGAAGCTCTTTCAGTGAATGTGTCTTAAATGCTTGCATCCATGGAGTATCTCTTGCTCAAAATATATAAAGTGTTTCTGCAATTATAGTAAATCTCATATGATACCTGATTTCTTCTGTATTGAACAGTGATGATATATGCTCATATTTTTGTATACATAGCTATGCATACTCACCTATAACCTATACCAAGGTGTTCTTTAACCTTCACACCAATTGGAATATCTTGAAGCTGCTATTGAAATATTCTTATTAAACCAAATGGCCAGTCTTTTCTCTCCTTTCTTGCTTCTATTTCAGCAATTTACTTGTCTGTGGGTTACTTGTTCATATCTTTTTTTTTTTTTTTTAAGAAAGAAAAAGAGACAGTAGAATTACTATTCATAGCAGAAGTGTAAGTATGGAAAGGAAAAAGTGGTCCTTTGATCTCTATAATTTGACCAAAGGGAATAACTCCAGAGCAGTGATAAATTTTGTTTACTTTTAAACACTGGATTAGTGTTTTCTGTATTTTGTTACATTATAAATGTTAATATACAAGATAAGTCTAGCCATCCATCATCTAGAAAAATAAACACATTTGAGCAGTTTTAGAAAACATTTACTGCCAGGATGTTCGGGGTCCAGAGCATCGATTTAAGGTTCTAAAAAGCCTGTTCTAACAAAGTGAAAGGAGTACAGCCTAGAGCTATATAACTGGTGCAAGCAGAGGCAGGAAAGAAACTCTTGAGCTAAAGAGCCATATGTGCACCTGGTTAGGAAATTGGATTAGGAATTGGATATTGAACAACTCAAGAACAATTATATAAAACAGTCTTTCTCATAGAGCATATATAAGCCAGAAATCTTAACTACTTTTATGTTTTATTTCATGAGTATAATGGATGTATGAATGTGCCATATGATATATACATGCAATGACAAAACTCTTATAACTGAGGATTTTCCTTTTACTCAAATGTTAGTGCACCTACATCTCATTTCCAGGAATGTATTTTTTAGAAAAATATTTTTCCTTTTTTGAGCCTTAGTTCTATTGGTTTAAAGCCTTTGAGACATCTGTTGCTCTTTCAATAAGTTTTGTTTAGAAATATAGGAAAGTAAAGTATCTTTCTTGAAAATTTTGCATGTCCAATAGGGAAATGTAAAAAAAAAAAAAAGCAAATGTTTTCTTGCATTTCTGTATTTTATTTCCTCTATGTGGCATCTTATAGATCTGTTAGCCTTTTAAACAGTGCTGCTTGTAGAAGCTTCTTTTCAATACTTGGTATTTTTTAATATACTTTCATTGACCCACTCTGTTCTTTTTTGTAATAGGTATAGAAGGAGATTATTTGTAATTTTCATCTAATGAGACTTGTCTAACTGCTTATTGACTGTAAATTGCTATATTTTGTGTTTTAAAACAGATGGGAATGAAAAATAAATGAGCATCTCTGTCATGAAGTTCTTCTAATTTATTATGAGAGTTTTTAGTGATGCCAAATCCTGTGATGTTCTGAAGCTTCGTCAAGAGCAAAATATAACGTACTTGTGGATGCAGTTCCATGACAGCATAATGTAATAATGAGTGCAACAGTTATTGTTAATATTTTATATCAAGAGGCTGTGATTGTTTCTTTCCTAACATTCTTGCTACAGTAACCCTGCATTTGGGAGATGGAGCTGGGAGTAGGAGAGTGCTTCATTCATATTCATAATGGAAATTCACAGAGATTTTGTTTGTATCCCTTTCCAAATGGTTATGCTTTAATTAAAGGATACTGGAGAACAAAGTAATCTGTTTTGTCAACTGAAGGAGCCAATGGTAGTTTTTACTATACTTCCCTTCTTCAGCTACATCATTTGTGTCGGGTAGGTCATCTTCATTTTGCACATTTTTAAGATAGTGTATGAATGTCTCCAGGAAATTTGATGAAAAGCCTTTCATTAAGTAATTAATTTAAAAAATAAATTTGAATTATCATACTGCTTTGGGTAACATACCAGTTTGTGCCCTCATGAATTAGCCCAGCTTACTTTCAGACTCTGACACTGTTTTACATTGCGATATTTTGAGTATTTAATACAGTTAATAGAAACCAACAGCAGAATACTGGCAAGGCCTTAGACAACTTCAAGTTCATACAACATCCCTTTAGAGAAGGTTTCAAATTCATGTACATCCACACCTGGTAGATTTGTGTTGCAGGAAGAACTTGGAATACCTTTCTGCTCTTTCTTCTAGTCATGCTAGCTGTTCTTACCAGTCGCTCTAACCAGAGTTAGTTTAACTTCTATTCATACTTAAACTTTTTTCCTCTGATTTTTCCTCTTTTGTCTCTGAACCCCATGATTGCCTCCAAGCCCTGACCTTTTCTAATAAAAAGCACTGTGTAGATACAGTGTATTCCTAAATTGCAATATTAATTTACTCGAGAGCTGAACTCTAAATTTTATATAATTCCAAATTCACCACTATAAAATTTGTCAACTCTCCTGTAATTAATTGAAGCACTCTTAGTGAAAAAAAATATTCAGTTCTAAATTATATATTATTTAATATTAAGATGAGTGAGAAAAACCTGAAAACGGTTCAGAATTTCCTCTCAAGGAGGAGTTGTATGATGGTTTCCATTAACATACTTTCAACAAACTACCTTAGAACTGTCCTTCTGTTTAATGCAGCCTGAGGACTATAAAATCCCCAGATGTCAACTCTTTGATTACAAGAAAGCAATTAGTAATAGAATCTAAATTTATATTCGTCAAGATGAAGAAATAAAAGCCCTATGAGAGTAATTTCTGTGAGCTGCATTTCAGAGGAAAGTGCACTTTGAACAACAAAAAAACCTCTACTGTGAAAAACTAGCATAATATCATTAAAATTATAAAATATAGTGTTGCTATACTTCAAAATAAATAAATTAATAAAGCTGGGGCTTTATTGTTAAAACCACTTCTAAACAAGAATATGTTTTGACAATTCAGTTCATGTAATTTTAAATGAGAATATTCTAAACTTTTAGCTGTTTGAAAAGGTAAAATGAAACATTTAATATAATCTAGTCATTATATTTTGCAAAATTCTTGCAACTCAATTGCCAGCTTCTATAGATACAAAGGTTAGAATCTGAGGATCAGAGTTCTATGAAAAATCTGGCTTTCTGAAAGTAATTCAATTTATTATTTCACAAAATGTCAGTAAAGCTTTGAATTTGGAATTAAATATGCCATCATTATCAGGAAAACTAAACAAAAACAATACCTTTGACACTACTGATATAAATCTTCCTTTTTATCAAGAATATGTAGAAAGTATTTATGAATTAATAGATTCTGTGAGTGTGCTATGGAAATGAGCTGTTTTATGGAGAGCTTTATGTTCTTTTTGGTAAGATGCTGCCTGACCTATTGAACCACATAAACCAGATTTAAACTTGATTAAAGCCTTCTTATTAAAGGGTTACTGTTTTCTTAACCCTGTATAAACTCCAAATGAATTCATTTAAAGTCTTCTTTATTCAATGATATTCTCAGAAAACATACTGTGCAAGATGCTATAATTTTGATTTGGCAAGCACATATTTCCCTGAGTTTCACTTCAGGTCCTAAGTGAGATATTTCCACTTATTTTAAGCAGTTTTGGATTAGATGCAATGTCTTCAGTTCAACTCGCAGAAGAACCATATGTGAGAAATAACATTCAGAAATGCATTTCTGAAACCAAAGATAGTAAAGGTAAATACCAATTATTTTAGTAGTACCTAGAATTAAAAAACCCTTTGTAATTCTTGATGTCTACTTTACCATCATTCAGTTGAGATTTATAACGTTTGTTTAAAAAGCATTGATTAACTCAGTTGCCTGTACTCCATCTTTTATCAAAGGAGTTGTATCCAGCAGCAAATTAGGACTATATATTCATGGAGGTATAGACCCCTCAATAATTCCAACAACCTCAATGGTTCTTTAAAATACATTACCAAATTTGTAATCTATGGCTGAATTGAGTGGCCTTATAGAGAGTATTTATTGGGAAAATATAGAATGGAGAGTGGCTAAGGAACATCAACATAGGCTTCCAATCAATACCTGAGGTTTGTTTCTCTGCTACCTCTGGCAGCAACCTGGCCTCTTGTTCTACAACAGCTGTCTTGGCATTGGCATTTTAATTTAGAGCACAAGGGTGCTTTTGAGAGGCATCTTCCATGTGCCCACTGTGCTTTGTTTTGTGTCATGGAACAGCCTTGAAGTATGCAATTTTGGGTGAAAATAAGTTGAAGCCTCTTCTCCAGAGTGTACCACATGCTCCCTGACTGCTATTGCACCTTGGCTCCAGAAGATGAGACTAGTTACTCTGGAGAAAATCCTCACAAACATGTAATGTTTGGATATCTAGTTGGCTGCACCAAAGAGTTTTCTAACATGAACAAAGTCAGAGGATGGGATTTTATTGATTTTAGTGAAAATTTGTTGGATTAGACCTTAACTTAGTGTTTGATATTTGGAAGCATCATAATTTAGTCCCTTAAACCTTCTTGAAGATATTTAAATGGCTATTTGTATTTTGGAAAATATAAATAATAATAATAATAATAAATTTTGTCTGTTTTTCCTGGAATAAAGAGGAATTTTTTGGCTTAATTTCTGTAAACATAAAGAAATTGAAAATTAGAAGCCTGAAAACATGAATCTTCAATATTTAAGAGCAGGCTAAGATATGATGTAGGTTGAGTTTAATTAGAAAAATAAAAGAATAAGAATTTTCCTTTATTATCATTGTTATTAAAATAGAAAATTATTGCTTACCCTGATCAGAAAGAAATCTGCAAGAAAGGACTGAAGTTAAGACTTCAGTTTATTAAAAAGAAGTTGTGTCCAAGAGCATGTCTTTTTGGTGCACCCCTGCCCCTCTCCATTCCTGCTTGTATACTAGATGGTCTTTAAAAAAACCCCAAACTTTCTACCTGTAAACAGTTTACTTCATTTACAATCTATTTATAATACAATTACAACTATAACAACACTTAATGATTATTAGACATTCGCAGTGTGGATTTGTGTTCTTGTGTCAGCTTTAAATTTAACAACAGAATTGCAAATCAATTTCATACTTACAGAATATGTTTTGTGTAAATAATACACTCTTGGGATCTTTGGGATCCACCACCTAATCACTTCATTTTCTATTCTGTATTTGCTGTTATCCAGATACAGTACCTGTGTGGTTCATTGAGATATTCTTTACAGAAACTGAAAGGTAATAATTGAAGCATTGCACTGTTTACTTGTCCACTTAGAGCTGTATAAAAATTATGCATCCTGAAGCTGTGGCCTTCTGGTAATGTAGCTATTTTTTTGGTGGTGAAGATGATAAATAGTGAGTGACTTGCTGCCTTTTTTATTTTCTACAACTTTTTATCTATTGTGTGGCATTTTACTAGCTCTTTTTTGTAAATGACTACTCCATCTCAAGGTCATATACTTTGAACTGAATAAAAAACAGTCAATTGAGTATGTGGACAGTAAACAGAGTTGAGACTGCAGCAAGTGTAGATAAATGAGAGGCAGCTTTGCTCTAGGTAGCTCAGGTAAGCTTATTTGTTCCTACTACATGCTGAAAGCAAGCATCACTGCAGTTCTGTAATTTTGTGACTTTGGTTCTCTTTCTGGTGTTCAAGTGGTGTCATAGAGGAGGTAAAATGTAACATATAAGCCTAAGGAGAGGCTCAAGAAACACCTTTACCATGAAGCTTACCAGAAATTCACCCCAAGCTGGGTGGTGCTCTTAGCTCAGGCTGCAGGGCTGAAGGGAGAAGTACCATCTTTACTTGCAAAAGCAGCCCTGGCTAACTTCTAGAGAGACGGTGGCACATTCTCACAGCCACAAAACAAAAATGCATGCTGAGGATTGTTTGCTGGTATGAGGGAAGAGCATTAAAGTACAGTTATCAAAAAGAGGGGATCAAAAATAAAACCTGGAGTGCATAGGGGACTGGAAAATCTTATAAACTCCTTTAAAGATTAATCTAGCTGAATTACATCTATATGTATGACAGTCATACTTTCAGTTATATTATAACATCCACTTACCTTATTTTTTGCTGAATGATGGGTTGCTTAACAGCAGTTAGTCACCACTCTCTACTTTTTCAGATTGTATTGGGTTTATGTGGTAAAGTTTTGGTAGTGGATGGGTTACAGGGATGGCTTCTGTGAGAAGTTGCTGGAAGCTTCCCCCATGTCCAATAGACCCAATGCCAGCTGGCTCCAAGATGGACCTGCTGATGTCAAGGCTGAGCCCATCAGCGATGGTGGTAGTGCCTCAAAGATAACATACTTAAGAAGGAGGGGAAGAAGCTGAACAACAAACTGCAGTCAAGGAATGGAATAAGAATATGTGAGAGAAATAACTCTGCAGACACCAAGGTCAGTGAAGGAGGTGCTCCAGGAACCAGAGAAGAGATTCCCCTGCAGCCCATGGTGAAGACCATGGTGAAGCAGGCTGTTCCCCTGCAGCTCATGGGCGTTAATGGTGGAGCAGATATCAACCTGCAGCCCATGGAGGACCCCATGCTGGGGCAGGTGGATGCACCTGAAAGAAGCTGTGACACTATGAGAAGCCCATGCTGGAGCAGGCTCTTAGCAGGACATGTGGAGAGAGAGGAGACCACAATGGAGCACATTTACTGACAGGACTTTTGACCTCCACTGTGGAGGGACCCATGCTGGAGCAGTTCATGAAGAACTGCAGCCCATGGGGAGGATCCATGCTGGAGAAGTTTGTGGAGGATTGTCTCCCATTGGGGGGACCCCATGCTGGAGCAGGGGAGGGGAGGGGAGGGGACAACCATATGGGCGCTCTCTCTCTCTCTCTAAGGCGCTAGAGAGAAGAGCCCAAGAACGTGTGTTAGTATTCAAGGACTACCTCTTCCAAGCTCAAGAGAGTTCTATTACAAAAGAACAAGAAGTCAGGAAAAAATTCCAGTAGGCCTGTGTGGATGAACAAGGAGCTTCTAGCCAAACTCAAAGATAAAAAGAAAGCATAGAGAAGGTGGGAGTAAGGATAGATAATGTAGAAGGAATACAGACACATTGTCCAAGCATCCAAAGATAATGTAGGAGGAATACAGAAACATTGCCCAAGTGTCCAGAGATGAAGTTAGGAAAGCTAAAGCTCAAATAAATTTAAATTTGATTGGGAACATCAAAAACAACAAGAAAGGCTTTTACAAGTACATAGGTGATAAAAAAACGACTAGGGAAAATCTAGTCCCATTGCTCAGCAAGGCAGGAGATACTTCATCCAGGACATGGAGAAGGCAGAAATACTGATTGCCTTTTGTCTCAGTTTTCGCTAACAAGACTGGTCTTCAGGAATCTGAGGTCCCAAAGATGAAGGTCCCAAAGACTGGAGCAAGCGAGATGTACCTGTGGAGGAAGAAGATCAGATCGGGGAGCACTTAAGCAACATGGACATACACAACCCCATGGACCCTGATGGGATTCACCCACATGTGATGAAAAACTGGCTGATGTCATTGTGAGGCTACTCTTGATAAATCATTGTTCATAGTGACTGGAAGTAAATGCCACTTCTATCTTCAAGAAAGCCGAGAAGGATGACCCGTGGAACTACACGCTGGTCAGCCTCAACTCAATCCTTAGGCAGGTGATAGAGCAGCTAATCCTGAAAACTGTCTCCAGGCACATAAAGAACAAGGTAGTAGCAGTAGTCAGCATGGCTTCAGCAGAGGGAAATCATGCTTGACCTACTTGAGAAACTTCTAAATGAAATTACTGACTTGGTAGAAGACCTACAGAAATCCCAAAGTCAACCATTCTCTGAAGCCATTGCATAGCTTTGCTGAATCTTGTAAATTTAGATTAAATATTATTTTTAGTGTAGAAGTCAGCCTGAAGAACTTATTCCTAATAAAAGCAACTGTGCGCAAGTAGAGTTTAAGGAGGAGCAAGGGCAGTTCCTTTTGGTAGGAATTTCCGTGGTGAAAGTCTTGCCAGACTTTCAGTTGTTTTCTGTAAGAATGACTTGTGCATTTATAGAAGAGTATGATGGAAGAAGAAGAGAAATTGGCTTCCTTTTAGTTAGGGTAAGGACTGAGGTTTTGAGGGGAATTGAAATGAAAACGTTTGAAGGTGCTCAGGGTTTAAGACTGAAGGAGCTGGCCAAATTGAGGGAAAGAGCTAGACATAACAGAAAGAAATGCTGCAATTAATAACTCCCATGAATAAGAGCGACTGAACCTGAGTTATTTTCATTGAAGATTGTCTTGTATCATTAAGATTTGATTTTACTTGGATCAAATATAGTTAACATTTATAGAGGAATTCAGAAATTAAGAATTTTTTTTAGAAATCTGAACTTTTATGATTTGTGCTCAGAATAGAAAATATTGATTTTTACATCTTAAACCACCAGTTTGCATATAAATGAATGTTGAAGGAAAATGAGTATTTCCTTGCTACGACCTGTCCACTCCTATATCACAAAATTGAACAAAGTGAGTTGTTTACAGCTAAAATAAGACCTTGAAAAATTTGTAATGACAGCTCTTTGTTTGTCTTAGAACTTTGCCAGAAGAGAAGGAATTACAGACGGTGTCTCATTTAATAACTTTAAATACATGGAAACACACAAGTATATTTCTCTAGGATCATAAAATGTCCCAAAAACCTAAATGTCCCATGGACCTAAACCTCACAACTGTGAAAAGATGCTTTATGCATAAGGTAAAATTGCACTTTTTATGTATATTAGAGATCAAATGGTAAAAATAGACTTGCAGCAACTGGATATTCTTTCAAGTAACATTCTTGTGTATGTATTGAAATATGTAGTGAAAATTAAAAGAATCTAATTCTACATGCACTAAAAATTATGATAGTATTCAATTAAAGGTAGGTTACATTAGAGACGATATAATTCCTTAGGCATAGATGTAACTACTGTACAAAGCTTTATGACAAGAAATCTCACTTCTGGAAGTGACAAATGTAGTTGGAAGTTTTATAATTGTGACAGGTTGCTTATGTGGGGTATAATATGAGTGCATTTTTCAGTGCCTTCTAGTAGTTCTGATTCTCTGTCACCACAGCCCACTTTCTTATGCCTCTTTGAAATGTACAGAATCCCTATGTCCACTCCAGGAAAGCACTGCAATTTTTTTTTCTTTTGTATCAATTTATCACATTGCAGAAATCTACTAAATATAAACTACCAAAATTGATTGAAAAATCTCAGTTAACTGTTACAGCAAAAGTTTTATCAATCAGTTCTATGAGAGTTTTTTATTAAATATTTAAAAAAATAGATCTGATAAGTAATAATACTAGTATTAAACTGAAGATCTGAGTTTTATATTAGTGGAAACAGGTTTGATAGAATACTGTATTCAGAAACATAGTGTTTCCTTAAAACACCATCTCAAAAAATGTTATCGTGTGAGCATCTCTTAACTTAATCTGTATAAAAGCAGTCATCACAGGGTGTTTTCTTGAGCTTTATCCTCAATTTTCTCATTTCAATGCATAGTATCAAGTATGTCATTGTTGCATAATGCTTTTAATTCAGAAAATGGGGAAAAAAATTCTTACACACTCATAATCTGCCAGAAATAGAAACTCATAGATTGGTTTATCCTCTTGAAAAACAGTAGAAGAGGTCTGTCATGAGTCAGTTACGGTTAACATTTATTTTCTCCTACTGTTTTCAGACTGAATGTAGGTTAATCTCTTGTTATTTATCTATACTCAAGGTATCAGACAAAATTGCTAAAGCTGCTGTCATGGTGAATATTGACAAGCTGAAATAGCGTAATGATAGAAAAGATAACTTCAAAAGGAGACTTTTTTTCCCTAAAAACTACAGGCAGATCCCTGCTACTTGTAGTTTTTTGCTTGCCTAGTGTATTTTTAGCTGCACATTTCTTGGAAGGAAACAATTCTTCTTGTCAGTTCTTTAATTATGAAATATTTTCCTTAGCAAAGGTAGCTTTTACAAAAAAAATCTAAAATTATATATTGTCACCATCACATCAGATATCTGAACCAAATATAATTAGAAGTGAAATTCATGTGTGACCTATTAAGATAATTTAGGATTTTCTGTTTAAAATACCATTTTTGCCAACCTTCAACCCTTTTGGGTTGATGCAGTCCTATTTCTGCTCTGCTCCAGGTTTTATGGAAATACTTTTACTGAAAAGGCTCAGATATACTATGTTATGAGGGAAATCCTACACGCTATTGTCAAAATAGTAAGTTTTTGAGGTTCTTAAAATATTTTGATTTAATGTTAATCAAGTTCTCAAAAATTCTGAAAAGCTAGAATTAATCTTGCCATACAGATTCACTTAAGTACTCCTGAACAAACCACTTGGGATGTGATATTCAGTGACACCATTACAGGTGATGGGGCTTATCTACAAAACCCCTTTTACACTTTATATTCTGGAGATTAATCTGGTCAGTGCAACAGGGTGGCTGTGGTCTGTGTTTTTAATGGCTCATTTGCTGAATTTGAAGGATCATAATGAATAAAAAAGAGTTTGCTAAAAGAGGATGAAAAGTCGGGACAAAAGAAGAGGTCCATGAAGGCATTGCATACAGTTGGTACTGTTACTGTATGTACATGGTGCACAGGACCTCACAGGCAAGAATTTGAAGATTTCATTGCTTCTCTAACTTGTAATTCAAAGTGATTATGCATCAATCTTATTTCTAGTTTTGAAGTTACGATTGCACTGATAAAAGAAGAAAAAACAGTGAGTGGAAGAGGAACAAGAACAGCAAAGTTTGTATTAAGAAAAAGATAACGTGATTATTTGTGTAACGTCCATTGAAATTTTGCCTTTCCTATAAAGTAAAGTACAGCAGTGACAGAGTTGGCAGAATTAAATGGATTGGCCAAAAGATTTAAAGCAGTATAGTGTTTTCTTGGTATGTGGGATTCTGGTCATTTTAGGCAGATAACACAGTAAGAAAAAAACACACAAAAATGCATGCATGGCAGCGACGAAAATACTGTGTGAAGTGGAGCTGGCAGAGCAGACAGCATATGCCAACGTTTGCTCCTTTTAAAAAGTAATAATACAATACTTTCCCACTAACTGTGAGTATTCGACTCTTGTTCTTTGCATGTCACAGGACTGTCAGTGGGACTCAACAATGCACATGCACATCCTTCAGCTTTCATTAAAATTTCATGTGGACAGAAGGGCCCCCTATGTCAAAAATGAGGTGGCAGGAAATGGCTAAATAATTGCAGCTGGGGGAGAGAATGCGATACAGATACATCTTTAATGAAGAGAACAGGATGCAGTCATGCACGAAAGGCATTTCCAAATACATAAAAAGCTAACAAGAAAAGTGGCAGCCACAATATGCTTCAGAACACAAGATGCCAGGTACGTGTATATTGGTAAATCGCTCTGTTAGAGAGATTAGAGACATCTGTGCATGCAAAATAGAAACCTTTTGACTATTCCTTTATACAGTATGGTGTTTGCTAGCTTTGGTCAGTGGAAGTGGACAAGGAAAGGGCAGGGGCACAGCTTGAAAACATCTACGGTTTCATCAAAACTAAATTACATATGCTGCCAAACTTAAATACGTTTATGGCGATTTTCTTTACATCTTTTTTTTTTTTTTTTTAAGGAGCATTTGGCAACTGTTTACCAGCTTTGCTTCACTGAGTGGATCTAGAGGTCTGTGAGCTGCTCCTATGATTGATGAAGTATGTGTTGATCTTCCTGCCAGATTGTAACACAGTCCAATTCATTTATGAAGTCTGCAGAGAGACATCTAGTAAGATCAGAGAAGAAAAAAACTTTTGATACCCAGAAAGTATTTTAGTGATGGTTAATTAGGTTTTTATTCAATGTCCATATTCTCCGTCCTTTGTTATTTTCTCTATTGTATAAATTCAATTTTTAGATCAAACTTTCTGAACACCTAAACTTGAGTTCATCTGACAAAACTAGACAGAACAGAATCAAACAGCAATATTCCACAGATGGATAAATTCACTAGCAGTTGAAGGCACTAAGGAAACATTTGAAAACATAGTTATCAATTGAATGTTTACTATGAACTAAGTATGTTTTGATCCCTTCCTCTGGCTTTTCACTAAAATATAAGGCTGCTTTTTCTATTTCAATAACTGGAAACCTCAACAAAACTGTAACAATTTCCTGAATATAGGCTTCTTAGAAATCAGTTTGAAAGTGGAAAAATTACAAGCATTTAATGTTTTAGGCAGCCCTGTAAGTAGTGTGTAAGTTAGCTCTGTGATCCAGGCCACAGCACCAGTTCCCTCATCATCCACATCAGAGGTCCTGTGGGAGGGTGGCACAGCTTCCTCTTTGCCCATGTGCCTAGGCTTCCTTTGGAAGAAAACCTAGATGTCTGGGAGAGTTGTGTAGACAGCGAGTTACGGACAGTCTCTGTTCAAGGATCATGGAGATGGGGCCATGCTGCGCTCCACCATTAGTAGAATTAGCCAGAATTAACGTGCTGGAGGATCTGACATGTTTAGATGACTTAGCCAAACAGTGTATGAAAACTCTTTCCCTTCATTCCATGCCCTTTTTATAGTTCTTTTCTTAAAACAAACTATAGTTACTTATGTGCAAGACATACAGTAATGATTTAGAAGGTTAGATGGGTCCACAGGCAGATGACAGTCCTAACAAAGCAGACAGTAATAAGAATTTCTGAGAACTGTAGTGTGCAGGTGAGCGTGTTCGTGCCAGCCTATGTTTTGGGGTCTGTTCACTATTATAAGTTGAAAGTAGGTTTTCTTGGCACTAGGAGTATTAACAGGTCTGACATAAAAGTCTGTTGTTCTCCCTTGCAATCTTCAGAATAGGAATCATATTACTCAGGCAGCTGAAATGGTCTCCATAGCAGGCTAACATTGCAGTAAGTTGGCAGGGAGCATAATTTACTGCTCCATTTATGCCATCTCCTCATTAGAAAGATGGGAGATATTTTTGAACCCATAATACTTCTATCTGCAGCATACAACCACTCATGCTGTTTTAAAATTATAAAATGGATAATATCTTTCTGTTTAGTAGAGATGCTGTATAGGTAGATCTTGTGCATTATTATAGGAGATGCCAGAATTATATCAATAAGGAATATACATACATATAAAATAGGAAATTACTTTTAAAAACCTCATTTGAAAATGGATTTTTCATTAAATTTGGACTAAATTAACTTTTAATGTCCTCAGTATGAGTTGCATGTTTTCTAGATGGAGGACTGTTGGAGAAAAAAAACACTATGTAACAAACATGATTCTTTGATTCAGTAATTTGATTTACACAAATTCCAAAACAGAACTGAAGTGTGATATCCTCCATTCTGATCATAATAGGTAAATAAAGTAATACCCAATCTCAATCATTAATAAATTTTTCATGTACATTGTAAGTTACAAGAATGATTTACAACCTCTATTTTTTTAATATGTTTATGTGAGTTCATGTTGTCAGGGTTTAACCTCAACTGGCGACTAAACATCACACTTGCCCACTGCTTTCCCCAACCCTCCCACTGTGTCATGGGGGGAAAATTGTGAGGAAAAAAGGTGAAAAGCCTGTGGGTTGAGTTAAGGGCAGTTTAATAGAACAAACAGTAGTAACGATAATACTAATGAAATAATATATAAAATGAGTGACATAAACTGTGAGGCTCTGCCTGGTACTGGAGATGTGCTGTACCTCCTCTGCCTATACTCTGAAGCCACGCCAAACATAGGTGCACCTTCCCTGGGCCAGCCCTCTCCTTATATAACAGGCATGACATCAGTATGGTATCAAACATAATATTGTCTGGTTTGGTTGTTTATCACAGATGTGGCCCCTCCAAGCTGTGGCCCCTCACAGCTGCTAGTGAACATTACCCTATCCTAGCTGAACCCAGGACACATTTCTCCCAAGGAACTAGTGATAGGACAAGAGGAAATGGCCTCCGGCTGCACCAGAGGTGGTTTATATTGGATATTAGGAAAAATTTCTTTACTGAAAGAGTGATTAAGCATTGGAACAGGCTGCTGAGGGAAGTGGTGGAGTCACCATCCCTGGAGGTATTAAAAAAATGTGTAGATGTGACACTTCAGGATATGGTCTAGTGGTCATGGTAGTGTTGGGTTGACAGTTGGACCTGAAAATCTTGGAGGTCTTTTCCAACCTTTATGATTCTATGTTTGAAATGTATTATGAAGTTACACTAAAAAGTGAAAGCAAACGGTGATTAAAAAAAAAAAAATAAGGGAAAAGTGAAGAATGGATCTTTGCACTTTCAGACAAAGACACTTGAAAAGGACAGATTGTCTATAATTTCTTCTCTACACCAGAAAAATGTAAAGCAAACACATTCATTAGGTGGAAAAAAATATTTGCTCTATAGTAATTTAGCATAGATAATTTGAACAAACAGTATTATTCAGCACTAAAAATACAAGAATGGTCTTTCAAAGAAAATTCATGACTTAATGTAACAAAACTGTATTGGTTTTATAAAAAATAGGGTTCCTTAAAGAAGAAAAAAAGACTTGACAAGGAGAGAGGTAAAAACTCTTCTCTAATTGTCAAAATGAGTCTGTTTCCTTAACTTCTTAAATGTGAATCACTGTAAAGTATCCCCACAACTTCGGCTGAAAGTACTCAGATCTGCTGATCTACATTGCATTTTGTGCAGCAGATGTTATTCTACAAAAATGGTTGGAGTGTGGATTGACATTTCTGAAGGAGAGAAACAATGGGCTTGATTTTTAGGAGAAAAGCTTAGCTGAATCTAAGCTATGCTGACTGAAATGCAGTGTTCTATTTATGACCTATTTTTAGGAACAATGTATCACTTTCTGTAACAGTGACAGACAAACAAACATACATATAATTTTAAAGGAAGGAAACAAACACTCTAATTTTTCTCTGCATTGTAGCAGTTTAAAGAACAAAGCACAATAATATCTTCCTTTGAAGTCTGTTTGAAAGTTGCCAGGTTTTGGCAGGAGAAGGCACCTCATAGACTGTAGATAAGGGCTCAACAGGAGTAATGCAGTACATAGTATCACAGTAAAGGAACTGTTGTAATATATAGTGTGAAAATGTATTATTCTTGAAACTGTCAGCCTGATGTGTTGTGCAAATACCTTGATGATATAGAGTAGTAGAGTGCAGCAGGCAGAATTCATTCCACAGACTGTGGCATGGAATATTAACTTTTATAGTGTCACAGAAGAGGAAGACTAGATCATTCATGGATTAATTCATCATGAGACAATTTGAAATGATGTCTTGCATCTTCTTTACCCTCTGCCTGATTCAATCTTCTCAGCAATTGCATCTTTTTAAAATGCTAGAAAAGGACCTAGTTACAAACTCAGTAAGAAATAACTGTAGGAATATTCCATGGTTTCATTCAAGAAGGGTAAAAAAATCCCAAGCAGTTGGAAATTTCATTTAATGCAGTCAGGAGTTGTAAAGTTGGTTTTCACACAAATAACAATTTAGAGACAACTTAAACTGTCTAAGCCATTGTAAAAATTAGTTTGAAAATCAATTAAGTCAGTAACTTACCAGCTAATTAAGAGAGAAGCAGTTTTCACCCAGCCCAGTGAGGGTGAGGAGGGGGAGAAAAACATCCAAAATCAATAAACATATAATCTAATTTTGCATACTTAGAAAAGGGGCCTATTTATTTTCTTAAAGGAATAAAGTTTACTTAAAAAATTATCAAAGTTATACTGAAGTTTATATGCAGTTCTGAAGTTTGTATGCCTCTGAGTTTTTGCTGCCAGGTATATATTCCTAAAGAGCAAGGCTTGCTATAAATACTTCACCTTTCAAATGAAGCGAAATCACAATAGCAAAAATATCCCATGAAATTTCATTCTGTTCACCATATTACCTGTGCTCCAACAGTACAGCTCTCTTTCTATCACTTGAATACCTCTTACCAAAAGGGCTTCCCTTCTTAAAATATTGTCAAGGTAATATGGATAGCTAAAACCTAATGTGCCAATTCTTTTTCTGTTATCCTAGTAGCTTAATAGTGATATGTTGGAACAGAGTACCAAAATGGAAAGAATGTATGTCCACCTGTCTAAAAGACATTATTGCTGAATTTGTTTGAATGTTTTTAAGGGTGACAAGATAACTTAGATGAAAATGCTTCTGGTCAAAGGAGTCATACTACTACAATTGGTCCTGTAGCATGGTGAGGGTTAAGGAATGTTAAATGTGATTCACTTACTCCTTTCCAATTCATTTAATCTTAAGCCTCCTCAGGTCTGAAGGTTATGCAGATGACAAGGACAAGGTTATGCAGAAATACAGACCTTTGTCTCCAAGAAACCTAGAGGCTGCCTAAAATAGCAATTCTCTTTTACCTTGGTTTTCTCAGACAGCAGCAAATGATTCTTGATTCAATCTTGTTAGATTCATTGTATTCTTCTACTTAATAGGTGCTTCTTGTCTGTGTGAGTATAAATGCGTATATGAAACTCACTCACAGCCTGAGTCAAATATTTATTATTTCTTAAACTGAATAACAAGGGAAACTTTTCTAGAATTTCTGAAATCTTAACAATAGAAATCTATATGGTTTCATATCTTCAGGGGAATGTCTTCTATCACAACGAAACTCCTTTGAATTGATGATGATTAATTTAACATTATGTTGCTATGTAAAAATTAAGGTTTTCACCCAGAGTGTCATAGCTAAGGAAATGCAGGTCCTTACTTTGTTGTGGCCATGCCATTAGTGACCAGATCCAAAGATCCATGAGATGAAATGTAATGATGAAAACAAAAGCCATTAAATCAGAACACAATGACTTCACTACTCACTTAAAAAAAAAAAAAGCCTTTCTAAAACTCAGTATTAAATCTTTCTTGCTACTGTTTCTCTATATACTTCTGTCACTTGCATGTGAATAAGTACTCAACCATTTTAAGGTTTGATTCCTTTTAATCTGTCGGGTTTTTTGCCTGTAAAATGTTATTGATTGTAATGCTTCCTTAATTCAAAACAGAAACATTATGAAGCCAAAATGTTATTCTGAGGAGTGCCCTCAGATGCTCAGGTGGAATATCATAAAACTGCAAAGTGATATAATACCAAAGTTAAAAGTAAGTTTATTGCTACCATCTGTCTAAGTCATCACAGTTTTATTGCACCCTACAGTGTACCAATTTGTGCCTTACTAGAAAAGGATTCATGTTAGTAACTGAAAATCTACAGATTTCACAACCTTTGCAACAATCTACACAACCTGTGTATGATCTATAGGTATCATTAAATTATTGTTCCTGACAAGATCTAGCTGAAACCCATAGTTCAGACTTCTTGGGGAATAGCAACCACAACAAAACCCTACAGGTTTTAAGTGTCAACATCTCCATTTACTATCTTGCATTCTTGATGTATGGTTTATGCAAGTCTAATGTCAGTGCTCTTATTATATTCCTCAAAGATGGTGAGGAGAAGCATAGTCATAATATATTTATATATTATAGAATACTTCATGACTATTCATAATATAGTCTATAGTCATTCAGGTGTTAATAAATATCAGGTTGTATTTTCCACTTTTATTAAGTAGGCGTTCCTCTTTTGACTTTTACTCCTTCACAATGCTTTAATTATGATAGATTTATCAAGTCTACTATGTAAAAATTTTAATAAATACACCATCCTCTAAGTTTTTTTTCCATGAGACAAGTAATTTATATAAGTCTGGGAAAAGTATTTAGCTAACTGTCTGAAGGAAAAAATATATAGAAACTGTCAAGTACCAAAACATTAAAACAATGTTAATGATATTTCAGTGGAGCCATTGAATAGTGAAGAATACAGTCTTAGGATTAATCCAGCTATGGCAGATATGCAAAGTCTGATTGAGCATTCTCATTCCTGAAGTTTAATCTGTTATTCTGTCAGCAACACTGTTTTGTAACCCTCACTAAGTCTTCTGTTTGATCCTGCATATTTTCAGATAAACTTTTCCAAATCATGACCTTGATAGATAACATAAATCATATTAAATATAATGTCTCATTACTTTGGATAGTCAATTCTAAGGTCATACTGTTTTGTATGTATATGTGTATGTTTCTCTTAACAAACAGAGATGGCTTTTGTAAGAATATACAAGAAGCTGAAGATGTCACTGACCATTAAAAACCTAGGAGATGATTTATCAAGCAATGGCAAATCACAAAACTACAGAAAGGAGGCTAGCATTACTAAGTTCTGGAAAACACTCATAGTGATCAGGATAGTTGATAGTTAACAAGAACCAAAATGCTGGCCCAAGAAAAAGGGATGAAAAGTCTCAAATTTAATATTCATTTTTACATCTTAAGGAATGCAGACTGGATACAGAAGTGGCAAGAGTTTGCTGCAAGCCTTGGAGCTTGGACGACCACCTGCATTATCAGAATAAATGAATGTGGTGTTTGTTATAAGTGGTTAATGGAGGATGTCTATAACTGTGGATGGATGAATTTTGCAAAATATCTCCTTGTGTCTTCAAGCAGCCTTCTAGGCACCCTGAGTTGCTTTATTTCTGAATCACTGAAAAAATCTGCTTCTGTTAGAGATTTTTCTGAGAATATGATCATGACTTTCATAGAGTCAGGAGAACTTAATCTCACACGTTTTTTGTGAAAGTGGCCAACTCCAAAGTAAACTATGTCTTTGAAATAAATAACAAAGACTTTGCAGAACTACAGTTTGAATATGATCCAAGCTCATTCAGATGAGCAAATTAGCAAATTAGTGAAGGGTACAAGTTGAAATCTGTATATTCATCATAACTTTAATACTTTGGTTAGAAAAGGAATTAGCTATTAGACATCTATTTAAGTATTTTGTGTGCATGTGCATGGTGTTCACGTTATGAAGGCTGTGGAAACACAAAGGAAAAAATACAGTACTTGATATGAAAGGATATTAATCGATATCCTTCATCATTTTAGGTCCTATTATATATAGAAATGGAAGTGTTCTATTCAGCTTGACCTGAGTTGGTTATAATTATTTTAAGACACTAATTAAATGTCTTATATCCAGAAAGTGATAGAGCCTGCTGCCTCTGACAAATAGACCTTTGAACAAAACCCATCGAGTTCTTTAAAAATATCTAAAGAATAGGAACACTACAATACATTGTATAGAAACCTTAAATCTAGTTTCAGGTAGATAAAAAAGAAAACATTCTCTGATGAACTTATGAAAGGAAAGATCTATTGCAGGATGAAAGTATGACCTTCTGAATTCTTTGCAGAATCTGTAATGTGGGAACGGTAAATTTCCTTGCTAAGAACATTAATTCTGTTTTAAACAATATGTTTAAATGGAAGTTGGATGACCCATATAAAACCTCAGGAAGATGTCCTTCTAAAAAGTAAACTAGTTTCTAAGGAAGGGTTTGATTCCTCTGTTCCCTTAGAAACCTCAGGATCAAATTATGGTAGCCCAGTGTGCAGACATCCCTTCATGTGCACTGTAGAATTGCAGCTAATTGCATTCCAGTGGTGCAATTAACAATTTGGAATTAGGAGTGTAAGGTATTTGGTCTCAAAATGTGAGCTAGGATTCATGATCCAGATAAATTCTTGTATATCTAGACATGTATTGTTTCAGCCTCTAGTTAATTAACACTGCTTGTCAAGCCTTTTTTACTACCTGTTATATGTGATACCTTTCAGAAAACAAATTAGATGCTTTCTGCCTCAAGCTCTGATAGACTATGCAGGATAAAACAGTATCTGTCATGTATTGAGGGAAGCCTCTTAATCTACTTAATTTTGAACCATTTACTAAAGCTGCAAAAGATGTGAGAGGGGTAATGCATGTTCTAAAATCTGTTGAAAGAAGCATGCTTGAATCTAGTTTTTGTTTCAGCCGTTGGTCTCTTATCCGCAGCTTTTTGCCTGAGAGGTATTATATGAGTTTTTAAGGTCATACAGGGAAGTACAAAATTTAAAACATAAACCAAAACCAATAATCTGTAATGCTGAAACCATTTCTTTCTTTGGTTTTTATACCATTTATAAGAGTTGATGAGAATGATGGCTCAGGACTGTAATAGGATCAAGCAAACACCTATCCCTTCCAGCTATGTCATCAAAGCAACAAGAACCGAGGTAGAAGAAATGAAAACCTTCAACTGACATAACAGGCTAACCTACCTTATATGAATACCAAGTTTTACCTGTCACTTCCTTTTCTTGCTCTTCATCAAGAGATGTTTTTGTGTGGTGTTTCGTAAACTGGAAGAGCTTACTTCATCATGTTACTTCTGTGCAGCACAAATAAGCAGACCACATTTCTCAGAAGTACACTATGATTCTCTTAATGATCTAAAGGACTGGAAATTTGAAGAGTCAAAAAACCTGCACTGAACCTTAATGTGGTATCCCTACCATTATAGTTCATAAATGCAAGTAAAACAGAAATTCTAGGAGTAGATTCTGAAGTGAATCAGATAGTGATGAGTAAGGTGGCAATGTGCAGCATCAGCATGAAAATAAATTAATTTTTAAAGTTTAAGGTGTTTATTTTTGAAAGATAAATTTATTAAAGATTTTGGAATTCCACATAGCACCTGCTTGCCTATGGATGTGAAGAATAATGAGATTAAAAGCAAGAAACACGAAACAGAATTGTTTGTAAGAATCACAGAATCACAGAATCACAGAATGTTAGGGGTTGGAAGAGACCTCAAAGATCATCTAGTCCAGCCCCCCTGCCAGAGCAGGATCACCTACAATAGGTCACACAGGAATGCGTCCACGTGGCTTTTGAATGTCTCCAAAGAAGGAGACTCCACAACCCCCCTGGGCAGCCTGTTCCAGTGCTCTGTCACCCTCACCGTGAAAAAGTTTTTTCTAATATTTTTATGGAACCTCTTATGTTGCAACTTGTACCCATTGCCCCTTGTTCTGTTATTGGATGTCACTGAAAAGAGCCTGGCTCCAGCCTCCTGACACTCGCCCTTGAAATATTTATAGACATTTATGAGGTTATCCCTCAGTCCCTCTTCTCCAAGCTAAAGAGACCCAGCTCCTTCAGCCTTTCCTCATAAGGGAGATGTTCCACTCCCTTAATCATCTTGGTGGCTCTGCGCTGGACTCTCTCAAGCAGTTCCCTGTCTCTCTTGAGCTGAGGGGCCCAGAACTGGACACAATACTCCAGATGTGGCCTTACCAGGGTAGAGTAGAGGGGCAGGAGGACCTCTCTTGACCTACTTGCTACTCCCCTTGCAATACACCCCAGGATGCCATTGGCCTTCTTGGCCACGAGGGCACACTGCTGGCTCATGGTCATCCTGCTGTCCACCAGAACCCCCAGGTCCCTTTCTCCTACACTGCTCTCCAGCAGGGCAGTCCCCAACCTGTACTGGTACATGGGGTTATTCTTTCCCAAGTGCAAAACTCTACACTTGCCCTTGTTGAACTTCATAAAGTTTCTCCCTGCCCAGCTCTCTAGCCTGTCCAGGTCTCTCTGAATGGCAGCACATCCTTCTGGTGTGTCAACCACTCCTTCCAGTTTCGTATCATCAGCAAACTTTCTGACAGTACTCTCTAATCCCTCATCCAGGTCATTGATGAATATATTGAAAAGCACCAGCCCCAGCACTGACCCCTGAGGGACCCCACTAGACACAGGCCTCCAACTAGACTCTTCCCCATTAACTACAACTCTCTGACTTCTTCCCTTCAACCAATTAGCAACCCACCTCACAACTAGGTCATCTAGACCACATTTCCTCAGTTTACCTATGAGGATGCTGTGGGAGACGGTGTCAAATGCCTTGCTGAGATCCAGATAGACCACATCCACTGCATGGCCACCATCCATGGTGTAGTATATTATAATAGCTCAATAATTGTGGATGAGATTCAGTCAGAATTACTTCAGGTATTCCCAGGTAGTACCAGTGAAACAAGCCCTCAAAATCTATAGGACTACTCATGGAGGAAGTCAGTATTCAGTGAATGAAATTCATCTTTAAGTGGCTATATTTATATTTAAAATACCTGTTGAACTTAAATAATACTCTGAATATGTGATGTTCTTGCAAGGCATTCATGTGTGTGCTTTGTATTATTCTGTTGAAATAAAAAGTCAGGAAATGTGTATATTTTACTATGACAGTGGCCCAGACCTAAGAGGTGAGGTATACCTTGGGTTCTCTGTCTGAGGAAACATGCAGACACGCGTCTTCATCTCAAATTTCAATTACATCTCAGCCCTTTCCCCTCCCCCTCTTTTAATGGGAAAAGAGGAATCAGTGCATATCAATGCTTCCCCAGACCCAATAATTTATTTTGGCATGTGGCTTGCTTACAGCAAGCTCAGCCAATGGCTCAGCCATTGGAGGAATGAAATCAGTGTTCCTTCACGACTACTTCAGCATATGTGTAGGGACTTGCAGCCTTGTTGAGTTTAACTGAAACAGGAACAGATACCTCTATTACTGTCTCTAATTGCCTCAATATTGAGAACAAAAGAAATTACTGGGTAATTCATAGTGGATCCTATTATTATAAGGTCTTAGGAATTTCCTGTGTAATATAATAATCTGCAATTTTTCAGATAGAAGTCCAACTTTTTTGCTCTCATTTATGTTAATTTTACATCACTGTGACTTCTTTGAAGCCAGATGTATCCTATCTGGAAAAAAAAGAATTAAGAAATCAGGTTTTTAGTCCTCCCTGCCCTGTTCCAGAGATACAACTATTTCTGCGCAAGAAGTGCTGCTAGCCTATTCACCCTGTCTTCAAAAAATGTCTCCAAACAGCAGCTGCTAAAGGAAAAAGAAGCCTTGTCTAATGACACATTTTTATGTGCAAGAACTTGAAGTCTAATTGACACTACTTAAATGTTAATATTGTTAATAATAGGCAATTTATTTTTTCTTTTTTTTTTTTTTTTCCCCCCCGGTGGAAAAAGGATAGGAAATGAGAAAAAAACTTTGTTAATAGATCATTACTACTACACAGGAAAAATCATGAGCCCATGGTAGAGAGGTAAATGTTAGAGCAATCATGTTTGCAAAATAATAAATACTTTCTCTTCTGTTTTCCCTACAAAGATTGTTGTTTAGTATATTCAGAACTGTAAAACATATAGTACGAATTATCTGATAAGCAGCATAGGTGAGTTAGGACTGGTACTAAAATCAGTTGAAGCAACTTTTTTCTCTCTTAAAGACACTCTCATCCTGAGAACAATGACAATGACTTCTTGAAGATTTTCCCAGGAGTCCTGAGGTGATGTGATTTTGCACTTCAGCATCCATTATCATACTCTCCTACCTCAAAATGCTGACACAGTGTAAAACAACTGGAAGGAAAACATGCAAGCTTCAGAAGTGGTTTTGTGTCTAAAAAAACAAACAAAAAACCAATACCAAACCACAGCCCTCAAACCCTCAGCTGGCTGAACAGACTTTGGACATTGGTCAGACTATTCTTATTTGTGGCAAGATCATGGAATCATAGAATCATAGAATGGTTTGGGTTCAAAGGGACCTCAAAGATCATCTAGTTCCAACCCCATTACCATGGACAGAAACACCTTCCACTAGACCAGGTTGCTGAAAGTCTCATCTAACCTAGTCTTGAACACATTCAGCGTTGGGGCACGTACAGCCTCTCTGGGCAACCTGTTCCTGTGACTCACCACCCTCAGAGTGAAAAATTTCTTCCTTACATCTAATATAAACCTACCCTCCTCCAGCTTAAAGACATTAGCCCTTGTCCTATCACTACAAGCCCTTGTAAAGAGTCCCTCCCCAGCTTTCTTGTAGGCCCCCTTCAGATACTGGATGGCTGCAATAACGTCTCCCCAAAGCTTTCTCCAGGATGAACAATCCCAACTCTCTCAGCCTGTCTTCATAGGAGAGGTGCTCCAGCCCTGTGATCATCTTCATGGATAACAATGGGTATCCTAGTCACTAGTTATAGTTGAATTGTCACTTAGGCCACATTTAAAAATCAGATCTGCTGGTCTTTCAAGGCATAGTAAAGTACCAAAGGAAGATACTTCTGTGCCTGGATCATGCCCTTCCTACCTCTACAAGCAGTTTTCTTTTGCCATTTCCAGCTGTAAAGTGGCTTTCTTCTATGTATCCCTTAAACATAGTCTGGCTCCCATCCAAAATCTTTTGTTTTGCTTGTTTCTCAACTTCATTCCTTGCAGCCATCAAAATTGGCTGCTTGGATGGCAGGCTGCCAAGCTATTTGTAGTGGGACTCTGGTATACTTGCTCCCACTTAGTGATGCTCTCAACTAGGTTGAGAGCCATTCTTACTGTGGCTCTACACAAGAGAAACACTCATAATTTTACATTTCCTTAGCTATAACTTACAAACAAGTTAATAATCCTTACATTACTCACAGTGAATCTCTTAGTGAGCAAATACCTGAGTAAATGTATATGTGATCTTTAACTTTCTAAAATTCTGTGAACTTAAGCCTGGTTTGTCACGGAGTGTAGGAGAGGCTATGTATTAAAAATACAAATATAATAGTACAAAAAATGTTTCACAAACATTGTACTTAAGAAGTTTCAAATTGTATGATGAGTAGTTTTACTATATTCTCGGCCTTTCATCTTTTTTTACCTGCTGGTAGGCAACACATTTTCTTCAGGACTTAACTTTCAAAAAACTTTTGAACAATTTCATATGCAGTTAGCTTTTTAACATCAGCCTGAAAGAGAAATATCATGGCCGATCCTGTCCAGTTTTTTCTTCATAAAACCCTAATGGCTCAGGCCTGGAATGAACTTGCAATTAATGTGAACTGAAAATGTCTGTGGAAAACAGTTGGTTTCAACTGATCTCTGGACTTTAAAACATTTTCCTAAAGAAATGTAAGAAATGTTCACATTACTAACAGACTTTTTAAAGGGGGAAAATTGATTACAAAATGTTTTTATTTTAAAACTTTAGTTCATTTTTTTTAAAAAAAAAGATCAAACAAAATTGGTACTGAGTTGAGCATTAAACAAATAGAGCTAGTAATTGATATTTTTAGCTGTTTGAAAATTAGATTATTATTTAGGCACTTGTGGGATGGGGAAGATCACTAACAGTTCTATGGCTTAAGCCTGGATCCAAAACAAACTTTTCTAGTCATGGTAAACTTTGCAACATTAGTATTAATTTCCCTGTTATTTGAAGGGTTGGGTATAAGAAAGTTTATTCAGTCAGCTAGGAGGGAGATAATTAATTGTCTAATAAGAGCTTCTGTCTTTTATAAAAATTTCTGAAATGTTGGAATGAAAATAAATATCTTTAGAAGTGAAGGATTGGTACAGTTACTAGAGAGAGTTTTAGGAAGGGTGAGGGAGGACTCAGGGTGTTAGTGCAGCTGTTTATTTTGCACATCTAGCATTTATGTTTTGAGTGCATATGTAGGAATATACATCTATAACCATAGGGCTTTGAAAGTGCTATGAAGATAAGTAAAGTAGCTTACTTGTAAATGGAATGCATTTAATTAAAGAAATAAGTTTGGAAGCTAAATTTGGAAATTGTTTTAAATCATGTTAATTTGTTACTAGCATGCCCTACAAATGCTGTATCTATGCACACACATATTTCAATGGCCATAGACATTCTGTCAGCAAGAAATTGAATAGTTTAAAAATTACTGCTTTATGATAGCACAGATTATTTTTTGAACTGCTTATAAATGTAAAAATACATTTTTACAGCATCTTCACTGTTATACTAGAAACAGTTGGAATGAATAATTCATTTAACCACTTTATTTTCTTTTACTCTTAATGAGTTATCTATGAGCAGCAGAAAACTTTCTTGATTTTAAACATTTTGCAAAATCATTTTATAAGGGTGGCTTCAAGCTACTTTACTAAGAATACAAGTAGGTTACTAAGAGTATTAAATGCATCTATTAAAAAAAAAAAGATTCTGAATATTTGTTTTCATTGGAAATGAAATTTTCTGTTGTAGTCAATTTCTTCTCTTCAGAACAGAATATTTATTTACCTTGAAGTGTTTTTACTGGTTAACTCATTTTGGGGTTGCCTGTAGACAGTAAATTAATGTTTCATGGAGTCAAACTAAACCATCTGCAGGTCTCTTATAGCATTATAAAACTTGAATTTAAATATTAATAGGGAACTATTTCAGGTATTCCAAGTGTTTCCAGCTTCCCAACTGTAGTGCCATTGCTATACTACATACAGGAATAGCAAACTGGATATACTGGAACTGGTAGGTGTCATGCTCATATTAAAAAAAAATGATGAGTCCTAAGGAAACAGAGTTACAGCACAGCAACCTTTGTTGACAATGCACTAATCAAAGACTTTGTGTATCTATTCTCCTTGGGATCCTGAGCTTCCTTGGAAAACTATCTCAACTAGTTTTTCATGAAATGTGAAGTTTCATCCTCTCAGTGCTCTTCAGCTAAGTATAAGAGAAAACAAGTCTTGAGGAGACCTTGAATATTTGTACCATTTTTTGTGTACATAGTTTTGGAACATTGCCTTGAAAAACAAACTTACTTGTAATATTTTTATTTTACCAACCCTTTCTTTAAAGCTGGGAAGTACTTGACAGAGAGTACTGTTGAGGGAGACAATTTGGTTGAGCAAAATTACATAAACGAGGTATTCCTGCTGTTGTCACTTTGTCAATACTCTGAATTGCCAAGCATGGATGCAGTGCTTTTTCTGTGATACCTCCTGTAGTGCTCCACAGCCTCTGTTGTGAGGAATTTGAGTGAACTGTTTCTAATGAGTACTTTTGGTAGACATTTAAATAAAAGCTTTCCTTCACCCCGTCATCCATTTGGAAGTAAAGCTTGATGAACTGTTTGCTAGAAGCAATATTGTTAAGTACCCTGTCCAGATAAAGACAGTACAAGGTCAATGATTAATACTTTGGTGGTGTTCTTCACATTATTGGCCCTGTACTGCATAGGCAGAAAGACATTTTTGTATTAATTCTAAAACTGCCATGTAACTTGGCACTTTGGAGAAAGAGACCAAATATTTCCTGTGTAGCGAAACATAAATGTGTGTGTGTGTGTGTTTGTGTGTGTGCGTTTATGTGTGTGTGTGTATAGACGATATACAGTCAACGTGTCCTTCAGTTTTTCAACTGGGAAAGCTGTATTTCCTGCAGACTTCTAGAGTGAACTTAATACTTTGGCTTTGTTATATCATTCTATTTCTCAGATCAGAGATGAAAATATGGCCATGTCTCTGCCTGTCATAACTGGCATTACTACCATCCTTTTATTAGTAGCAAACACTTCTCTCTTTTCTATACCTCCCTTTCTCACCTTCCTAACAATGTGTACTGTATCCTGGGTGGCTATATGCATTCAATAATTTACCCATTCTATTCACTGTGTCTTATTAAAATTTAATGCAACTCTGTTGTAAGGGTTTTTGTTTTGGTAAGCAGTCCGTCCACAAACAGAGGAAAACTATCAAATCTTATACTGCGGTTCTTGTAAATGCTGTATAATGATACTGATGAGCAGCAAGCTTCCTGAATGCATTGGTTTCAGAAACGAGATGAATGAAACACCAACTTTGAGAAATCCAACTTCGTTTCAGTGGAATTCAGGTAATTATTTTCTCCCTTTGCACCTCTCTTCTTTTTAAAATTTCTAAAAATAAAAGCAAACAAACAATTCTCCTCCCCAAAATAAACCTTGATGTATATATAAGGACTTGGAATGTATTCATTTATTTTGTCATACTGACCAGTGTCACGCAGTTGCAATAGCAGCAACAAAGGTGACATTATACTGACTACCTTGAGTACTGGTGACTGTTGAATCCCAGCAGAAGGGATTTTTTTACAAATGTCAACTCATCCAACAAGGTAGAAAAATATATGAGGGAGTTACCTTGCACCAAGACAGATGTTGCTCTAAGTTGTCTGTTAACTTAGTGCATTCAAAGTACTGTGAAGAAAAAGGAACACACCATATGTGTGAAGCCAATAATTTTTTTTAGTCAAATTAATATTTTAACACTTTAATAGTCTAAATGATTAGTCCAATTACAATGATACATTATTGTATATAACAGCCCAAATTAATACAGAAATGCCTTGAAAAATGCTACTAATAATGTCAATTTGCTATACAGGAAAAGGAATAGTCACCCTTTTCTTTGGTACTATATTCATCAAATATTGGAAACAATGTGCCTTTGGGTCCTACGGTGGAGCAGCACCTGTATTCCTCCATTTTCCTGATGTAACCTGTATTCATATCTATTAAAACAGAGGTAACTTCTTTGGTATTCCAGATTCTCTCTGCCTAAATATGCAAGCACTGTGTGGCTGACTATTATGTCAGCTCTGCTTCCAATATATTTTAGTTACTGGATATTTCTGTGTATTTGCATCCTTCCTTTAGTTCCAGCTTCTCTTTCCATATTAAGGTTTTGGGGTTTTTAGAAGCTTGGTAAAATGATGCAGTTGATGCCTTCTCATTCTGTGTTCTCTGTGAAATAGAAAGGGAATTTGTATCAAGGGGTGAGAAACTGTAAAAAAATAGTTTTAATTTGGAGTCAGCTTAGCAGATGGAAGCCAAACTTTGTCTAGGACAACAAGTAAGAAGACAAAGATCTTAAATCTGTTTGGGGTTGGTTGTTTGGTTTTTTTACTATGTGTTTCTTGATGCATATGTTGTAAAGACTGGACATGCCACATCTCACACAGAGCAAGCAGTGTTTCTATAGCTATTGTGTGCAACATCTGAAGAACTATGCAAAGAGGTCAGAAAAAACAGAGAGTCCACCTCTTCCATCTTGTCAGTTGGTGCAGCAGAGAAAGCACAGGTGAGGAAAGAAAAGCAGCTCTCATTTCCCTTGGTAGTTAACAGGGAATAGAGTGTATACTAGTGACCTGGAAAGCCACAGCTGCTGTGATTGGCATTAAAATGCCACCTTTTTGTCCAGGTCCTCCTGCTAGCCCGTGTGGAGAAGTTGTAGCACTTGGGCACAGCACCTCCTACACTCTGACAGTACCATTGCTCCAATCTGTTCTTCTTGATGAGAGTGGGACTCAAATGCAGGTTCTGATAGTTTCATCTCAGTACAGTATTTTATTTCCATTGCCTAAGAGCTAAAATAATAGTGTAGTTGCTTAATTGCTGCTCCAAATAAAATATGTCAGTACTTCTTCCTGAAGCAGGCTTGGCCCACATGGGCAGTTCTCAGCCTTTCTCAAAGTGTTGACCTCAATGCTTAAAGATGAGCTTTTACTCTCTTTCTTTGTTCTGGAAATGAAGATATTTAGCTTCAAAACCAAAAGGCTCATCTGCCTTCCATGAGGTCTCAACTGCTTTAGGGAAGGGCATAATTTAAACTATGAATGTATTAATTAATTAGTTTAATTTCGTATAATTGTGGTCCTGTGCCTAAAAGATCAAGGAACTTGGCTGCGATCAATTTAATGCATTCTTAAATTGAGAGCTATTTTCTATCCCTATTCTTCCATTATATGGATCACAGCAAATGCGTTACACAAAATCCATTATTTTAAGGACTGCTAATGACACAAACTAAGTGATCCTGAAAGATTAAATGATTAGTGTGGTTTTCATTGATTTCAGCAAAACATTCAATCTGGAATCTCATTTGCTTTTCATTCAGTTGTTGAAAATATCTCATTTTGGATTTTTCAGATCAGGATGAAAAATGCAAAACCTACTTACCTGTTGAAACACAACACAGAAAAAAAAAAACAGTCTGATGGAGAGAAAAAACATGTAATGTTGCCATTAGAATCTCTATTTCTTTATAATTTGATCAAGAATTGTTGTCTAACAATATAAAAATTTTGGAGGGGTTTAAGCTTGGTAAAATTTCTAACATGAAATTAAGAAGATTTTGTCAGTTGCTAACCACATCTTTGAAATAGTTCTCAGAGTACTAATCTTATATCTTTTCCATATGGAAGGGCCTGATTCTTTTAAAAGGGCTCTATGAAGCCCATTGAGTCTTTATTTTCAAGATACAAATCCAGTGGCTAGCACCTTGGAGTTAAGTAACATCTCCTAGGGAGTGATACAGTCCCTAAAAGGGAAATGAATTCTGCTGATTTTTTTCTTTTCCATTATTTGATGGAAAAGAAAGCAGGATGGACAAAGGATACCAGCAATCGATCTTAAAATGCAAATGCTTGCAATGCAATGGAAGAATAGGGATAGAAAATAGCTCTCTATTTCTATAATGCTTTGGGGCATTTATGTTTATAGTTACAAAAAGTTCTCCTCCACAAAATACATGATACTTGGTATGAACTAAATTTTCTGGATTTTCTAGGTTTGCTAATAATTTCTGTGTTTGCTAGTCACCAGTGAATTGTACCTTGGGAGTACACACATCATGGGCTGAAATAAAAGGTTCTGGCTAAAGAGTTTTTTTCTAAGAAAATAAAACTTTTTCCAATGCAATGTGTGTTTCTAATAAAAGCAGAAATAATTGAGGAAGAGAAACTGTTCCCAAAGTATTGTGAGTAGCTAGAAAGTAGGTGAATTTGGAACAGCTAGGCAGAATAGCTACAAAAGGTAGGTGGCGGGCACCTCACTTAGTGGATGTGGCAATAGAAGTGGGGATGAAGCCTCCTTCACTACTAGGGCTTAAGAAAGTGGGAAGCAGCTGTCTGGCTGAGCAGTTGCCCTCAAGGACTTCATTATGCATAGCTCAAAAGCCCCTGTTTTCTGAAGTGTAAAGACCACTGTGTACTTTCTTCCTTTCTCCTTTTTTCCCTTCTTTTTCTCACTTTGATGCTGATATATATAAGCAGCTGTTATATAAGTCATTATAAGTGCTGTTATATAAGTCATTTGGATTCACTGTTTACATAGGAATTTTAACTTGTTGAGCACCTGTATTTTTTTTCAGTCTTTGTAAGTGACACTTAAAATCTGAACCTAACCCATGTTGCTACCAATCAGCTCCTGGAAGAATAGTGAGAGACAGTATACCATACCTTAATGTATGTGTTCTTGGAATGTGAATAAGTAAGTTGCCATATCCTTTTCACAGACCTGGAAGTGGACATAGAAGGACTGAAGCTCATACTAAATAAAGCCTTGGATTTTTTAATTGTGTGTGTGTGTGTATATATATATATATATATGTACTGTATGTGTATATCCATATATAATTCTGTAAATTCTCAAGCTGCTTTTCTCCTGCAATAGGAGGGAGCTCTTAGGGTTCTAGTTCTAAGGATGGACTACTTGTCCATTTCACATAAAATTGCAATACGATAAAATAAATATATGTTGCAGCAGAATGCAAACTTGAGCATAGGTGTCAAACTGTTTGAAGAGGAGGAAGCTTTGGGTTTTAAGGTGGGTTCTTCTAGATAAGCATTACTTTTTGAATCACATTGTCACTGACTTGTATTCCATAACATTTCTAAGGCACTGTTAGTGTGAGTAAAATATAATGACACAGAAAATGACAGACTGAATGTTAAGGGTGAATCTCATACAATGCCAGGCATGGAAAAGGTTGAAAAACAGATAACCTATAGCTGCTGCTGCTCAGAATTGACTAATTATGTTTAATGGGATAGCAAGGGTCAAAATCATCCTCTGACAACCTTTACAAGTACACGAGAAATAACTCAGGAAAACAGTAGTCTTTAAGACACAGAGCTGCTGGAAGCTTTTAGCAGGTGAGAAAGAAAGGTGACTTGCCAAGAATTGTTCAGGGAAAAACATAAATAATTCTTAATTATATTTATATTCTTAATAGGGTGTTCAGTTAGTGACGTATATTTGGAAATAATTTTACTAGCTTTATGGATCAAGAAACTGATGTCAGTATTGGTGAGAGAGATGGAATCAGGTTATTCAATATTATTTCCTGAACAGCTACTCTTCTTATTTTTCCTACATCATATTCATAGAGGAAATCTATATTGATGTGAGGGTCAAACTGAGGCCAGTCTTAAGTTAACCCTGAGCTACAAGCTTAGGACTTGTTTTCATTATGCTTGCATTAATGAATGCATTAGAATTCATGTCGCTGGGGATGGAGGTTCTTGTTTACAAAGCAGGACCTTTCTCAGAACTGGGCTTTTGATAGCATGTTTCTTTTTCTGTCTTGTCTCTATTTATAAATGGTAAAGAGTAGAAGATATTAGGGAAGGGCTGGATAAAAAAATGTGAATCTGAGATTGTAGCCAGTGAAATTCTGTGCTAAAATCCTGTAAGGCTCCATCCTGCAGGAAGGGCTGAAAAGGCATTTGTAAGCTCTTCAGTCAAAGTCCATAGATGTAAGTTTAACATAGGTTTGTAATTGAATTGACAGCCTCTAAACAGTTAACTGGTTTAGCAAGCGAAAGTATAGAAACTTAATGTGTAAGGGACTTAGAGCAGTTTTATTAAGATACTAGGTGTGGCTACACTTCAATCTAGATATTGAATAATGCTTATTTCTAGTGTTGTTAATCATCTCTTGGTTCAGCTTGTTGCAATAGCTTTTTGTGTGGATCTCTTCCCTTCAACAATCAGAGAATAAACTTCTAAGCCAAATATAAATGTCTATTTACCAGTTGTTTCTAGTCAACTACTTGCAGTCAAGCTTTTGTGATATATTTTGGGATTTTTTTGTTTTCAGTCCCTTCACCCTCATAAGGAAAATTCAGCTTTGCTTTTCCATAAATTTGCAACAGAAAGGGAGTAGGTAGACACAAACACAGAGATTAAAAAAAAAAGTCTATTTTTAGAATGGTGGCTCTTTCTTGAATAAAATAGAGATTCCTAAGGGCTAAATTGTGTGCTTTTTTATGAATCTTGTATTTGTAAATATGTTATGTTGTAAGTCAAAAAACCAAACACATGTAATGTACCTTTATACAATATAATAGCTAAGTTATCACTAATAAACTTTCATGTGATATTTTGAAAGTTGTTTTGTTTTACTTACGTCTCTGTCAACATTTCGATATTATGTACATATTGGGTTTAGCCCTACATATTGTTCATCATTTAGTTGTGAGTATTCACTGCTGGGTATATGTCATATCATATGTCATCCAGGAGTAAATGAATGATAAAATTTAACCTGCTGGTCAGTCAAAAACCAAACCAAACTTTTTCCTTGCTGTGTAAATTCTTTATGATCAGTGTAAGGTATCTACAAAGGCTTTTGCTTTATTGAAAACAAATTGGGAAATGATATAATATACAGCTATTTTTATCATGTAGAAGATAATAGTTTTGAAATTATGATCACACAAATGTAGAACTATGCTCATATTAAACAACTGAAACCTTCCTTTGACCAAAAGCAGTAATACAGCTTTGATTAAACAATGATTTTTTAATTAAAAATTATGCATCTTCTCTTTTTAGTACTGACTTTCATGATTTGTTATTTCATCTGAAAGACTTTTCTGTGGAAATTAGATTTTCCTTTGTATTTCAACAAATACTAATGAAGTGCTCAACAATCATTTGCTAAAGTTTTAACTGAGATAACTTTGTTTATTCTTGCACCCCAAATGTTATTTTCCTCTGCAAGCATCCCAGCAAACAGTTACTGGAGTGAATATTTCCAAACAAAGCAAATAACAAATGTTTGTGAAAATTTTGGTTTAAGTTTTCCTTCAGCAGAAATAACTTGAAAAGATAATTAATCAGGGAGCACACATACTGCAAAGGTAAGACTCAAATGCACAGATCCAATTTCATATATCAATTAATTTTAGTGACCTTCTTGTATCCAAACTGATATATGGTACAGAATTTTAGGGATTGTTGTGAACAAACCACTAACAGGTGTTGAGTGTAATAACCATGCAAGAAAGATTTAATATATATCAAAGTGACAGAACAATGGGGTACAGGGACACCAAGCACAATACTAGCGTTAAGAACAGAGAGTCAAGTCAATCATTATCAAGGACAAATTGAACTAGTACAGGGGTTCCGCTTGCTATGCCAGCTTGGCAGTAGAACATAAGAACCAGGTATCCTTAACTGAACTGCCTTCATTATAATACTAAAAATTGCGCCCATAGGCCAAGAAGACCGTTGCCCAGGTGAAGACCCCTCCCCTGAACATGCATAGACGAAAATAGAATGAAGTCAGGAAAATTGTATTAGTATGTAGATTTGTAACAGATCAGTGTATGTAGGAGTGGTTTGTCATAAAATTTTGTGTATAAATATGGCATGAATGATTCTGCTAGCTGTGCTTGATTTGTGGAATTACCACTGAGCACTCCTGAGTGTGTGTGAATTGGTCTATGCACACATTGGGTAAAAGATTTCAGCTTTTGGACAACAAAACTACTATGTAACTCCCGGTTTGCCACCTGGCATCCATGACACACCCCCCCAGCATTGTCATTATATTGTCAGCTTGAGTATAGTGAATGAAAATAAAAGGTACAACCTCATAAAGTATGAGTTAATGAGACATTGGACTGAGAGGTAGAACTGCAAGGGATACTGTGATTATACAACCTGAAATGACAAAAACTTCTGTAAGCAAGTAATTTTCTCACCTAAACACTGCTAATGAATTCAGTGTACCAGGATATGGTCCATACACAGAGATACTTCCTTCTGGCTGCTTCATGTTGGGCTCTAAAATCTCCTCTATCTTAGGTAATTTTTTTTTTTTTGTGGACTCTATGTCAATTTGTTTGTTGTTTTGGTTAGGTTTTCTTTTCTGAATACTCTTTAGCACAGCACCTGGTTTGAATGCGTTTGATTGGTTCAAATTTGTTGCTCCCTATCAGCATCCAACAAAATAATAAATTCATCAAAGCTGTTCCTTTAAAAATAAATAACTTAAGAAATATTAAGATTTTAAGAGGAAATTCAGGAAAGGAAAATGTGCATTGTTTCATGTTTTCTGTGAAATATTGTTGTCCTTCAATGTCACAGTCATAGAAAAAATAGATACTCATCATCACAGAATCACAGAATAGCGGGAGTTGGAAGGGACCTCTGGGGATCATCTAGTCCACCCCCCCCTGCCCAGGTAGGTTAACGTAGGGCAGGTTACACAGGAACATGTCCAGGCAGGTTTTGAAAGTCTCCACAGAAGGAGACTCCACAATCTCTCTGGGCAGCCTGTTTCAGTGCTCTGTCACCCTCACGGTAAAGAAGTTTCTCCTCATGTTGAGGTAGAACTTCCTGTGTTCCAGCTTGTACCCCTTGCCCCTCATCTTATCACTGGGAACCACTGATCTGTTCCATTGAAATGGAACTTCAGATTGTTCTATTACAAAGGGAAAATCAAAAACAGTGAAAATATAAAAGGGAATTCAAAAGCTGTGTTATGAAATGGGATTAAGCAAAATAAAAGGAATGCTAAATAATAGTATTTAAGAGATATAAATTATATTCTTACTATGTACATTTTTAATGTTCTCTAAGTATTATGCTCTGTGAATTATAGCAGGAGAAGGACAGGGGAAGAAAATGTTTCAGGTAGATGTGGTTAGATTACTATTTCAAACTGAGCAGCTGAGATTATCTATTTGCAAACTATTTCTTGTATAATGACATAAACAAGATATGCTTCTAAAAAGAAAATATTCTACCATTTGTTGAATAACTGTAAATTCGCATATGTTTTGAATTAGGCAAATATGTTCATCATTTAAAAAAGAGTTTCTCAAAGTAAATAGAGGTTTTGTACTTGGAGTTTGATTACTATCTTTCTACCTTTCCTTCTCTTTGCATAGAAACGTATTGAGTTTGGGTGGGGTTTTTTTGCCATTTAGGGCTATAATTTATAATCAAAAGTCATTGCCATTATTGTTATTTTTGGTTCAGGTTTTATGCTTCAAAAATATGTTTGGCTTTATCTAAGGAAAATTTTTTACTTCTTAGATCTAACGGATGATGAAAGCTACTACATATAGAGAAGGATGGATTCTTCCAGTTTATCATTATGAATCACTATTGTAATTTGAAATAAATTTAGGAGATAGAATAAGTTTAAATGGAAAGCTCAAGTAGAACATTAAGGAGAACTCTGTCTAAATACTGGTATGATTTTAAATTCTGGTCAAAGACTTACTATTCTGTTCTACAATCCAGTCACAAATATCTAGGATACTTCAAGAAAATAGTGTAATAATTCAAAAGAAAGAGAGCCATTGAACCAAAGAAAGCAGTAACAAAACGTGGGAGAAAAAATTAAAATATTTCATCATTCTGATATAATGCCAAATAATTTTGTGTGTTCTTTGTTAAATAGGGTAATTGATCTTTACCCCAATTTCAAAGTTACAACCAAGTTTTATTAGGTAGTCTGCTGATGCTGGATCATCTAGTTATGACGGGGTCAGCACAGCAGCTTTTAGGTCCTCATAACTATGTTTTAACCTTCCAAACAGCTATTTCCTAAGGTATTTCAGAACACTTGAAATACAAATGTCATACTATGTTTAATTCTGCATGCTAGATACAAGGAGGGTGTTCAGAAATGCTTCTTTTTTTACTTGAAATTATGTGATTTCTTTATCAAGATAAAGAATCAAGGAAGAAAACTTGCATCATATCATGGAAAAAAAATCAGAAATTGCTGTATTCTCCAACTTCTGGCACATAATATTTAAGGGCAAAGTTGATATAGTAACATTTCCCATAGCATTGTGCCCAAACTGCTCAACAAGTAAGAATAATAATAATAAGAATTATGGCCTCTCAGTTTTCCATGACTACGAAATAGTTAACCATGTCTCACACAAACATGAATTACTTCTTTCACCAACCAGTCTTTTACTTGTTGTCATTGTTCACTGAGAGTTTTTCTCTGTTGGGCAGAAGACCACAAGGGAATTTAGATACCCTGGCATCTAAGCACCTGAGCATTTGCTAAAGCATATGTGCTCTGTGATCATGCAACAGCATTGCATAGCTTTAGTAGCCAGTGCTTGCATGCAGTAAACCCAAAGGATTTTCAAAACAGCTTGAATTCAAACCTTCTGCTTTTCCTATTGAGCCTGCTGGCACTTCAGATCACTTGCAGAAAAAGCCTGTAACAACTTGTCTGCTGGCATCAGCCACACGTCTCTATAAAACACGGACTGATATACAGCAGCAGACTTCGTCTGACAGCGCATGTGCTCAAGGTGTCTACACTACAAGAAGACATGCTCTTTGACATGTTCACTGGGAGCTATAAGCTTCATCTCCTGCTGTGGTCCCAAACTCAGTCAAAGCCTGTACCGGCTCACATCTGTTCTGTCTATCAGTTGTAATTGTCAGGTGATCTAAACTTAAACTCAAACCTAAGATATAATTTAGACACAGACCCTGACTTTAAAGCTGCTTCTCCTTTATTTAAATCTACAGCTCTGGGATTAATAGCCCCCTAACATGCCTAAAAAATCCCCTAAAATGTGAATTTTTGGGGAAGAAACCAGTTTACCATTTTCAAGATTATCACAAACCTTGTATGTAGCAAAGAGAGAGAGGAAATACTCTTCTGCTTAAACTTTGCACCAAAACCCAATTTCTAAGGTATCTTATTCAAAAATGAAGCAAGAGATCATGTCTTTTTATTTCAGTGAAAAGGCTCACTAGCCGTGATCCAAGAAGGTCCCAGATGGATCTATTGGGAAGGTAGCAAAGCATCCCTTCTTCTCCTTCCCGCTTCCCAAAATCTGGACTTTACCTCTGCTTCACGTTTTACCAAGCTGTGTTTTGAAGGGCCAACATGGGGTCTGGGAAACAACACTCAATTCCTTGTCCTGCCTGAAGACAGTCCAATTTACATCTCCCAAAGTTACTATAAGCTGACCCGGGTCAGGAATGCTCTTGTCTCTTCCTGCTGTAGCTCTTTCACTTTTCATGGAGTACTTAACCTTTCAGTGAACTAGTGACTTTGAAAGAGCAAGAGTACAAGTGGGTGAAGGCATAAGAATGAAGATTAAGCTTTTGTCTCGTGCTTGGGACCTTACTTGAGAAATGGATATTAGTCCAATAAATGATTGAGAGTATTTCATTTCTCCTAAAAAGGCCATTTACCATAATTCCCAGAAGTTAGATGACTGGTAGATATGTTAAATGGGACTGAGAATGACTGTGCTTAGAGTGCTAATCAGTGGACTGATAGATTGGTTCCAGGACAGGACACATCGTTAACCATACAGATAACAACAGGAACGCCCCAGGCCAGAAGAATAGAGATAAGACAGACCTTTACAATAAATCTTTAAATTAAACTCCCGAGCCAAAACACCCCTTACTGATTTTAGCCCCCGGACCAATCAGGGACAATAGATACAATGTAACTTCATCTCAACCTCCAGCATATAAATTTTCTCAGTCTTGTTACTACGGTGTGCTAGTTTTCTGGTGTGCTAGTTTTCTTGGCATTGCCTGCTAGCACCTGATCCTGCACAAGATCGTAATAAACTTGATATCTCTTTTCTGTGCGTAGATAGGACTTTGCACATCGGGTAATGAATCCATTTTTGGGACAACAGATATATCCTAACTGATAGAGATTTCCTAGCTGGAATAGGAAAGGCAACTGAATAAACCACCTAATCTGAGAAAATTTGAATCTTAATTGGACTAAACAGTAGGTTCCAGTTTAGTATTTAAACTATAGGTTAAAAGAAACAGAAAATGTTTTTTAATGTGACAGATGAACCAAACTCTGAAATAGTTTATTATTAAATAAGTTTCAGCTGCAAATTTAGAAGTGAATGACTTTTGCCCCCTTGATTAACTTGTTACTTTCTGGAAGCAAGATATTAGCAAAGCAGTAACATCAAAAGTTGTAGTTGTTACTGCCTTGAAAAAGGATCTTAATTTTGTTGTTGTTGTTGAACATACCTCTCAGATGTCATACATTTTGCTGTACTTATGCAAGTTAACTAGGTGCAGACTTAGAACTTAAGTACTTAGCCTTGTGAGAGGTATCTGTAAGTGGTAGAGATATTTTAATCTTTTGTTGCATTCTTCCTCAGAATCATTGAAACTTGTAATGGATCATTTGGAGGTTGAACTCCATAGCTTTTCTCATGCAAATGGTTTGACTCTCAATTCTATGTGCAGTTCTGAGGCTGAGCTGTGGGAAAACCCTCCAAAGACAAGTGAAAGGGCTACCACCAATTCGAGGGTTTTGCATGAATGTAAATGTAATGATTGAATTCATTGGGATTATTCCTGTGAAAAAAGACTGCAGGATCTGAACCTTGAGTACTGTATAGTGGGAACTTCATCTTTAATATTCTGTTAAGTGCTGCTCATATCTATTGTCCTGTGGTGGAAAAATATTCTCCTGTAATAGTGTAACCCTCTTTTGAACTGCCTATATGTTTTGGACATTTAACTTGTCTATTGTTCTGCTTCCTAAATTCTTCTCAGCTGGGAACAAATTACCATTTTAAATCAGAAACCTCATATGTTAGTTTCTAATTCTTACCAGTAGTTGTGTAAAGTGATCATGAACACTACCTTCATTGTGTGTGGGAGTGATTTCTTTGCCTACAATATTAAATGGTCCTTTCCCTAAAAGAGTTGTTACATTCCTAGTCTAGTATGACAACTGGAAATTGTGATGTTTGGGTTTTTCATTTGGTTGGTTGTTTTGTTTGGTTTGGTTTTTTTTAAGTTCTCAGCTATCATGGTTCTCTTTGTATAGTTTTTAAAGGTCACATAAAACGGAGTACATACAGTAACATTTGATGTTTTGCCTACAGAACGGCAATTTTATGTTATTTTTTGAGTTATTGCTGCTTACTGCCAGTACGTGGTCCTACTAATCACAATTCTTCATTCTGTGATAGAAAAATGCCTCAATATAACTCAGAACACCTATACAAATAAAACTATAAATATCTTTTTTTAAGTTATCCATTTATGTCTTCTCAATCTTTCCATTTTTGCTTCTTTCCCTCTCACTAGTTTACTGTTTTTCACAATCTCTGCAGTATCTTTACCTTACTTGTTCACATTTGCCTTTAAATGATCAGATGGAACACGTTTTAAAACTGCATATTTCAAATCCCTCAGTGACAGTTAATGTTTTCATTACTTATGCATTCATTTTCCTGATGAGGTATTCTACAATGATAACAAATTAAATGAGTGACATACGGTGTGCAGATATTTGTTTGCTCTTTGACTAGTTACAGAGGAACAGCTTGTACTAGAAAAACAAAGTATCTAACTGACTTAACTGCAGTATTGCTAAGCTAAAGGTGCTACAGTTTACTGAATTTTGTTCCTGTTTTTGAATTCTGTAGTAAAGATTGTCATTCAGCCTGTGTTATGACTCCTAAATGGCATCTGTGATGAAGTTCTTTAGAAAGGTTTATTTTGATCTAATATTGTATTTTTCAAACTCCATCTCAATTAATAAGGCATGCCTTATCTTTTCAGGAAAAGTTAAATGAAAGTCTGCTTATATGTTTTTTGAGCAACTGAAGGGTTAGTATTTTTTTTTAAATTGACATCCACAAATCAACATTATAAAACATTTTCTTTCATCCTAATCAGTATTCTTAGTGGTTCCAAGAAAGAAATTTCCAGATTTGGAGTATAGCAAGTCTTTCTGAGTTGTCAGAAGGAAGCTTATAACCAATTGCTTTTTTCTCATTTTTTTTTCCTCTATATTGCTTTCATTGCAATAAGAAAGTCTCCTGTTGTCTCCATGTTGATTGCTCCCCACCTTTTACTGTTCACAACTTGATTGGAATTCTTACCAATTTTGTATAGCTGTAAAAATGAGGAATGGTATCATCTCCAACATCTTCCTGCTCTATATGTTTTAATTGTAGAGGTTTAATTTTTGGAAGCTGTAACTTTTTTTATTACTCATCAGCAATTCTAGCCTTCAAGTTCTGAAAGACAAGATTTCTTAGATGACGTGAGTGATATTTCTGCTACACTGCAGAGTACCAAAATTGCAACACACGTAGAGCAAGAAATACAAATGCTCATCACATATGGGTACTTGTTCTTACAATTGCTCTGGAAACCAATTTTTGGCTCCTGCTCTGCAAGAAAACAGGGTCAACAAACCTGTTCACAATGGAGCAGTTTAAGACAAAGTTTTGCACTTCACAAGCATATGGCAATAAAATTACTTTCAAATGGCACAGAGGAGATTCGTTAAGCTTACATGACGTAACTTAGATTAGGCAGTCAAAAGAGATCAAGGATTAAAAGAAAGATAAGGAAAGGGATCAAAAAACCCCACATGGAAATGAGCTACTATGAAAATAAATCGAAGGGTGAGGTATGAGAGCGAAAGACCATAGAGGGAGGTAGAAGTGATGCCAGCGATTAACTGGACTCTTTTCTATTTCGATTTCTATCCTTCCTTTTGATTTAGAAAAGTAATCTACTCCCTGTTATGCACCAGTAAGGTTCCCTTTGTTCCTCCTTTCACTATCATATTTGGCTTTTTTTTTTCTGAAGCAAGTCTGTCATTTATCAGTTTTTTTTACTGTTCTTGTCAATTTTTTACCTTCAATGGGAAGCTGAGAAACGTGGACATTTATGAATATACCTTTGTGAGAAAAGAAGGTGGGGTCATAGATAGCAGGTGATTTATTTTAACTATTTTAATATGATTAGTTTGACATTGTTTCTTAGTGATTTGATTTGGCGTGGTTTTCTTTTTTCATTTAGTTTAGCCTGCAACATCTTACGTCTTTCTCCTAACAAATGATTAAGGCAGGTAACACTGAACTTCCCAAATAAGCTGCCTAACTGTCAAATGACTGTCTCCATTGACACAGTACAGAAGAAAACGCATGCTATAGAACTGGCATCCAAATAACCAGACAAGCTGTTCCTATTGACAATTGTTCCTGCCTCAGCATATGTATTGTCCTCTTGGATTATCCCATCTGCAGCTGCTTCAACTCTGATGCCACGTCATCATTTTACTTGCTGCAATGGTTTCTCTTCAACAACTGAACTCCATCCTTCATGAGTCGCATCTCAATGTCTGTGCCAGAACAAGCTCTTGAGCTGTTTCTGGTTCCTCCTCTACTGTCATTATTTAAACAATAACTTCAAGAGATGCAAGACTGCTCTTGCATATCATCATGATTATTTTTTTAAAGCTCACTGCGCATAAAACTACAAGATTATTATGCCCTTCAATACAGAATTGTAGGTAGTGCAGATAAATTAATTTCTTCTTATGAACTTCTAAAAATGGCTTTCATCAGTATGCTTTAAAGCATTGTCTTTGAAGCATTGTCTGTGAATTTGGGAGCCAGGAAAATACTCAGGATTTAGAAAGATAGGAAGAGCAGTGGTAAAACCTGTAACAAAACTTCAATAAAATCATAGCAGAATATAATATTCCAGCTTCCAAATCAACTGCTATACTTACAGTTTATGTGGAAATCTGACTCTCTTTTGATTCAAATTCTTTTGTAAAACTCATCACTTCTGTATGCTGTTAGAGCTAGCACATGAAACAAAGGATCACACAGGATAACTGGCTGCCTTGTTTTGACTCCTTGTCTACAAAAAATGCAAGTTGGAACTGCTCTGCTAGTCTGCCTTATGACTATATTGTCATATTGTTTTCCACAGGTGAAATTATTTAGCTAACTATAGGTATTATTATGGGCTATATCCAACAAGAGATTTGATTAACCTGTTCATGATGTTGTCAGGATTCCTGTACCTAGGTCCAAAGCTGAGCTGCAGCTGAGGTTTTCAAACCGCTAAGTACTGTACTCTGTGATGCGTCTTTAATGTTAAGATTCCCCAGTGATCAAAACAAAGTTTTCCCCCATGTCCTTCCTTTCAAATGTATTCTCAAGACATACTTAATGAATCGTGCAGTATACAACATTAATTGTTTTTTTCTTTTACATAAGATTGTGCAGGCACAATCTCTTCACTTCCTTCTCCTGATCTTGGATGAGGAGCATCTTATTCACAGGGTATGTTCCCACTGCCAAGCTATTTTGAGTGTTCCTATTATAATAAGGGCTCTAGTTTCTTAGGGAACCAGGATGTGCTGGTTATGATGCTGGAAGGAAAACACATCTTGACTTCTATCTTACATGAAGATAAAGTAGATATATTTACTGAAAATTATAGAAAAAAAATTAAAAATGTCTCTGAAATTACTCTCAGAAAGCTTTTTGCATTGCATTTGATGAATTACTTTATGAAAATGTTCATCCTCTGAAAAAGTGTTTAAATGGGTACTTGACTGAAAGAAACATCATAGGGTTAATGTGTTGCATCTTAAGTATGGTGATTAATATATCTTAGGGTCCTTACTGTGTTTTGTAATTGGCTTTGCATCTTTATTTCTTTATTCAAAACAGTAATATGTTAAATTCTAGGGATGACAGCAGGAAAGCAGAGAATTGTTCTGTATTTGATATTTTCATTTTTATCCTTTACCTGTGTGTAAGAAAAAGAGTCCATTGATCAAAGATAGATTTAGCACACGATTCTGTGAGGAATCTTTCTTTTTAATTTAAAATAAGAGTTTGGAGATGTACTTCAGTTCTTCTGGAATTCAAGGTGGCCTCCCAGCAATGAGTGAGCCCTTCAAAGCAGACAAAATTGATAAATGTGGATATTTCAGAAACCTTTTAAGTTGAGCCTTTTTTCCTCTGCGCATGAATGCTAATGTTCCTATTCATTTTGTATGATTCTGCCCTTCGTTCTTGTCTTCTCTCAACCCCTAGTTTGTTCAGAATATCAGTTTTCTGTTCCCTTTCCCCTAAATTGTGGATGTATTTCTGTTTTGTTGTACTAAAATAATCTGTGGTGATATGTGATGGTTTGAGATGGGGGGGAGAGAGAGAGCGTGTATGTACTTCCATTTTTATTTCACACAGTGCTTTATTTACTGTGCAGTGTGCCAGTGATAATTGTCATTGCCTGCTTATCTGGAAGTCTCTTAGAAGTGATATATTACTTCTTAAAAGAGTTATCCTTTTTGAGGGATTTTTAAATCTGCCAATGAAATGAAGTACCATTGTAACAACTTCTCAGTTGTTCAAGTACAGTGTCCTTAAGAACTTTTTATTAAAATAGTTAGTGTTAGTAAAGTGACACATTACTAGACGCTCTATGTAGGTGGCAAACATTTGTTCAAACAAAACATGTCAACTTAGAAATCTGGGATGCTTGGCTTAGACTTTTGCCACAAACTTACCAATATTTCCTTTTAAGATCAGTATTGAAATCACAGTATCTTGTCATGGCATATGTTCACTGCAAGCTGATGTAACCGTATGCATTCAGCATAAGCATTCAGTATAGCACAAGCGTTTAGACAAAACATGTTTGTTCTGTGTTGTTTTGTTCTTGATCAAAATACCATGGGTTTCAAATTGACTTTTTTTAAAATCATGAAATTAAAAAAAAGGCAGTTCATCATTTTTTTCTTCCCTGAGTTGCAGCTCTAATCCCAAAAGAGCAAGGACCTCATACTTAAATACCTGACTGCATGCTGAATAGTCCTACTGACTTCGATGTAAGTCTTGCTTAAAGTTACATATACTTGTGTGTACCTGGGGCCAGATTTAACTCATTAACTATCTGACCTACTTTACAAAAGAGCACACTTTATGAATTTTTCACCATTATTCATATATATATATTGTTTCCTTGTCAAGATGTGCATCAATGTAATTCATATTAAAAAATTCAATGCATTTGTGTGAGTGGTTTCTATAGGGATAGGTGATAGATCTCAAAGCTCAGGTTCTTTGAGTGCTCAACCTTTGCAAAAAAAACCTGTATATATTTCAATAAAACAGGCGTAGAGTGAAATGAATTCCTAAAATTCATTCTCTTTTTGTGTAGAGGGTTTGCTTTTTGAAGGAAAATCAAGGGAAGACAAGAAATGTTCTTGTTCTGTAGCATGCAAATGGGGCTGTGGTGGTAAAAAATTATGTATGTATGTGTTTACAGTAAGCAAATTCTAATGTGTCTGAAATTTGTGGAAATTTCCATAGTTTTAAAGTTTTGGCCCATAAATCAGGCAAGAAAGAGACACAAAAACTTTGGGTTGTTTTTTTTTTTCATGTTGAGAATATGGCCTCAAGGAAATCCTTTCAGAGTTCAGATAGCTCTAATATTAGAATATGTGATATTTATTTGACTTACAACCATAAGAGTAACCATGAAATATATACTAATACATAGAAAACCTCATGGCAGTTAGAACATCACCACTGCTGCTGTGGAGCCAGCACTGGGGAAGTCCCAGACTGGGTACAGAAGCAGACAGAAACTGGGTTCAGGAGCTGTATTCTGGAACTGGATTCAGGAACATGGATGCAGAATGGATGGAGTCCTCCTTGGACACTGGCCATTGAAGAAGAAAGCTTGACTCCCATGATCCCTGAGCTTTATACTGAATATGATGTGTATAGGATGGAATAGCTTGCTGGTCAGTTTAGGATCACCTGTCCTGTCTGCTCCTCCCTGCACGTGTGGCCTTTTGCTTTCTGCACCCCCCCAATGTAGTACAGAATATTTAGCAGTGACCTTGGTCTTCACGGGAGCAAGTATAATAAAGAGCCTTTCTGAATAGCAGTCCTTGGTAGTAACTCTAAACATCAAGCGTTATCACTGCTAGAAGCAGACACTGTCTGCAAAAAGATGCTGTTAACTTCAGAAAGTGCAGTTACTTAGCAGAGACTTAGCTGAAAAATAAAAATCACTGAACAGAATTAATGCTATTCTAGCTCAGGTCAGGATAGACAGTATTGTAAAATTAAAGGAAATAAAAATCCATATCCACCTTACTTCTAAGTTCTTTGAAGCTTTAAATTATTATTTTTGTTTTACATATATTCTTAAAAGTTTATATTAATAAATCAACATTTCTAACATGACAACCCCCTGATTTCAGCATGGTGCTTTATTTTTTAAAACAGTGCATTTATCTGAACACTTCAATTCAGCAAAACAATACATCATAGGCAAAAAATACATTGCAGAAAAAAAAGGAAAGTGAGAGCTGAAAGGATTGAAAATAAATTTGTAGTGAGATTTTATGTGGGACATGAGGGACCCTGAATAAAATACATGTAGCAGCTTGCTGAGCATTAGGAGAAAGAAGGAGAAATATTCAATAAACAACTTCAGTGTTTTATGTGTTCCCAGTATTTATCTTTGCCATAAATCACATTAGAGTATTTGTTTTTTACACAGCATAGGAAGAGTTCTTTCTTTATTTATTAAGTTCTCAATGATACTTTTTGGGGAACTGCACCTACTGCCAACAAGATCAGTGCTATATCTTTAATAAACTTGTGCTCCTTTGCCAGATCTAGTGTCTATCATCATAATGGGGAGATTGGAGAGATTAGAACTCGCCTATGTTATGAAACACTAACATGACAATAACAGAACTCTCACTGCAGAAAACTCCACCTGCCTGCATCTTTTAACTCCACCCTCTTTTTGAATTACTAATGACTGAATTGTTCTCTAAATCTCTATATTCTCTAAAATTGAGAATGGCCTGATGAAGAAGGCATAACAGCAACACAATTTTCTTTCTAATTCATCATCTTTTCTCATTCCCTAAAAAGCCTATCTCCATTTCACAGTAAAATGGAGATCCACAGAAGGGACCTAATTATCTGAGTCATCATTTCTGATCTTACACTGAAGAGTCTGTAATGCAAACACTAAAATAGGTATGAGTGGGACTGTCTGAATGACTGTGGAAACACCAGGCAGGGATACCAGGAAGAGGGATGTAGGAACTACACAGTTGGACAACATCTACATTAGTACGTTACAGAGATCTGGGTGCATTTCCATGCAAGTTCACAACATCTCTGGGATTAGGAAGAGGACAGTTTTTTCAATAGACTCAAGCCATCAGGAAGCAGTGGTTAGAAGGTGAGACATGATTGAAGCTTTATGACACCCGGATAAGAGATGAAACAGTAAGCAGATGATAGTGACACATGGAGGTGAGACAGGCTAGAGGGGCAAAACTTTCTAATCACCATCAGCTCTGAAAGAGGAAAAAAGACACATCCAAATCCAGCACGCAATCATCAATCTCAAAACAATCCAGAAGATGTAATAAAACCCTACTAGTCACCATCCCTCCTCTTCTGCATCGTCCCAGGGAAGACTAGCTCTCAGAACCAGTTAGACAAATGCCTACTGATGGGAAAGACTATGAGTGAAAATAATTTTCTAGATAAAGAAAATCACCCTTGCTACCAGAGTGATGCAAATGGAGCTTTGCTATTCTGTTGCTACAAGACCACAATCTTACTTGCTTTCAAAATGTTGAAGGCCAAAGGCAGGGTCCTCAGCAACTCCTTCCTTCTGACACTGCAGCATGAAAAATGCCTAGATTCCTCTGTATCATTACAAGAAGATGTTGCAAAGTCTTCTTCTGCCTGGCACAGAGGTCTGAGTCCACTCAGGATTGAGTAGCTTCAATGCTGAGCTGCTAACTCTTAAATTCTGTGAGAATAGGCACTTTAGGCATCTTTTTGATCATGTGGCAGAACAGCAAAAAAGCATTCAGAGTTGAAAAAAAGAGACAGTAGTTGCAATTCCTTTACCTTAATATAATAACTGAGCTCTTAGAGCAGTAACTTTAATGTTAAGGGAATAAACTTTGATGTCTTGCTGTTCAGTATTCTGCCTTATCAGCCCTGTTGTAAGTTTACATTTTTGCCATTGACAAAATTAGCAGACTAAGAGAAAGAAGAAAAAAAGCAAATATGCATGAACTGATCTGGTATGGTGGAGCTCTCTAGTTCCCATGGAATCCAGTAATAGTATTTCTATTTTATTCATAAGTTACTTAGTATAAAATCTTTAAAAGCAGAGAAAGAAAATCAGTTACCTTCAATTTCTTGGTGAATTCCTTGACATCATTACCCATAGCTTTTCCACTGTAACGATACAGTCTACCCATTCTCTAAAAAAATCAGCAAAATAATCTATGTCTTTTCTATGAAGTCTGGAATGGCAGGGTGAGGCACTTCATTCTCAGGTTGGAAATGGGAGTCTAGGCCTACTCACTCAAGATAGAGGAATGAAACCATGTCTCCCCTGAAAGGCTGAGTGTTCTAAAGAAGTGAATTAAGAAAAACATCACAGGAAATATTGTTCCTTTAGACAGAATTTGACCAATAAGACAATTCCTTGCTGGTTTATGAAAGAAAAGTTTAATGCCTTCCTCTGCTCAACAAGTTCAGAATGATGAAACCTTAAGGGCTGAGAGAAACAACATTTAAGACATTTCACTTTTCACAGTGTCACCTATAGCTTAAAATGCCAGCCTAGTGTGCTGGCAATGCCAGCTGCCTGGGCTGGTACCTTCAAATCCACATTCAGAGTACAATTCTTTCCAGTATGTGATTATGTCTAAAAAATAGGAACTCATTATTTAAGAGATCTTCTTCCTGCACCAGTCTGTTGCAGCTGCTTGTTCTTGAGACAAAAGTGGTGTTAAGGTTTTTTGTATTGGTTCATTATTGGTATTTTTTCCCCCTTTTCCTTGCTGCTCTTTTCTCCTAAGACAATGCCAAAGCTGAATTCTGTAGCACCTTATGTACTGTGCAGACTTGTTGGTCATGTCCAAGGTGAACATAATGGGAACTGAAGGGAAGCTGATGCTGTTCCATAAGGCCCTTCTTGCTTGCAAAGCCTGAAGTTAGTTTGGTTTCAGATTCCAAATAGAGGAGTTCATAGGATTTTATTAAAAGGTGGCTTTAGCTTTATTAATGGTATTTATAATCAGCACTCATTTACTTCCCAGTGCTCTTCACATGGAATGCTGAATAACAGAATTATTTTTTTATGAAGGAAAGTTTCAGATTAAAGATTTACTTGAAAGATACCTCTAAACAGGCTTCAAAAAAACTCTAAACAAGCTGAATCTCTACCACTTCTTCACTTGGGCAAGTCAAACCTTGAATTAGGGTCCCAAATAATTCTCTCCCTTGGGTACAGATGAATTTAAAATGTAGGAATCAATAATCTGACTTACATCTCAGCCAATACCTTTTGTGTCTACTGTTTCCTACTAGGACTTTATTCTGTCCTTTTTTCTGCTGAGAGCTGTTCCCATCACCAATTTACTAGCCTGGGAGGGCTCCCACAAGGCAGTGGGGTCCCTGCTGTTCAACAGGGTTTGTGCTCTGCCTGGTGGGGTGGGTTGGGACAAGACTTACTGCCTGATGTCGGTTCTGCTCAGCAGCTTTTGTATCCATTTACACTCTGCTCAGCTATAATAGACAGTTCTGTCATCATTTCTTCACCATCTTTGGTTGCATTGTTATAGTTGAATACATACTATAGATTGGGAAGAAACCTTGCTCATCACAGCTGTCATTTACCTCTCAGTTCTTCTTGTTCTTTTTTTCCTGTGCTTTTAGTAGTGTAAGTCATGCTGCTTATATTGCGTATGCATTGACAGATTTTTTGACTGACATGCAAATTAATTCAGAGGAAGAGAAAAAGAACATTTTTGTTTCTGACACTTTTTTATTTTTATCTTTGCGTGCCATCTTTGACAGACTTTAAAATCTTATTCATATTTTAAAAGTAACTTTAAATAAAGAGCAATTTGTTATATCAGAAGTGTGTTACTACTGCATCTTGCTTTCCAATTTGTTCAAGTCTATACTAAGAAAAGCTTCTCAATGATATGATTCTGACACTAAACAAGATCCCTGGAGTTCCAGTAAATATATACTGTTTCTTATCTTCTTGAAGGAGACTTTTTAATGATCCTGGGCAAGCAATTTTCCTCTGCTGCCCTTTACCATGTTCCTTCAGGACTGCACAGGCAGAACCCTAAGAAATAGCCACAATTTATAAAATTAAAGAGGATGGCCTCAGAAAGGGCTGTAACTGAGAGCAGAAAACTCATTCTTATTAATCAAAAATAATGTTAAGCAGACCTATTGTCTCAGTATCAGTAATAGATCAGCTACTTCAGTATAAGAATTTTGCATTTTAAACATTAGTTATAGGCTTTCAAGTGATTGATTCTGGTTTTCATTTTTGCAGTACAACTGGTGTCCTGGTAATTTTATTTTCTTCAAGAAAAAAAAAAAAGTTTATTTACTTTTCCCTTTTTTTATATTTACATGCATTGGGATTAAAATTACCTGTGACCTACCACCTCCTCAGAATGTTGGCTTTGGAATAATTCTGTGAATTGTGAGGAAATGGAAAAGCGATTTCACAGAGAAGAAATTGCCTTTATATTTATACTAGATGAATTATAATCTTGTGGGGGAATTTTTTTTTGCCAAAAGACCACAATTCTCAAGTAGAGTAGTGACCTCAATTTTTCATTGTGTGGTAGAAAATTGTTGGACGTCCTTTTCTCATTTCTTGTTGGGATATGATGACCATTGAGACCAGTGCTACCCACAGATTATGCAATGGTGTCCACCTCAAGGATCCAAAGGCATTGCAGGGATTTTTATGTCATATATCAGCAGTTTTCAGGGAGGAAAGGTGTGTCTGTTGAGTGGAGAATAAGGTTTGTGAGGAAAAAATGTTAGAGTGGGAACATGGGTACTGAATAAGTGGATTTTATTTAGGAAAGAGCTATGGGAAAGGAAAAAAGTGGAAAATCCATTCTGGTTCTTTATCATCATTGCTTTTGCTTTTTTCCCCCATTTTCCCCTAAAAATGCTTTCTTCTAAGAAAGAATACTAATACAGGAATATGTTACAGACATTTTGGCAAGAAGCTTTCCTTTTGCAGCAAAATTTTTAGAATAGCACATGATTTGATGCAAAATACTATTAATTGATTTGTTGTTCTTCTCCTTCTTATACAGGTTTCTCAGTGCCTTGAATTTAGCTGAAAGCTCTCTTAGCGTATGTTATGCTCTTAGCCAGAGAGGAAAACTCATGCAGACAAAATGAAGAGTGAATTTTCATTACAGTCTGTATACTTCAAAATTCTTCGCAGTTCACATCACAAGCTTAGTTGTTCTTGATTTGTGTTCCTGAAGATCGAAAGGAGGAAGAACAGCTTTGGAAAATTCAGCCCTTTTAGAGTGAATGACAAAGTTTTATCTTTTTTTTAAATTCAGTTTTCCACCTTGATCTCATAGAGCTCATAGAGGTCAAGGATAATTTTAAGAGTCTAAGTGTCACAAGATACAAGACATAACAACATAACTGAGCAAAGTAGTGATTATGGATGGCAGTTAGTCATTGATGAACTATCTTCTTAATGGCTTCTATAGAATGATGCTTCCTTGCTACCCTCAAGTTAGAAGTATGAATTTAAACCTCCTATCTTGCCTACTGGTTAATAGATCCTTTAGAATAATCTTACGGTTACAGTTTCAGCCATCAATAATGAGTGTAAGTAATGAGCAATGAATTAACTTTATCAGCCTGTAGACTTCTATGTTTAATTTCTACCAGTCACATTATTTGCATTTTAGAGATGTTATAGACTTTTTCCTAGTGTGTTTCCTCTGAAGCTGGTATTGTAATTTTACATAAATCTCCACATGCCTCTGAAGTTATGCAGAGCAGGTATCAAATAACTGGGATTAAAGCTAAGTATGTAGCAATTGCATTAAGAAAAAGGTTAAAACAAAGTTTTTGATATAAAATTAGAAAGCCCAAGTCCAAACATTAACCTTCTGAAACTGAACCTCTGGATCATAAGCAAATTAGCTAACCTGTTTGAGAGTACTTTTTTTTCACTTGACATGAGTTAAGTTTCTTTTTCAGTAAACTTACAAAAATTAAGATTTTACTAACCTTACTCCACCTCAGTATGTATATTTTTTAATTATTCATTTAAAAGTTACTTGCTGTGCACAGGTCACAGTTCCTGCCATGTTCATTTGTTTGATTTCTTTCCTCCCCTTCCTGAATGTGCTTGTAGTTAATAATTGCTTCTCTTATTTCTGAAGTCAGTAGAAGTGAGTATCTTTTAAACACTTAAACTGTTGTGCCTTTCTCTTTCTTGTCACCTGCTCAGTAATTTCTGTTGAGGTTGGTCTTCCTACCTCTACAGCATTTTGGAAAGCCTGGGGAGGGGACTAAGTGTCCATTTCCAGGTGATTACGGGTTTTTTTGTGAGGGACACCCACTTAGCAGCACACTTGACAATCTACTTTCCTTCATATCAACTCATTTCCTGCCCCAGATTTGGAGAAGCTTGGAAAAATGAGAATACTGTACTTGAAGCAGAGGCAACAATTCAAGCTGTGTGCTGCTATGAATTCATGTCTCGTTTTCTTTGCTTGCCAAGACCAGCAAGGCAACCCAGCTGCCATTGATTTTAGCTGCACAAAACCAGGACCTGAGTTTCATTTTTAAAGCAAATTGCTGAACAGATGAAAGAGGTAATTCCACTCTGGACATCTTTTCATACCAAGGTTTTCAAGACAAATGCTTATAATTTCTACCTCAAATGTATCAATTAGAACATTTTGACTGAAACCTTGGAAAATGAGTAAAAACCAGTGGGTTATATTACAGGTAGTATTTGTCTAAGTTCAGTAGTGAAACATTTCTCAAGAGAAAAGAGGTAAACATGATAAAAGATGTTTGGAAGATTATTGTTGGTAAAGAAGCATATTCAGTGTGGTAAATTATTTTTCTTTTAAGCTATATAACTCTTTCACCCTTATTTATTCAATGCATAGGGGACATACCCATTAACTGCCACCTGTGTAAAAGACTTCTTTGACCCTTTCAGATAGTGTTTCTGTTATGCTGGGCACTCCTTTGCAGATGTGTCCCTTGGATGAGCAGGACATCTTTTTAAATTCTGAATCATCTACTTTGAATATCAGTGTAATTTGTAGAATATGGGAGGAACTATATCAGGAAAATTTATCAAGTACTCTATCACTGAATTGTGCAATAAGATTACTGGTAAATCATATTTTTTCAGTGCGTATGATGAAAGAAATAAATCCATCTAGGCACATCTAAGCAAAGTATTTATTGCTCCCTTAAGTAGCCTTTCTAACTCTTATTTCCTGTGTAAATCAGTCTTGTTTGTGACCTTGGCAATACACCAGCACTACCAAAATAACTAAATTGCTTTCTGACAACTCAGGCTGAGGTTCTTTTAACTTACCATTGCCTTCAATTTTACAGGAAATGTCCTCTCTGATTAAATACAATTTTAACATCACAAAATGTTTTACGAAAAAAACAGTCTAAGTATGTAGTTAAAATGATACCTTCATATTACCAATCTGAATTTTTATTACTGTCTATGAGCTTGGCCACAACATACTGTAAATATCTGTTGACATGCAGTCTTAAAAGGAGTCTGGCTTCAAGTTTGCAGTTATAAATTCCTTTTAAATTCTTTGTAAAACCATTCCATTTGAAATGTCTTTCTTTTAAGTTAGGATATATCCCCATAGGAATTTCCTAACACTTCACTGAAGGTTTTTTTGTCCCTGTGCCAAAAGGCCAAGCAAGCTAGTCTCCTTTTTGTTCCTTATCTCTTTTGAGCCTAACCTAAATGCCTGCTGTTTCCTTTGAAAGTTCATCTTGCATCCATTGACACAAGCCCTGACCCAAATGCTTATTGCAGCTTGTCTTCTGCCTTGTAGCTTCTCGGGCACAGAAAGCACAACTGTCATAATCTTTTAGACTTTATTGATATCAATATATTGATGTTAAAAAAAAGATCATACTGAGAAATTTTAGTCAGCTTTCCTTTTATCTGGACATTGTCTTGTCATGGTACAATGTGTTGATAACAAAAGAAGTTTTTGGTGTTTAAGGATGGAGTGTTGATAAAAAAACCAACAAAACAAAAAGCAGCTAGCAAGGAAAAACAACGTACAAATACCCTTGGGTGGTTTAGGTAATTTGTGTGAAAGAAGTTCACATTTAAGATGAAAATTGTTGTTACTACATTTTTCTCATTACAGTCTCCTCTTTTTTCTTTTTCTTTTTTTTTTTTTGAGGGAAGGAATGAATGAAATTTCCTCAGAACAAGGCAAGCAGCTAAATTCCAGTTTCATCAACACTTTTAATGTGCTCATTCATGAAGTCTTGTGAATAAACATGGTTTTACCAAAAGCTTACCCTCCAGAATGGTAAGTTACCTTACCCTCACATTCTGTACACTCTTTTGTCCATTTCTTTTCCATGCAGGAAATCATACCGAAAGTTCCAATGTTTTAAAAGAAAAAAATTCACATTTAGTCAGTGAAGATGTTTATTACTAAAATCTTACAAGATTCCACTCACAGTGAGCAACCAACTCTCATTACTGCGGGAATTACATAAATAACAACTAAGGAATTAAGATTTACATCAGGAAAAACAACCAGGCAAACAGACAGTGAATAGGAGGCAAAAGAATAATGTTAAAAACTCAAAACTGAAAGCATAAAGTTTTTGAAGACCACTGGAATGTTTTCCGGCTTCAGTACTTGGCTTTATAACCATTTTGTTTGTTTATTTTATTGGGGAAAAGGTTGCGAGGGGGATTTTAAATGCAATGAATGTCATATTTGTAATAAAACATCATTCCTACACAAAAACTATGCCACAGCATGCTCCCTTCTAACCTGAAAGCTTCCACAAAGACAAGAGGAAAGTACTGTCAGACATCCCTCTCCTCTACCCCTTCCCCCCTGGTGCCTTCTTGTGACCACCAAGAGGTCCCAGCCTTCTGCTGGAGGTGGTCACCACCACAGAGTAGGAGGGGAGTGAGTCAGGGATATTGTTTTTATGTGGTGAATAGACACTAGTTGTTTGCTGCCCAAGGGGTTGATGAAATGGTATTGTTGTCAGCTTGCTGAAATGCCACAAGACCTCTGTTCAATACCTCATCTTGCCTCCCCCACTATCAAGGTGAACTAAGTAGAGTCTATAATCATGGAGATGTGTGTGTCTTATTTCTGTCTGAAGGTATTAAAAATACAAACTTATTTTACAGTTATCTTTTTAATTAAAGGTCAGTGCAACTTTATTGCCTTCAAAAATGTACGCCTGATTTACAGGAAAACATAAAAGTCAGAAGAGAATTCGGTCATGTAATTTAAAGATCATTGTTATAACTCACTTTGAAATAATACTTCCACTTCTGAGTTGAAATTACACTATTCACTGTGATTTATACTTTTAGATCTGGAGATGAACAACCACTTTTTCATGCTTTAACCTTTAGGTAGTGTGTTATGGTAACTATTGTAAACAGAGTTAAGTAAAGATGGCAACAAATTTGAAGTAGGGCTCTACCAGTACAATGTTTTGTTCTAAACAAGAAGGAAAATTTATGGAGAAGTGAAAAGCACTAGACTGATCAATATTATTAGAATAACAAAGCTCCTTGTTTAAAACAATATATTTATATTTTAAAAGAAAACCAAAACAAAACATACTATTTGCTTTGACAGAGCAAGAATGTGGTTGCAGATGAAGATAATGGAGCTTGGAGTGGTAGTCTGGACTACTGGATAGGGGAAGACTTACATGTGGGTTTTTGAATTTGTGAACGTGTTTTATGTGAGGAAAGGACTAAAGTAGGCAGGTTTTGTTTGTTTGTTTGTTTGTTTTTCCTCCCTGACATGCCAGACAAGATCAAGATTTCCTTTCCCTTTACCTACAGTAAAGATACAGCAAGCACTGTGGTCTGTACATTTGCTCTTCTTCCAGTCTGATGAACTGGAATTTCAAAGGGGATTAGAAGAAAACATAGCTAAGTAAGGTGTGAGAATTAAGTTCCTAATTATTTGTACAATAAGCAGAGACACTTCCTTTTCTAAAAGTGTTTAATTTCCTTAACTAAGAAAGGAACAGCAACTAAGAAAGAGGTTGGACTACATACTGCTAGTCACTTTCCAACAGGTAGAAAAGATGAGAAAAAAAACCCAGAAATTTTCCTGAATAGATCTCAGAGGATCTAAAGTAATGAATCTCAGCCAAATTAAACCAAATGCCTTTTATCCAGTCTATCTTTTTATATACTTAAGTAAATGGCAAATCTTTGAGTAAGGAGATAAGAAAAGGTGATGGCAAGTGAACCACTGATTCTTCCCTGAATTTGTCATTGCTGCTTTCTCTGTCAATCCTGGAGCACTGCTATTCAAAGCCAATTTAATTGGCTTGGACAGACTAATCACAATGTAAAGGTGATTTTTCTTACATTCTTTTCTCTTCTGTGACTAACTTACTGGGAAGAAAGGAAGCTGATGGGAGGAACTGTGAAGGGGGTAGAGATGCTAATGCTACATCCTTGTCTTAGCTACTGTTTCACGTGATGTTGCTAGCAGAAAAATGTGCAGTCTGGTTTTACTTTCCATTTGCAAATTGTACACAGTAGAGAGTAAAAATTAGAGCTTCAAGCCTTTTGAACAACCCTGGATATGAAGCAGCTATTCATAGTAAAATACTTGTTTTCTGCATATACATATATTTCTGGTTCTATACCCATGTGTATATTTATCTCAGTTTTTTTCTTTCTCATAGTTATTTAATACATATTTATGACTGCTACATTAAATTAAGAATTTGATATCTTTGAGGGGCTAAAACTTGTATAGGTTGTATTTAAGCTTTTTCCTTTCATCCAAATACAATGTTATTTTATAACTTTTCCGTGCAGAGAAAGAGTTTCATGCTGTCCCAGAATAAAAAAAAAAAACAACCAAAAAAACTCCAAATAATTATGAGTCTTCATGCTGCAGATCTTAACAATTAAATTCATCTCCATTAAATAAAATCTTTGAGTATTCAAGAAACACTGCAAAAGAGTCAAGTGGACCTCTGCAGTTATTCTGCTTTAAAGTTTTGGATTCTTTTGACACTGTCCACTAGACCATGTTTCTCAAAACCCCATCTAACCTGGCTTTGAACACTTCCAGAGTTGGGGTGTCCACAACTTCTCTGAGTAACTTGTTCCAGTGTCTCACCACCCTCACAATTAAGAACTTCTTCCTTGCATCTAATGTAAACCTACCCTCTTTCCGTTTAAAGCCACTTCCCTTTGCCATATCACTACAAGCCCTTGTAAAAAGTCCCTCCCCAGGCCCCCCCTCTGTAGGCCCCCTTCAGATACTGGAAGGTTGCAATAAGGTCTCCCCAGAGCTTTCTGCAGGCTGAACAATCCCAGCTCTCTCAGCCTGTCTTCATAGGAGAGGTGCTCTAGCCCCATGATCATCTTCATGGGCCTCCTTTGGACTCTCTCTGAGAGGTCCACGTCCTTCTTGTGCTGGGGGCCCCAGAGACAAACACAATACTGTAGGTGGGTTCTTACAAGAGTGAAGTGGAGGGGGAGAATCACCTCTGTTGACCTACTGGTCAGACTTCTTTTGATACAGCCCAGAATACAACTGGGCTGGGCTGGGCTGCAAGCATACATTGTCAGGTCATGTTGAGCTTTGTCTCAAACAACAACCCAAAGTCCCTGTACAGCTGCTCTCAATACGCTCCTCACCCACTGTGTATAAGATGAACCTTATGAGGTTCAACAAGGCCAAGTGCATGGTCTTGTACCTGGGCCAGTGCAACCAGCATTACAATTATAGTCTGGGAGAGGATATACTGGAGAGCAGCCCTGTGGAAAGGGAACTTGGGAGGCCTGGTGGATGAAAAACTGGATATGAGCCACCAATGCGCAATCGTAGCCCAGAAGGCCAATCACATCCTGGGCTGCATCAAAAGGAGTGTGCCCAGCAGATCAAGAGAAGTGACTCTGCCCCTCTACTCTGCCCTGGTGAGACCTCACCTGGAGTATTGCTTCCAGTTTTGGACCCTCCAGCACAAGAAGGATATGGACGTATTGGAATGTGTCCAGAAGAGGGCCACCAAAATGATCAGGGGAATGGAGCATCTCACGTATGAAGACAGGCTGAGAGAGTTGGGGCTGTTCAGCCTGGAGAAGAGAAGCCTGTATCCTTCTACTAGAATCATAGAATGTCCTAGGCTGGAAGGGACCTCTAGAGGTCACCTGATCCAACATCCCTTTTCGAGCAGGGACACGTCTACCTAGGTCAGGTTGCTCAGAGCCACATCAAGCCTGACCTTGAATGATTCCAAGGATGGGGCCTCCACCACCTCTCTGGGGAGCCCATTACAGTGATCTGTCATCCTTGTGTTAAAGAACATTCTTCTAATATCCAGCCTAAATCTATCTTTTCCTAGCTTAAAACCATTACTCATTGTCCTATCTCTACAAATCCTTTTAAACAGACCTTCCCCCGCCTTCCTGTAGGCCCCCTTCAGGTACTGGAAGGTCACTCTAAGGTCTCCCTTGAACCTGCTCTTCTCCAGGCTGAACAGCCCCAACTCTCTCAGCCTGTCTTCATATGAGAGACACTTCATTCCCCTGATCATTTTGGTGGCCCTCCTCTGGATACGTTCCAATATGTCCACATTCTTCTTGTGTTGGGGGGTCCAAAACTGGACGCAACACTCCAGGTGAGGTCTCACCAGGGCAGAGTAGATGGGCAGAGTCACCTCTCTTGATCTGCTGGGCACACTTCTTTTGATGCAGCCCAGGATGTGATTGGCCTTCTGGGCTGCGATTGCACATTGGTGGCTCATATCCAGTTTTTCATCCACCAGCACTCTATCCATTGAAGCCATCTCACCAGGTCTCCATGATGCCAATAAGATCATAGCCCTGTAAGCACATGCATGTCTGTAACTCCTCTTGTTTATGCCGCATGCAACAAGTGAGTGTTTGCCTAGAGGCATTTAAGATAGCCCCCCCGATGAAGCTGATTTGGTGGCAGGAGTGGCTGGAATTCCTTTGCACTGCTGTTCAGGTGCTCTTCTACTGACCTGTGATCCCTTTCCAGGCTCTGGGCATCTATTGCTGTATCGTGGGTTAACACCACGAAGGCACTCACCCACTGCTTAACTCTCCCTTCCCCCTCCTTCCCCCCCTTCCCACCTCTCTTGTGGAAGGAGAATCAGGAGGTAAAAAAAAAGTGAAAAACCCTGTGGGTTGAGATAAGGACAGTTTCATAGAACAATTCAAAGAGAAGAAACAACAGCAGTAATGATAATACTAATGAAATTATATGTAAAGCAAGTGATGTAAACCATGAGAATGTAGCCGGTACCTAGAAAATGTTTCCACTGAAGCCACTCCCCGAAAAGAGAGCTCCTTCCCTGGGCCAGCCCTCCCCTTATATAGTGGGCATGAGGTCAGTATGTTATTGAATATCCCATTGGCTTGTTCAGGTTTTTATCCTGGCTTTGGCCTCTCCCAGCTGCAGATTCTCCCAGCTGATTGTAAGCATTAACCCTATCGTAGATGAACCCACGACATGCTAGTAACTGGTAGGAGTGGGATGGATTGAGCTTCCCTACCCCTAGCAACTTTAATTTAAAGCCCTCTTCACCAGCTTGGCAAACCTATGACCAAAGATCATAGAATCATTCAGGTTGGAAAAGACCCTTGGGATCATCGAGTCCAACTATCAACCCTGCTCTACAAGTTCTCCTCTAAATTATGTCCTCTAACACCACATCTAAATGACCCTAAAGCACATCCAGGGATGGTGACTCAACCACCTCCCTGGACAGCCTATTCCAGTATCTGACTACTCTTTCCATGAAAATTTTTTTTCCTAATGCCCAGTCTAAACCTACTCTGTTGCAGCTTGAAGCCATTCTGTATTGTTCTATTGCTAATCACCTGTGAAAGGAGACCAGCACCAACCACTCCTACAATGCCTTTTCAGGTAGTTGTAGAGAGTGATGAGGTCTCCCCTTAACCTCCTCTTCCTCAAACTAAACAGTCCCAGCTCTTTCAATTGCTCTTCGTAAGATTTATTCTCCAGGCCATTCACCAGCTTCATTGCCCTCCTCTGCACTCGCTGCAGCACCTCAATATCTCTCTTGTATTGAGATGCTCTTTACCTTCTCTGACAGACTCCATCAGCCCATAGCACACTAAGTTTCTCAAAACAATTCAACGTCTAAGTAGCCAAACCCCTTGGCTGTGGCACCAGTCCTGTAACCACTTGTTGATTAGCCAGATTTGCCTGGCCCTTTCAAACCCCTTCCATTTGACTGGGAGGATTGATGAAAAAACTATCCATGCTCCAGAATCTCTTGCTGCCACTCCCAGAGTTTTGTAATGTTTCTTGATATGCCTCAAACTGCTTGTGGCTGTATCAGCAGTGCTCATGTGAAACAACAGCAATGGATTATAGTCAGTGGGCTGTACAAAGCTTGGTAGTCTCTCGGTGACATCCCCGATACAAGCCCCCAGTAGGCAGCACATCTTATTTAGAGAATGCATCAGATTGGCAGATGGGTGCCTCTGTACCTCTCAGAAGAGTGTTGCCTACTGCTATCACACATTGCCTTTTCTTAGTTGTGCTGGTATATAAGTAGATTGGGTTGCCTTAGCTCCAGCATCTTTCCCAATATTACAAGGCTCTCCTCTTCAGTCTGCAGAGTGGTGAAACAATTATTACATTATCTGTTCCTTTTTCATTAAAATCAAAGTACCATATACATGTGAATTTTTTTCACGAACTTGCACATTCTGGTCGCATTCATTATTTTTCACACAGTGAGACAAATCTCATAAGATAGAAGCAGATGGTGGCAGCTTCCCAGTACTATCAAATCAAATTGAGATAGCAAAAATAAACATTGATCCCAAGCTTAGAAACTAGGTGAACATTCTGCCTTCTGAAAAACTGTGCCAAGTTCTGTTAAAACCATGAGCAAAATAATGTTGATTAAGAAATAACTGTGCATCTCCAAAAATAATTCTTAGGAGACATTAGCTTACTGGACACATGAGACTACCTTGTACTTAATCTTCTATCAAGATGGGTTTCGTTTCAAAAGAGTGAATGTTCTCCTTCTGGTCTGTGTGTTATGAAAGTGCTCTGATCAATTACAATTCTGTGTCACCTGAGGTTCACTGTTTGAAATTCAGGAACTACAGGTAATATTTGTGCTGTTTCTTCAACCCCTTTAAGGAACAATAAATATCCCTAAAATATACAGCAAAAATATCACTGCTATATGATGAAAATCCACATAGTATATATGATCCAAATTCACTGTCTTATTAGCAACATCAAAACTTGGTTCTATATTTTTCTCCATTTATTAATTTCTTTCACATATTACTTTTTTCACCATTTTAAAAAGCTTGCACTATGGCACATGACAAGCAACTGAAGCAGGAAAAACAGATACACTATGAATATAATATATACATTAGATTGCATCAGCCTTAGTTATACTTTTGATTTTAAGCATAAAGTATAAGGAACAAACAGTTTCATTGATTTAGGACTTGGAACATATTTGCTAGTAGGAAAACCTAAATTGAACTTCTGTTGGTACACTTAAATAAAACTATGATCTTCTAGGATGTAAACTGAGCAAAACCCATTTGCTTTCCTCTTTACCTCCTTCCTATCCACCCTGATGGGCCCATACAATTATATCTCTCCTGCATTCAGGCAATGCAGGTTAGCTTGTCTAGTCTAAAGAGTGAGGAAGCTAGACTATTTCAAGGAAATGATTACCAAATTTCTCAACACGGGTCAAGTCTCTCCTTGCTCTCCAAAAAAACTACCTCTCAACTTTATTTTTTTTAAAAATAGCCCTTGTTTCACTATGTAACATTTTTATCTAAGATTATTAACTTTTTAAAATTCGTATTGGATATACTACTAATGGAAAAGACTTGCAACCAATTGAAAAGTTGTACTGTTTTTATGTTACAAAACTTGCCTTTGACAGAAGAATATAAATAAATATGCCTACACATTAACGTTTTTATGTGACATTTGAATAGTGTGTGGAGCAGTGGAAAAGGAGAGGTTTTATGAGAAGTAGGATAGCATTTGTGTGATACTGGCATGATACATTTTATAGATAAGGAGAATAACTCAGTTGAGGCAGAAATGTTTATCCACCCATCTTGTATGGAATACTTCTTTGTTATCTTTCAGAGAGTGACTTATCCTGTAAAAAACATGTTGCACATCCCATTATGTGTCTTGATATTCATCACAAAATAAATGTTATGACAAATTAATTTGATGAAAAGATACCATGAAAGGTATCACAGCATAAATGAAAAGTGTTATGACTAACAGTGTTTATAAATGAAAAATCGTTCTCCTTAGTGTAGTCAAAGGTAGTTTTTCTTTTAGATTTTGGTATACTCTGTACTTAACTGAAATCGGTTGTATCATCAAACTTTAAATAATGACATATTAGATCACTAACAAGGCATGTGCTAGATGTGCTAACATAGGACTGAGGGAAAGAAAATCCTATTGTGTCAGTGAATAACATAATACTATAGTTTAGCACTGAGCCTATGTGGGAGAGAATGTCAGTCTTAGTGATTCCTCTTGTCATTCAATCAAATTATTCTGTAATTCTGGGGATGTGAGAAAAGCACAAAAGGCTACTGTTATCTTCAAGTTTGGCTCTATAATCTCATTAGAGCTATGGGGGAATTCACAGCCTGATTTACTGCTCTGTCCTGTCTGAAGAATTTGGAAAGACAGAATCAAATCAGTTTAGATTTTGAATTTAATTTTTTTTCCCTTTGTAATCCCAAATGCTATAAATGCATTTTTAATAATTAGAAGCTTTTTTTCTTTACAGCCTCCATCCATGCTGAAGATATCTGCAAACTTAAAACTAAATGATGCTATAATCTATATGGCACAGGGTATTAAAAGTTTTAATTTTCCTGTTTATTACTGCTGTATTTTTTTATCTTTTTATTGCATTGATTCTAAGCATCAAACAATATATAGCATGGATTTCCATTTACTTCCTTCTTTATGGCAAAGGATGTCTTTGACATTTGACTACATTTCTTAGATCCCTCTTTTTACCCTTTCTCATTATTCTTTATCTTTCCCATACGTTGTCCTTCTCCCCGGGTCTTGGCTTTTTTTACTCAAAAGCCAAGAAGAGGAATCCACTGAAGAGGACTGGTAGCAATTTGAGATTCTTGCTGCTACCGCTGTCTTGAATCCATTTCTCCTCACTTGTAAAACATGAAGTTCTTTCCATGTTTTACAGGGATAGTATTGCAACAGCATTAAGCCTATCAGATTTTTTCCCCAAATCCAAGTTGCCTTAAGGCCCTCAGACACTGAGATTTTTTGCTTCAGGGAACAAACCTATAAACAATTAATTAATCTTCAGATCTCAAAACTGAGGATTTCATATTTTCCAATTATCTGAAAAGTGTCAGGAACAATAAAATGAGGGGAAAATATGATTAATTCAATGGATACTTTATTTCCTTAGATGTAAAAACCGAGAATGTGGGGCATAAAAAACCAGATATTTATCAAAGTAGCTTGAACTTTGATTTTAATAAGAATTTCTGCTAAGTCTTCACTACACACCGCTCTGACATCTAAAAAAACTTGAATTTATTTACCACAAGATATGTAGCAACTAAAAAGCATTTGTCTGCTAATTTAACAATATTTTTGACAAGTTCATAGTATCTCCTTTGTTAAAGCTGCATTTCAATTTCTTCCTTACAGAAATATTCTCCCAGGACTCTTTGTAGCAGGAGTGTTTTGGTGCATGGACTCATCCTGCAAATGTTCACAAAGTTCTGACATAACATTTCAATAGTATTAAAACCTGCTCAAGTTTACTTGCCAACTTATGGCCTATTTGCAAGTAAAATATGCCTTCCTTCCTAATCATCTGCTGCTTTCAATGATCATTTCCAATTTGTTTAATAATATATGCCAAGTGCCTTCCAAACATGTTTTATCCTTAGACTGTCTCATCATCATTATCGTGTATGGTAGCAATTCCAGTCTCAAAAGAAATGAACAACATAAGGAACTCAAATATCTAGGTGGCAGGTCACTTTATAAAAAATGCAAAATGTTAGTAGTAAGGCCTATCTAAAAACAGTAATGCATTATTTTAAATGAATCAAAAAGAACAAAAATGGAAATGAGCTGGAAAAGCATTTGAGGAATTTTGATCAATCAAGGAGTGTTTTAAAAAATATCAATTATTTGTGAATTGAAAAATCTGAAATATGTTACCATAGTGATGATGCTGGACAAGCATCAGTTTCTAAAATACTAACTGGAAAATAATGGTCTTGATTCCATAGAAATAATTGTGTATTACACTGATCAAAAAGGAATGGCTAGTTTTGATTGGAGAGCCAATAAGGTGAAGTTATCTAAGGAGAAGAAAGAATTTGCAAACTTTATGTGCATCATCTTTTATTTTGTGAGTAAATATACTGCCATTATTATTTGAGAGAGATTTAGATAATCTAACAACAGGACCACAAGTTAGCATGCTCTTCCCCAAAGAGCTTCTGAGACCAGTTGTGAAAAATGTTCAAGATGTATTTGGGAGAAGAGATATTTTTAATAACCTTGGAAGAGTGCAGCTGAATAGAAGAATACGTATGACATAACAGTAATAAAAACTAATTCAAGATAAAAGAAGATATTAGACTAACAGAAATTAATTCAAGAATTTCAATGTTTTAATCCCCTCCTCCAAGCCATACACTTTTAATATCACATTACTCACTTCTGGGCCTATGAATGTACTTTAAGACTGGATAACTGTCATAAACACTGATGACACTTGCCATTTGGATAAGAGATTTGGATTTTTTTTTCCTACATACCTTAATTGTGCCTTAAGGTATGTGATACAGAAAAATTAGCTCTACTTTTGCACTTCGAAGTTTAAGGCAGTGTTTGGGGCTTTTTTGCTATTTTTGCTCTTTGTGAACACTGGTACCTCATTCTTGAGGTTTTTTTTTTCAATTTTCTGTTTTGGAAAATGCATGGTAGCATACAGTTCCTTTGGAACACTCAGAATATTCACCATGGTAATAAGAGGTTATAATATTGGGAAAGGTAATGAACAAAGTTCAATGTTATTTCTGGAATGGATGGATCTGTGCAAATTTGAAAGACCACCTACCGTGTGTGTGCTCTTTCAGAATTTTATTAATAAAGACAGACAATATCTGAGCAATAAGAAAAATACTAGTACTTTGCAAATGTAATATATATCTTAGATAGCTCAAGACAGAATAAGCAGTAAAGCAGTGCTTTACTGTTTCAAATCACCTTATTGATAGCCACAACACCAGTCTGTGGTAGATTTCTACTAACAGCCCTGACTACCAGCCTACTTTACTGATGTGTTATCAAGACATCTGCCTGGGACCACCACATTACTGATCAAATTATTTTTGTCACATTTGGGAGATGTAGAAATAGTGTTTAAGAGGAACCCAAAGTAATTTTTGCCAATAAACCAAGCAATAGCAATTCAATGTATTTATGTTTTTATTTTAGAAATGTTTGTCTGTAATTCACACAGAGTTATTCATCATTAGATATCAATAACTTGATTATACAAAGTAACAATCTGTTTTCAAGCTTCCAAAGAGACCAAGTATATCACCTGCATTTAAACTCCTGTCAAAAAACATGGCAATTTGCTTCTCAAAACCCCATTGTCTCAATAGATGTAAATATTTTCTATGTTACCCAAAACCACAATATATTCTTACTTTTATGATTAAAAATTCATTTCTGTCAAACAGAGGAAAACCTGGCAACAGAGATAAAACAATACACTTGTAAGCTTAAAAATAAAAAACAAAACACCAACACCTCCTCTCCCACCCAGAAAAAAAACCAAAACCATGCACTAATTTTCTTATCTTGGCTGTTTTTCCTTGTCACTGTTCTGCTTAACATCCCCATCAGTTCAATACTTTCTCAACCAGCATGAAACAATTTCTGCTGTTAACTTGCTAAACTGTTAGACCCAACTGTACTGTGGAGTATGAACTAACTGGCTTCCAAGCAGTTTTCATGAGTGCATAGGACAAAAACAAATGGATAGGCTATGTGTAAAGGGCTCTTATCCCTCTTATCATATAGCCTTGTTTACAGTGAGCAATAAAATAAGTATGTTTAGATGTGAACAACTCTCAGCATCAGAAAGCTTTGTAGGAATTTCAAATGAAATAGAAGATTTCATAGAAGCAAAAGCATTGAAGGCTGGTGAGCACTGTGGAAAAAAAAGCAGAATAGAAACTCTTCCCTTGCTACATCTTGTGTGACACAATGGAGAATATACTTAGAGCTCTGAGCTGCGAACTTCTCCTTGTTAGGGGAATTCATCGTTTATGTAAGAGATTTAATTGCAGCCATCTTCAAACAAATTGAAAAATAACCAGAAGGTAAGTGAAAGATTCATTTAATAATCTCAATGAGACAGAGCCTAGAGCATCTGAAGGCCTTTAACAAGTGTTAATGATTATACCTGAAAAAATATCTGGTTCTGATTCAGAATCATTAATTTAGGTGCAGTAGGGAGGATAAGAAATCATATCAATTTAATGTAGGGCATAAAAAAAAGCAAAAGTGAAACGTGCTGAATAAAATAAATAAACAAATGAAAATAACCCAAAAGCAAACAAAAAAACCCAAAATTGCAGATCTAAATTTTTGCTAGTTCTTCAAGGCATGAGATAGTTTGTCTTCCATGTATTTTTCAAGGAAGAAAGGTGATTTTTCTATTGTCCCATACCCTGTTGGTTTACTGACACACTTCTAATAATTTCCTAAAAGCAATTTTTCCTTCTGATCTGAATCAAATACACTTTACAGTATTCAGCATAACCTAAAGTCATGTGATATAGTGATATAATCACTGTGATACAATCAACATCTAAACTCAACTCACATGATCAGTTCTTATCCCAAGGACCAGAGAATCAAAGCAGTCTTGTTATATAAATAAAGCAACCATGGCTTACATGTGGTGGATATTCTCTCTTCCATTTCTCAGGTCTGGGTCCTTGGATCATCTTCATGTGTGGTACTTTGTTGTTGGTTTTGGTTATAGTTATGTCACTGCCAATATAGAATGAAATAATAAACTCATTTGTCACTGTCTTCTCAATTATGGGAGCACTGATAATTTTTTTTTTTTTTTTTACTTCTTAGGAGGTCCACTGTTCCTGAGTCTGCTGAGTCTGTTGGCTGCAGTACTGAAGTGAGATCTGTTACAGTTTCTTCACCATCTGAAGAAGGAAGTCTCAAAAAGAACTAAAATGATCTGACACATACTACACTGTAAGCTTTTACTCAATTTCCCGTAAACTACCATGATGAGGTCCTCTTTCAGCATTACACTTCATCCAACTTTTCAGACTATTTGAATATCTGTATTTTGTATTATTTTCCTCAAACCTATTAGTTTGTAGTTCTCCTATTTGAATCTCATTTTTTAATTTTCTGCCTGATTCCTTGATCTCACTTGGTCCCATTTGTATTATGCCTTTGTGCTCTCTGGTGTTCACCTCAAGTTCTAATTTATTCTCACCTGCATATTTCATTAACGTATTTTTTACTCCCACATCCACATTATTAATAAAGATGTTAAACTGAATGAATCTCTACAGAACGCTATTAAACATTCCCCTGTACACTCCATATTTAATACTTTGAGCCTTTATTTTACAGTCAGCTCTCAATCCACGTGACAATGCTCTTCTGCAAGTCATTGGGAAACAATTTTCAGTAAAATCCTGCAAGGTATCATATAAAGCACTTTACTAGACACCATATATATATATGTGTATATATATATTGCATTCCCTTCATCCACTAAGTATGTGATTGTGTCAAAATAAAAACAACAAAAAACCTGCTATACTTTATTACTTGATGACTGTGTTTGGGATTGGGCAAAGAAAGATCTGAATTCTTTTTTATAACCTTTGCATCGTGATTCATAAAGCTGATTCATAAAGAACTGTTTGCAGCTTTACCCAGGATCATTTAAATTCCCCAGGCATCAGGATCTGTTTCTGCTGCTTGTGGTGTTTAGCACTAAATGCTTGTTCTCAGAATAGAATAGCAAGGCAAAAGTCTCCTTCAGACCAATCCTCCTGCTGAACTGTGGTGAATCTTACAGCAGGTTCTGCTGCTAATGCTACAGCAAAGTGTGCCATGATATACCTATCTCCCACAGACAACGAAGTCACCTTTGTGCTATCTGGAAAGCTTCCATCATGTTCTCATGCAGGAGAAGCGCCCCCAACTCAACCTTCTGACTGCGCCGTCTGGGAAGACAGCATGCCCTATTACTTTCATGCCATTTTGGTTTTGCTCTTTTCTGAGGCTGCTTTCTAACACATTTGCTTTTCTATGTTAAATTGTTTCCATCCCTAGCAATTTTCTCCCAGCTACATACTTTCTTTTCTAATTACTAGGGACAATTAGGGTAATCCAACTTCTTTCTACAGGCTCTGTAGTTTGACAATGTAATCTAATTGGGACCAAATTCAGCTGTGGTTATATATCCAGCAAACTATGTGTTTGCTTTGGGAAGGTAAATTGGAGACCTGGTGTATTTGTCTAACTGTTTACAGCAATACTCAGCACCAAAAGAGTTATGCAATCTTTCATTAGGAAACAATGCATTGGCTGGAAGGGAAAAAACCGCTTTTTCACATTGTTTTAGTTTTATGCAAAGGCTACTCTAAAAACAGTCAAGGGAGTCCAGCCACAAAATCAGATTTGGAATTGTCCCTTAGCAAGCAAAGGCTAGTAGAAAAAATAATTTGCCTTAGAATGCAATTGGAATAGCTGCATTTCAAACTTACTAAACAGTTCAGTTCCAAAGAGGGCGCTTTGACATCCAAGCTGTATGCCCTAATGTTTCAAACCAAATACTATATAAATTATTAAACCTATATGAGTTGCTTATTTCCACTTCAAATAAAATACAAATCAAATATGACATTTAAAACTTTTCTATAATGTCTATAAAGAGCGGTAAGAAGAACACAGACTTGTAAAAGAGGCTTGTTCAGTGCTTATAAGACTGACCTATCAATACTGGAAGTCATTAAAAATGCAGATCTTCCATATGAAGATCTCCATCAGGAGAACATTTGTGGCTTAAAATGTTGAAAGGTTAATACTGACAATAAAGCTATGGCTGTCTCAGTTTCTTCTAGCATTTATTCTCCAAATCCTTTTTGCCAGTGAAGTCATTTGTAACATACCCACTGTTTAAGGTGTCCCTAATATATTTAACTTGATTAGGCTAGTGTTAGGCTGTGACAATTTTGGTTTGCTGGGTTTTTTAGGGAGGTAAAGGCAAGCTGGCTCCTCTGCTTCTTTTGGTAACAAAAAGGCAATATTTGATAAAAGTTCTGCTAGTGTTTTCAGGCCTTTATAGCTAATGAAAGTTAATTTGCAATAAAGCAATCCTTAGGTATTTCTAGCTTAAGAGCCATCCTGATTAAACTAAGAAAAGATAGTAAATAAGGCATGAGTGATCTCTTCTACGCACTGTTGTTGAGCATATTTTCTCTGCGTGTTGTGACAACATCTTCAGAAGTTACTAAGAATGCCCAGAGCTCAGCAAGGATGGTAAGAGGAGAGCTTCACTAGTTCATCATAGCAGGGACTATAGAGAATATTCATGCCATACTAACTTAGATGTTCTGAATGCTCTCTGAATAGAATTCTGCTGGCACTGGAGTCGAACCAGTAAGACACTGTTTAGGTATGTAAGACAAGTGCCTAAAATACATACGGTTGTTACAGTGGCTTAATTTTTTATTTTACAATGCACATAATTTTCATATTTTAACTTAACTGCTATTTTAAACATTATGATTCTTAAGTATCTGCTTCCAATAAACTCTGTGTGTATAATTTAGTAAATCTAAGCTGTGTTTTAAATTGTTATCGAGGTTTATGACATTTTGGGGTGTTTTTTTCTGAGATTTATGATGGTTGTTTCTAAGTGATCAAATTTAGAAAGCCACAACAACAGAGCTGTATATATGGAGGCAAGGACAGAACGTTTACCTGAGAATTTTCCTACTGGGTTTTTAGTTTGGCTGCCTACCCCCCACCCAACCTCCCACTATCTTTTATTTTATATGAATTGCTACCTGCATTTCTGGGTTGGATTTTCAGAAGTAAATTAAGATTCTCTTTGTTCAAACACATGTGCTTTCTGTGCATCAGTGAATGAAATATAAACCACAGCAGACCATCTAACAGATGTGCCATTGGTTTCCCTCATGAAAAACTAGCTAAGTAGACAGCAGAGGCACAACCTGAAATTTACAGAACTATTTTAAAAAAATAGCTCTAATCACTGAAGTTTTAGTAAGTCTTTCATGCAGGTACTTAAAATACATGATTAAGTTCTCATTTAAAATTAATTTTTTTGTTATGTTGCTGGACGCAACATAAGAAGTAAAAAATTTTCAGGAGCTGATGAAGATGAGCATGGACATTCTCTTATGAATCTTTGTAATATAGCTGATCAAAAATGTTCCTTTGGAAGTTCATTTCCAACAGAAAACCAGTTTTTATTAAATGTTATGGGGCCCAAATTTGCTGTTTTGCTGTCTTACAGTCATTGTCAACATTTTTTCCTATAGTTTTCTTATAACTAAGTTTCAAATTTTATGTCCAAACCTAGTTTTTTATTAACTTTGGCTGATTACTGCTAAATAAATTGAAGAAACTGTGTTCCCGGTCTTTAATGCGCATTTGCAAACCTTCTGGTATGGGAAAAGCTTTTGCAAAAGAGAAGAGGTTAACTTGATCACCACATGAATAAAATAAGAAGTTAATTAGATTAGATTCCAGCACAAAAGAACTGGGATTAGATATTCTGAAGAACATTTTGATGATGATATTGCAAACAACAGTGAATTGCTAGGGAAAACCAGCTGCCAACATGGGCCGCCTTTAGTAATAGATTCAGTAAACATCAACCATGAATGACAAAGATAAAATTGACCTTGTGTGAGGCAAGGTGTCAGGCCAGACTTCCTGAGTTACTTTGCAGACTTACTATTCCATGATTCTATCCCAGTAGGTGTACATGTACCATGAGAAGATTCACAGCTGTCAATGGGACAACTCAGAAATGCTAACCCTCAGAATATGTACATCTGCAGTCTGCAACAATCAAAAAAGATGAAAAAATATATGTTTTTATAGCACTCTGCTTTCTGGTTTTTGGGTTGTTTACCATCTGTTTTCTAGCATAAATTGCTCAGGCTGTATTTTATAGTATTAAGAGATGGATGTTTCTTACTGGATATGGGAAAAGGTCAGATTCTCTATTCCTTGAAAAATTCCTTGTGCTTTTTAAAGCTTCATTTTTATATAAAAGTAGTATCCAGCAGAAGAAAAATATAAACAAATACATTCTCTATCATTTGTCTCAATTCAATTGTCTCTTTTGAAAAATTTAAAATGAAATTTGGAGAGCTTTGTGGTTTCTCTGGATTTCTGTGTCTTCAGTTTCTGATTACTTCTCTAGTCACTTGGAAGCTGTGAAATTAAAATCTTGGCATCCCTGAAGTATGGGAGGCAGTTCTTCATCAGGAAGTTCAGAAGCCTGAAAGTTGTTACCTTAGCTACCCTAGAGAGCCCTTACTGCAGGTAGGACTCCCATTGATTTTCAGCTCCTGGTTTTTAGGCCCTGTGACATGAAACCTTGAAGTCCCTAGTCCTAGAATGGGACTGTTTTTGAGATACATCTCAGTGAAAACTCGAGATGTCAGGATCTATTTTCTCCAGGAATAGAAGTCCAGGAGTCCTTAGAGCCACCTAATTGTTCAAGTGCTCCATTCTCCTCTGATCTGGCCTGATGAAAGGGTGCTGCTGGAACCACCACTTGCTTGCCTCTTATCACAGATTTGCTGAGCTTGTTTTCATGATTTTTAGAATTTCACATTTGTCTGTGAAAATCTGCTTTTACTTGGAAAACAACCAACCAGGTTTGTATTAATGTTGTTTAAAGCTCTAGATGGAAATCTTCTAATAGTAGTCTGCAGGGAAAAGCAAAACCAAAAAAAAAAACCCAAAAACCAAAACCACAAACCAAAACTGAAATCTATTTGCATGCAAAATCGAAGTTATTTCATATACTAGGTCTGCTTCATTATTCTGCCAGTTTTTATGGGCTTGCAGTCACAAGTTTCTAGGCATTTTCAGATTTTGCTTCTCTGTTGCTGTGTGGAAAATCTGTGCCAGCAACACATGAATTGACTAACAAACTGAGTGTAACTGGAAACAGTTACTTTGTCAATACACAGTGTACTGCCAAATGTAAAAATGCCAAGCAAACAGAAAAAAAAAAAACAAACCAAAGAAAAACAGAAAAAAGAAGTATATTCAATATTACGTGAATTTTAACACAACGAAAATTAAACAATTACTTTCAAATTATGAACTGTTAGAGTGAATTCACTGAAGAGTAAATTGACTAATTTCTTTTAGTCCTGATATTTTCTCCATACTTGAGTTGTTGTTGTTATGGTGTTTTCATTGTGTTGTTAACAATTGGATGACATAAATATAAACTGCTTAAATATTTATGATGTGGTGTTTAGCTTAATTGTTACAATTGCATAAAACATAAGAAACATGTCCACTGTATTTTGGTAAAAATAGAACGTTTCCTATTTTGTGTAATGAAGAAATTTCTTGGATGAGAGACCATCTGGAAGACATTTCAGAAATAAAATGGAAAGGAGATAGTGAAAGGTCACAAAGCATGAAATAAATTGCCCGTACTTAAAAAGAGAAAAGGAATCTGAAAATCCTCTATCCAATTGTATTCTGACATTCAATAAAGTCTAACTTGCAGGTTTATTCTTAGTTCTTGCTTTACAAAAGTAATTCTTGGTTTTTTCCTTTACCACATACTCAGAATAGGACTTTCATATTCTTCCTTTCTCTCCTATCTGAAGCTCAATTACTGTGACTGATAATTTTGACTAACTTGTCACATTCCCATTGATTTCCTTGTCTGTTTCAGCTGTTGTGGTAAACCTGAGACATCAGATTTTAGAATTTTCAGATCCTAAAAGATCTGTTTAGGGTTTAAGATTCAGGGGTTTTGTATGCATCCCAAATTCCCATATGTTTTTAGACTGGTGGGATGATTTTTGAAGAGTATGCTCAGTTTAACCCTTAGTGAGCTTATCTGCCTCAAAATCCTTATAGGATGCTTTGCATAATGCAGTATTTCTTTTCACTTGTTCTCAAATTACAGTTAGTGTTCTCATATATTGGGCAGTCACATGATGATTCCCATTTGTTCTAGATTTTTCAGGTATTGTTTTCCTTAATTTCTGTTTCTCCTTAGTACTTCATACTACTTATATACTGATTTATCCTCTAATGAATTGTTCTTACAGACCTTCTCAATGACTGTCTACATTGTAATCTAACTCTGTAATCTGATTTTTGACACACCTATGTAGTTTACATACACAATGTTTTTATGTATTTTGTTTTCCTGTGTTTTGATTCTATGTGTACTTGTACAAACGGCAAAAGAAAGAGGGAGGAAGGGAACTAAAAGGATTCTTTAAAAGGCACTGAATTTGCAGACAAGTTCACACAAATATTTGAAGTTTTCTAACACCCTTTCCTGAACAAGTGCTGTACTTTGATGGACAGGTAAGAGTTCTAGAGGCTTTCCACAGAAAGGACCTAACTCACTCATGCCGGTGCAAAAACAGCAAGGACATGTTAACGTGGGTACAGGTTTGTTGTTGAATGCTTGCGTTTAGATTTGAACCGCCTAGGGTTGAATGTCCTCTATAGATACATCTTTCATGCTATCTTAACAACACTGCTACCTCTGTCATTCCCAAGGTCACATTCATCATATTCATAGTGTTGTACAAATCCTTGTAATCATTCAAGAATTAAATTCATTGCTCAAGTATTTCAACCTAATCTATTTATTTCAGTGGCAAAGATGTTTTAGTTCTGTTTTGTTGTTTTTTTTTTTTTTGAAGATTCACATCTCATTAAGCCCAACTGAGTGGGGTAAAAGTGCTATATAGAACACTAAAGAGTATTATACAGTGGGATTACATCCAAGATCAAGTAAATAAACATTCAAATTTAGAGAAGATAAACCAAAGGAAAATATTTTTGTAATTCTTTTTTTCAGATTGGAAAGTCTGCAGGAATCCAGCAGATAGTGACAGATTTGGAAGATACTTAGAGCATTTCCCTCTTATACCTGCTAAGAGTTCTAATTGTTTCATTATTGGGATAAACAATGTACAATCTGTCTGTAAACATAGATTGAGTTTATGAAATATTTCTTATTACAGACGTGCTGTACTAATAGCTATAAAAGAACCGTAGAGATGCATTTTGAGGAATGAGGCTGGACTGGGTCACCACAGGAGATACATTGATATTAGTCATTCTGCTAATGTTCACAGCTTTGCTCAGTTTATTTATTCTGTGATGTAGGGGTAAAAAAGGCCAGTCTGTCTGTTTTTCTTGATGAAAATCAAAGAACAACATGAAAAAAAACCCTCTCTTTTTTTTTCCTCTTCCTAGATCCATGACATGCCTTTTTTTCACCGCCACCTTTAATGATGAGAGATTCCAGTATGGTTTGATGGCTATAAGTCAAGCTAATTACACAATCTGAGATCTTAGGTTTCTGTAAGTCAATATTCTGAACAACTTAGAATATATTTGAACAATGAAGCCATAAAGGTCAAGTTACAATATTAATTTTTTCTGAGTAGGCTGAATATATTAAAATACCTTTTCCTCTCTATTTGAAAAGTTGGAGCATTCAAACACAATCAAGATACCTTTCTCAATTATCCATCTACACCAAAAGAGGAAAGAGGCAGCTTTGTACTGTATGTACTTCCTTGCATTTTAATGATATTAATTTCTTTGTGTCAGACATAAGGAATTCAGAGAAGTGACCTCTCAGCAGCTTCTTTAAGTGGTGCAGACTAATATATAATTTATCTGCAAGAATAAGAACTTGTAGACAATCAGCATAAGAGTTTAATAAATAGTATGTCTGAATACTTTTACAGTACATTCTCATATCTGCTCTGAATGCTCAGGCCGACATTTTATACTGAGTCCTAAATTTGGGAAGCATTATTCTTCTTCACAAAACTTTGGACACATACTTGTGGGTTAGGTGTTGGTAAATTTCTTCTCTTCATGAAACTGAATGCAGTATAAGATAGTATACAGTAACACGGGCAAAAACTTCTGTAGATATCTTATACCATGTCATTCTTTCACCCACCTTTGAAGAATAATATCTTAATTGTTCTGTGTGTTACTGTTCTGTTTGACTGCACTGGTGAAATTCCTGGGGTTGTTTGTCAGTTTTAGCACAAAGTAAATGTTGCTGAGATGCTTCAGATTGATTATGTTCACCCTCAGGCAATTTCACAATAACCTATTGCAGATTAAAATTGCAAAAAACTATGTCACCTCCAGTCCTTATTAAGATAATTGACCCTCCTACTGAATTAATAATCTACAACCTGGTTGCTTAAATGCACTTGCTACTAAATAGTTCTCCTAAAGTCTAAATGGTAACATACTTTGATGAGATAATTGATCATGTTTGTCTTCTTATTCAGTTAAGAGTCATGGATTGACACGAGCATATTGCTTAAAATTCATCAGAAAAATGTGAAAGGCCCCAGATTAACCAGGGATATTTTTCATATTTTCTAAGTTATTTTTTTCATTGTCTTTCTGATATGCAGAAGAAAAGTTACGGGTGAAAATCTAAGCTATTCAAACTCAAAGTTATCAGTGCATGTATGATTTGACGTAATTTTTTTTTCGTTCTGAAACAAAACTTTTTCTGAGATAGCAGGATACCTTCTATATTTTCTCGTAATTAGTATGGGCTTACTTGAATTTTTAAATTAGTGGGAAATTATTTAAATATTAATTATAATTAAGCTGCTCATGGATCATTTGTAATTTCTAATAGAGGCTATGAGCTTCAGAATGCTTTCTATTTCTCTCAGTGTGGAGATTCATGTGTGTTTCTAGCTAGATGTATATGAAATTGGTTTATTTTGCTTTCGTACTACTACCCACTGATTTCTTCATAAATGAGTGTTGATGAAATGTACAGCCAGAAACTCATATAAGACCCTCTTTAAAGCAAACACTTTGCATCTGGTTGTCATTTTTCTCTACCCCGCTGTGGCCTCCTCATATTCCCTTTCTACCTGCTTCCCTTATTTTTATGTTTCTCCTTGTTATAGCATTCCAAGTAAATATGTACTTCCTCCAGACATGGTAGACAAATGGGCTGGCTCAAGCAGCTTCTTTTAAAATATGATCTCATTCATTTCTTAGGTTTTTTATTTCCTACAAATTAAATGAGGTTGGGGAGGGGGTTGGGTATTGTTTTTCTTTAAAGCAATGGCAAGCATATGTTCACAGCTGATTAGACCGTAATAAAGAAAATTGATCAGTTGGAAGGCTGCTACCATGAGCAAACTCTGATAAAGGACTTACTTGAGTGAGGAACCATAAAGGAGTTCTGTAAGATTAAACATCTGTTGCCTTCACCCCTTAAGTACCACCATGTACTTCACTGTAAATGCACCTGCACTTACATGGTGAGTTATAGGAGTTCTGTGTGTTTTGTACTGAAGGCCAGACTCCATATTGCTTATTTACATAAGTAGCCCACAGGGAGTGAGGCTATTGGCATGAGGGAAGCTGTTAAAATTTGAACTTCAAGTTTTAAAACCTTTACAAGGCATAGAAAGTGCTCTATAAAAATGTACAATATCCAAACGGAAAAAGTTGACAAGAAAAATCTTGTATATAGAAACTTTTTCATTCTTGACTGTGTTTTTGCACTACTGGTGCAGCATCATAGTTTCATTTTACCTCAAAGGATGACATACTAGAAATTGCATACACTGACCTTTTGGATAACTGAGCATATCAGTCAAACTTTACTGTCAATTTAATTTCACTGCATCACACCTAGCACCTAGATCAAATCCCCTGGGTGTTAACATACACAGCTGGTCTTCTAGAGTTACTTAGCAGCCTTGTCAACATACTTTTCTGAACTTCTTTTACAATGATACCGTGTCTTAGTAACAACTTCTTGCACCACCCAGCTATGCAGAGAAATAGCCAATAAAAACCTTATCTAAATAAAAAGTAAAATATCCTCAAAATGGCCAAAAGCATTGAAAGAGATAAAATTAATTCTCTCAGCAACCAGCTGCTGAGTGAGTCTAGTATACTAGCAAAACTTCTTTATCCTTCTTGACTTTATAATACTTAAGAGTTTTTCAGGACTGGTTCTTGAGAATGCATCACTTTCTCAGGCTCCACTTGAGAAAAATTTAGCTACTAAATTTAAGCAAATGTAATTTCAAAATAGTAGCCCTGATCCACAAATGTACAGATCCACAGATCTGAAAATTCTCCAAGGTTGCCAATATTAATTTCTATATTCACCTAAGTGAACAGCTTTCCCTTCCAACCTTGAAAAAGTCACACATCAAATAGAGACATCATCCACATGAAGGAACAGTGTTTAACTGTCTGAAATATCTCCTGGAAACTTTTTGGTTGCCTTTCTGAAGCCCAGATAACAGAAAGTACTATGTCTTGCTTAAGTAGAGAATTTTTCAAATAGAATTTGTTACTAAACCATAGTTATTGTAGAAAACAGGTCCAAAATAAAGTCATTCCATTATAATCACTAGCAAAGCTTCCCTTTGCTTCAATAAAGGCCAAAATTGCCACAATCTGATTTCATTAAATTGATACCTTTTTTTGAGTTTCTATTATATACTCTTCAACATCCATATTTCTGATGTAGGCTTTTTACCCTAAGAATAATTATGTGTCTTCATATAGGATAAGAACTACAATCTGTGTCATTCCTCACCACTTAGGAAACTGGAAAGATAAAACTTTGATAAAGTAAGCAGGTAGATCTACCAATCTACCATATTTATCAGAATATACTCATTCCTACACTTTTCAACTTTTACTGGAGTGCATCAAGATGTACATTTAATTTATATATAATTATTTCATGTTTTTCACCTTTAAGTTGGTTGTTGACTTTAATGAAATTCTCCCTGGGCTCAGGAAGTTATTTAGTTTTTGAATAACAGTATTAAGTTCTTTTCCATTCTCATTCTCACCAACCGTCAAGTTTCTAGATGTCTCAGACTGATCCAATTCATTATTGTTAAGACTGTCATCCTTTCCATGGAAGTGCTTTGTACAGATAGAGAACAAAAAAATCCATAAAATTAAAAAAAAAAAAAAAAGCAGAAATTATGTACTATTCCAGTCTCTGACACCCTGTTTTCCTCAGGGTCCGTCTTTTTAATATGTATCCAGAGAGTCTGTAACCTTAAAAGTTAAAAGGTTATGCTGCAAGTCAAGATAAAATGCTCAAGAGGTAACTATTATTGTGCTTATTTACAATAGGTAAACAAAAGTTAAACCTATTTAATAACTTGCCTGAGATGTTCTATAGTGAGATCACGTCTCCATCAGAATGATAGAGCTGAAGTGTTGCTCCATAACATGCATACTTTATTACAGCTATAAGCTCCTACTAATTCAGGTACCTTCGGTCCTGATCCTACCCATGGAACCACAAGCCACATATATTCTGGCCATAGCCACTTTCCTTGCATTACAGCAGCAATAATATTACTGTTGAGATAAATCAGTTCTAACACTCTGATCAGACAAAATATTAATTATGCAGAATGAATAAATTTATATATAATGATATATATATAACAGCTAGAAGGAGTTAAGGATGTAGTTTTATTCCATCACAGATTGATCCAAAGATTAAGCAATCCATGCTTTGCACAGTATATGACTATGAGATTTTCATAATAAAACATTAATTGTTCACTAACGCTCCTTCCTCATTGGCAAAAATAAACATGGGTTAACAGCAATCTTTATCAAAAAGTCTGGTATCCTCTTTTTTTTGAATGATGTAAACTAAGTCGACAAAGCTTTCTCTGTCTGCTCTTTGCCTGCCCTAGAATTCTGTTTATTCCACAGGTATTGCTGGCCAAGAGGTGTCTGCTGGATTGCATTTTTTAACACCCTGTCACAGAAACTGTTTTGTGAACTTACCTAGCTAGCATCATACTGCATGGACTATGCCTAACAGAACAGGGCTCAGCTTTTTGGGTGGCTTATAGGTTTTGATGTGATGGTCTGAACCTGCTCCTGAGGTTCAGAGGACTTGCTGAGGGTCCTCAGAAGCATTCAAAATTCTCCATATTGAACGTCACCTTTTTGGAGTTTGCATCATTTTAAAGTTATGGTATGAATCACATATGAAGTCATTTTCTTCTTGTGCCATTTTCATTGTTTCCAGTTAGATTAACTGCAGGACAGTGAATACTGGCAATTCTTTCTCTTACCCAGCAGGCAAGTTATTTCCCAATAAAATCATGTCTAATTAGAATACCACTTACAAGCAGCATTAAAAGAAAATACATGTCTGAATGAAGCAGGATACTGCTTGCTAACTGTTGGTCAGTAGATCCACCTTCTAATACAATGAACTGGTGTATATTATGAAAAACATGTATGCAGATTTTATTACCAGTTATAAGAAAAGAGATCTACTCTATAAATTAACAAATTTAGATCCTGCATTTGAATATGCTGTTGATTTTACCTAATAGGGAATACTTTAATTATACTAGTACTGCGTCAAGAATTGATTACACCTGTAGTATTTCAGCTTACTAGGAAATAGCTGTGGAAATTAAAAAGTAACTCTAGGATAGCAGTGCATACTAAAACTGAGTATTTTCTGCTTTCAGATATAGTATCTGGGATCTAACTGATACCACCTCACAATTTTTGGGTGCCTATAGAAATCCAAGTAAAATAAAGATTTGCTGTTGCTGTCTTTGTTCATATAAGACTGTCTACACAATCCAGATGAAGGGTGTTGTGGATGCTTATCTTTGATTTCCTACCTTTTAACTCCACTAAGCTCTGGTTCGCATAGATATTCTCTGAACTTAATGTAAAAGAAGTATAGTTTGGCTGCCCCACATAAATATTTATTCCACTATAATCAAGTTAAGGACACAGTGAGAGCATCCACAAGTGTACAAGCCTTTAGTATTGCATATCATATTAATACAAAAGCAATGATAGTTGATTTAATTAGAATATTTTTAAACATATATTTCTGCAGGAGCTTTGAGAAGTGGGTGTTTGTCTTTTTATCTTATACTATATCATATATTTTTATGAAGCAAATACTTTTTCTGTGTGTGTGCATGACTATACTCTTTGGAAATTCATATAACCTGAGTGCTTTTCTTGTAAGAACATATTTTACCTCCCTAAAGACACCTTTTATATTCCTTGGTTGTTTCTACCCACCAGATAGTCACTACATGATTTTCAGTGCTGTCTTATAACTGTTTCTAAATGTTTCTCTTCCTGATATTATTTAAAACTTTATTATATAGTACTAAACTTTCATTTATTTTTGTCGCTTTACTGTGTGTGGAAAGCGGAGGAAAAACATTTTAACACTGTTTTTATGATGTGGCATAGGAAATTCAATTTCATGTGTGGTTTAGTACAAGAACTCACTGAGTTAATTTTTTTTCTGTGAGTCAGGGGTAGGCAATATGTAATCAGCCATGAAGTTTGTGGTTCACAAAGTTGCTTACATTGAATAATTCAATATTTGAGCTTTAATTATATTTGAATAGGAATTCGTATGTAGGCTACACAGTAGATACGTGAAAGAAGGCAGACAAAGTTTTTATTTCTGGCTTACTCATTAGCATCTGAGATTGTTTTTCAGCCTACTGTGGGATCAGACCCTGTGACTGACACTCACAATGCTATCTCCAATGACAGGTGACTTCCACCACCTTTATAAGTTGTGCACAGTCTCCATAGCATGTCAAAACTTTTCTCTGAGGACCTGAGCCAATTAACCCTAAGGGATGGTCTCTCGGTGGCAGGACCATCATCACTAGGAGTCTACCTCTAGGAAGAAGGTGATCTTGTATGACTTGATGAGACAAATCCTGTGGCGGTCAGGCGGATTCCCATTTCAGCTCATGCCTTCACATCATGAGTCCTGGCTGTGACTAACAAGGCACCCAGGCTGCCACCTGGTAAGCACGCTGTGGAGCACAGCTTGTCTCTGGGTGGGGAAGGACAGACTGTACCCATTACTGCTTGTCAGTGCCAGATGGAAAGGAAAGGGAAAAGCCAAAACCAGCCCAGAACATAGGAAACATTTCAGAAATGTCTGCACAGGGATTTTCTGCCTACACTGGAACTGTTTCTGGGCTGTTCTCCACAAACAGGATGATGGGGACAAGAGGGATCCACAGTGGAAGTAAGAGGAAGAGGTAGAAGTTTATTTGCTGCAGTGCTTGATGTGAGGTTCTCCTGATGATGCCCCCACAGCTGCCTGTAATCCCTGGAGCTGGGGCTGCAGCTATGCCTGGTCATGTTTAGCCTTGCAGGGAGCCGGCATGCTGCAGTGCCCTGCCCTGATGTGCCATCCAAAGCAGCCCCCACTGTGAAGCTACACCCTGTGCTGCTGCCCATGGCTGCTCCACCAGTGGATGGTGCCATGCCCACCTGCCCTGGTGCTCCTGAAGAGCTAGTGGTTGGAGACTCAGCAGAAGGGACTAGAGTGAAAGTCTTGTGGGTGTTCTGATCATGACAAATCAGAAGCAGCCAAAGGGGCTTCTTGCACTCACACAATCTAGCTTTGTGCAGGTCTGTCATGTGGCCAGGAAACTCCTGGAAGGGTCTTAGGCTACGACAGCATTTTTAATCCTTAGGAACACTGATGGATTGTGCTGGCATGGTCAATACTTCAGAAACAGCCTAGACACCTGTGTTCTTTAAAACAATTTATAATGTAGAATGATGTGAATCAACCATCTTGAAATCAAGCTTAATCCAAGCCGGCGTAAGGTAACAGGCATTTCAACAACAACAAAGAGCTCCGCAATGTAAGAATGAAAGGAAAGCATCCTCAGCTCCAAAAGGTCTGTCCTCACTGCCTTACGATACCTCATAGATACTTACCCTCTCCATGCAGTCAGAGACTAAGTACACTTGCATACCCTATAGCTCAAGTAGCACTAGAAAGTCTCCTTAAAGCATTTCTTTCATAATCAGTTTATTTTCAGGCTGTCCTGGGACTTTAGTCCAGCTTCACCTCCCAAAAAAGATTCTTCTACTTCCCTTCAGATCACAGAAGATGCAAATGTTTTTAACAGATCATATGTTGTGGTCTCTAGGTGGTAGTAAGAAATTTTTAAACAGACCCTTTCTGAGGGGCAGAGGTGAGGACTGAAATAGTTTTTGCCCCATGTAGGAATAAAAAAATATGCATGAAGAGTTTTCAAACTGCGCACTGAATCTTAGATCAATTTTAAATTAACAGCCTTACTTAACATAATGTCATAACTGAGATTAATGAGTGTAGCTCATTGTTGACTGGTGATTGAGACTAGACACAAGAATAGTCAAACACTCTGGAGTCATAACAAAATTTAGATGATAATAGGACTATGTTGGCTGATAGCCATATGTAACCTGAAAGAATACCATGATATTGTTGCAACTGTTAGCATGGAAAAGATTGTAAAGAAGCTTTTACACAGGTCGAATTTTTCCAGCCAGGCTGATCCTAAATAATAACTTATTCTTTAAGTATATTATGTCTCCAAGCAGATAATAAATCCAAATTAAATTTGAAGAGGAAACATTATTGCCATACCTTTCTTCGTAAACAATTAATCTGCTTAAACATAGAGGAAAATAGTTCTTGATTTTTTATAAAGATCTTTTCAGATTTGATTCTCTGAAACAAATTGGATTCTGAAATAAATAAGTATTTCTGATGAGCCCTAATGCCAAGATTCACACTTTTCATTACAACATGTATTTTTAAACTTTTGATTGACTTGGTATTATGTTATCTTCAGGTTATGAAAGATTCAGGAAAAAATCAGAACAGTCCAAACTCCTGCATTATCTAAAGTAGACCGTATACAGAATTTCTAATAGATTTTCTCTCCAAGGGTCTTAATCCCAGCCTCTTTCCAGGGTAGTCTGAAAAGAACAAGATAGAATCTTCTTATCACCCTTTTGCCTTGAAAGTACAGGAACGGTAAACAAGAAAGTCAGCTTGTCAGCATTGAGACAATTACTTCTGTTTCTAACATCACGGCTTGACACTGATAAGAGATTATTATGACGGATTTTTGTATCCAGATTAGAAGAAATCAGCAAATGTGCTTGGGCATTCTGCTATCTATTTTTTGTGTTGTTTCCGATGTTCCTGTGTATCTAAAGGCAAAGTTATTTCACTTTAATTTCACTTTGCTTGGGAAAAAAAACCAAAAAACCAAAACCTCAACAAAAATTCCTATGAATTTACTCTAGTCTCTGTTCCTTCATAGGATCATCATGGTTGGAAGGACCTCTAGGATCATCAAGTCCTACCTTTTAGGATCAATTTTCCCAGAGTAAACTATGAGAGGAGATGCAGAGCTGCATTGTGTCAATACTAGCAGCGGAAAATATTATACCAATAGGAAAGAAAATACCTTTCCCACATAGCTATAGGTTATGCCCACAGAGAGCCCCTTTTGTGGAAAGTACTTGTCTTCCCTTGTATTGGTCCCACTCTACAAGATAGTGTGAAACTGTTAGAAAAGACCTTTCATTCAGTGATCTTTCCCCAGAACAGAAATGTGTGCTCTCAAGAAAGAGAGAAATCTGTGCTCTTTGGTAGCAGAAGGATAAAGGACAAGGTAAAGTCATTAAACTTTTGCCCGTAGAACTATCTTTTATAAAACCAGGAACAATCTGGCCAATTATTTTATCATTTAGAAAATTGTCCTATCGTTTTTTTCTCTGCAGGTTGTAACAATCTCCAAAGCATCTTTCTAACCTAGAAGCTTAAATCCCATTGACAGGTGATGGCATTTGAGTTCCTTATTTACTCAATTTCATTTCAACATTGGAAATTCTACTTAAGCAAACATCAAACTAATCTAATATTGTCTCTGCTTTTCTTTTAGTTCTGGTTTTTGGAAGAGAGACAGGAGCACAAGTAACCCCATCGTAAATCCCTTTTTCCTTTCCCTGAAACAAACAGTTTAACATGAGGGAAAACTTCATGGGGACAGATTACTTTACCTAGAAAAGCTAACCTATTTAATTTGAAATGCAAAACTAAAAGAAAATGTGTCAATGGGATTTGATTTGTAACATATATAGAATATAATATATACATATAATGTATTATTTGAAAAAATACTGGTCAAAATAACCATGTATGTGGTGTTACTGTATATCTTATCATCTATGGTCTTAAAATAAGGACTTAAGAAATTCTCACCTAGCAGAAGACCAAATTAATAGTATATCTTCAAATTAATCATTCATGTGGAAAGAGAAAAGAAAAAGAGAAGCGGACAGAATCATTTGCTAGCAAATAGTACTTCCAGGACTAAAGAATTAGCAATTAAATTCACCACATTATCATGACTGTAGTAAGAAACACTTCTGTGTCCAGGATAATATCACAGGCACTGATTTCCCTCATTCTCCTACTCTCCAAGAAAACATTCCCACTGAATTTATCTACTTTTTTAAAAAATAATACTGAAATCTTTCCATGGAACACACAGAAAGCTCAGCCAGATGGGGCATACTCAGTCAAATAAGGGAGAAAAATTGAAACAAACTTCAAGGGTAAACACCAATATATCTGTAATTCTTTCCTTTAATGTCTTGATAGTCTACCAGCTAAATGCAACAATCCTGCAGTCATTTCTCAGCCTAAACTTCTTTTGGTTTCAATTTAGAGCTGCAACTTTTGCAAAAGTATGTTTGCATTTAAGATCTGTCAATCCAATGACAATTCACAAAAATTTACTTTGGAAGCAGCCCCATACATATTCTGATTTGACATAGAGTGGCACAGATCTCCTCATGCCTCATTTTTTATGTTTATTGTATATGGTTGATTCTGTGTAAATATGTTTTATTAGTGTAAATAGGAGTATTAATGTAGATATGTTTTATGTGAAGGGAAAGTAGTTATTTTGATACATTATCAAAGTATATATATTTAATTACATAATGTGAAAATCAAAATATATGTGCATTATCCATTAAATGCTGACTAAAATGGATTTTTTGAAAAATAACATTCCAAGGATGGTAATTTTTGAAGAATGTTGATGGCAATACAGAGCAGTAATAGAAATTCAAACTATTGTGTGTGAAGAATAAAAGATTTCCTTACATGTTTTAAGATGCATTGAAACTAGGATAAGAGATAAGAAAAAAAACCTGACATTTGCCAAACTAAATACTGACTTCTATATTTGATTTAGATGAATTCCTTTGATACAGATCAGATAATACAATTGAGTGAATTCAAAGAAAGAGGAAAATATACAGTAAACACTTAAAACTATATCATTTTAAAAGAACAGAGCAGGATTAAATTAAATAGTGTTTATATTACATGAAATTAATCATCACTACTGAATCTATTTTCCATAAGCTTTGCAAACACTCATGTAATATATTTGTGTATGTGAGAATGGCTATTCTATATTTTCCACATGAAAGTACCTCTTTGAGCTGTTACTAGTCATGTTCTGTCTCTGCTTCACAAGAAATTGCATTTTTTGGAGTCTAATCCCACCCTTAATTTATGTAAAAGCTGTGAATGCAAAAATATGTTGCCATTAATTCATGGAAAAAACTTGTGTAAGTCTAAAGTGATCCATCTAAGCAGAAAAGCTTTTTTCGTGTTACGTGTTTGGTAGGCAGTATTTCTGAGAAATATATCACCTATTAAGACCTTTGAATTAGAAAAGGATTGTTAAATGTTTCTGGTCCATGTTGGCAGTCTGGGTTGTGGGAAAAGTTCTAGATATCTTTCATGGGTGTTCTGCTTCTTTAATTTAGGAGCACAGTCTGCATTAGAATCAATTTGTATTTTGAAGTAATTTAGGCTTTCGTCTGTAGTTTCGTCAAAACTACAAATGGAGTTTTGAAACCAAAATGGCATTAATGTCTGAGCTGAATCTATGAGTTGTGCACCCCTTTGGGAATATTCAAGAGATGTTAGGCATCTCAGAATGGGGAATTTTCTGAGATAACCAAAATAATTCAATGAGAACAGAGAAAGATTTAAATCACACCTTGCTTTCTCGAAGGCTTTGCTGCTGCTTTGCCACTAGCAGGGAACAGCTTCTCCTGTTCAGGGCATTCTCTGTCCAGAATTCTCTTTTGCAAACAGGCCTTTCCAAAAGGAAACAGCTGCTCCTTAATTAATTAAATAAATAAAACTCACATCAGGAGGAGGTTACAGAGGATATTTCCCTCTCCCCTGACTGATGCAGCAGTGGTGAAACATTTATCAACAACATCAAAGGTCTGAGTTCAGTTCTCTTTTCCATCTGTATGAACTCCAATAGTCTACCTCCTTTGGCCTAGAGGGATGCTCTGCCTCTCAGGCAATGGACAGCTTTTCAGCTGTAGCAATCTGCAAGTATGTTGAAAGCTGTTTACTTTCCATAATATTCAGTGAGCCAGAGAGACATAAGAAACTGGATATCAAGTCTCTAGGGAAGTGTTTGGATCATCCAGCATGAAGAGGGAAAACCTGTGTTTCAACTGTGCTGTGAGCACTTTTTGTTTGTTTTAAATTAAGGAATCACTGCATAAAAAACAAATACTTATAGGAACTGGGATTGGAGCACAGGTTGTATTCAGACCATACAGCAGACAGGCAAAACAGTCAATGGTTTGACACATTAACGCACGTCAATGTGGCTTAGATATGAGAAATCAGCTGAGCTGCACAGCCCTGTTAAACGTAGGTGCTTCTCAGCACATCAAGAAGAAAACCTGTAGGCTCCTGTAACCCTTCTAGTGTTGCAAGTAACATGCATTATTGTTTAATGACTTAATGATTAATATTATATGAACTTAGGAGCTACATGCTAGAGTTTTTAAGATCTAAACTCAGAGCAGAGATGCCGTGGCTTTATGGTTTTGTTATTAAGCCTTTCTGGAAATGCTTATGTATGAACAGCGTGGCTTGGAGTCTCTATGTCTGAAAATGTTAGCTATTTTTTCTTACTGTAGCTCCTTTGCAAACTTTGTTTTCCACCTTAACAGCTGATGCTGCATGACAACTGATAGAAAATTCTATCTGTTGCAAGTGTGATGCCTAGTCCTACTCAAAAGATATTAAAACCAACAAAATTCTGCTTACTTTTGGTCTTGATTTTTGGGTTGTGTTTTGGTTTTGTTGTGTTCATTTGGTCTGTCCAAGACGTTTGGTGATAATGTTGGTTTATAGCAGTTTGAGGATTTTTTTGTAATGATTTTAAATCAGCTTTGTTCAAAGCTGTCTCATGAAGTATTTTTGTGAACATTAGCTTTCAATAATACAGAAATCATCAAATCGTTGGTGATATTGAATTAGATATATACATTGTAAACAATGCCTCAGATGTTAATCAGAGGAAGTAGGTAACAGAAATGAAAGGATGCTTGTTGCCAGAGTTAAAGGGGGAGACACAAGTAAAATTATGTATCATCAGGTTATTTTTCCCGACCACTGTGAAGTCAAGGAAAGCCTTCTTTACATTTGCTGGTAAAAAGAGGGAAGCACTTCTCCAAGTTCCAAGTAACTTTGCTTAGACTATTGCAGACAGAAATTAGAAGGAAAATCATTCACCAACACAGATGCAAGAGCTATTAAATGGACAGGAGTACTGGCTATGAAATATCCAATTTTCAAAATATTTTATTTTGCTTTGGAAAAAAAACCAAAACAAACCATTAGTTGTGTGTGGGAAGAAAGAATCTAAAACACGTATTGATTGAGGAGTATCCACTGCACCACTGTGGGAGATCTAGGTTCAAGCATCTGTTCCAGATCAGATGGGCAATGTGGTTATGCGTTCTAACTCCAAAATCAGTACATTAAATATTGTAACATTAGTATCCTGAATCTAGGGCTCTTCATTAGAGGTGTCTTTCTGAAAAGTATAATGGAAAAATATTTGGAAGTGTATTTTCCAACATAGAAAACCTTTCTTAAAATACTCCTCATTAGCTCCACTGAAGTGACATTATGGGAACATTTAAGAAATAATATAAAACAAAGTAAAGAGCACTTGTCTTTGCATGAATGTTTTCTGGAAGACCTGGGCCTTCAAGATTAGAGCTGTTCTTGTACCATGCTGGATAACATGTCTCCAGCAGCAGTAGCTTTTCAGCTCAAGCACGTTGCTGCATCAAAGTTCTTTTTCCCCTGGGAACAATATATATTTAAATACTTTTATATCTCTAGCCCAACTCAAGAGCTAACTTGTGTTGTGTGTCTTGATGTGAAATTCCACAAAACTAGTACTTCTGTGAGTCTATCACTTGGGGATGCTTTAAGGCATTTTCCATGGGGTGTACCACTCACCTCAAAAAATAATAGGATTTATCTTTGTAACGGGAAGTGTAAAAAAGTTCTACTGGGCTAATCGAGGACTGAGCTGGAATTAAGTTTTCAAAATGGTAATTTCTGTTTTTCTGGAATGAGAAAAGAAAATAAAAGCATTTAAAAAGACAGATAATTGGTTTCCAATTGCATTTTTAAAACAGTGGAGAAATGTCAACTTGAAGTCTGAATGAAACACTTTTTAAAAAAGGAAGTATAATTTACTTTGCAAATCTATAGTATCAACTTTGGTGGTTATGCTTGAGTACCTCCTTTACTTTCCATATGTTATTAAACTATGATGGTCTTGGGAAAGCCCTTTGCAAAAGGAATGGATTATACTCTGTATTTCTAAAAGGAAATTCAAGGTCAATTACACTGGAGTGCAATGTAATAGTAGCATTGCATTGCAACTGATGTGTTCAATGGCCTTCTGATAGCCTCTACCCTAGCTGTAATTTCAGAAGCAGCAGTCCATATGTTTTAGCACTTACTCAAAGTGATGCTGTTTTAAAATAAATAAATAAAATTTGAGAGCTAAAAGGCATATTCAGATAATTGCTACCAAATCTTGACAGAGGGACTTCATGTGCACATTCAAGTGAGTCATAAGCTGTTCACTGTATTAAATTCATGGGATCCCACAAGAGCTGGGGCCAGAACAGTACAAACCCTTCACATATACTCAATTATTCATACAGATTTTAATTTAGTATTTTCTTCGTCTGCCTTTGACTGTTCCTTATCTTCAGGTCATGAGGAAGCATGATAGAAACATACAGATATTGTTGACTTAAGTTTCTTAGTTATTAGCATGACCACTAAACCATGTCCCAAAGTGCAACATCTACACATTTTTTGAACCCCTCTTTTTTTCAGCTTAGTCACTTCAACTGTGCTGTAGATGTTAGCAAAATTCAACTAACTTATGAATTGTCACTAGAAGAAAACAGAAACTGAAATAGAAGAATCTTGTAGCCTCTCCAGGGGCACCTATTCAGGAGACTATAGTAGCTGATACAGAGATATAAAAAGAGCCTTTGATAATGCCACCCTACTGAGGTCTCTGGATGCTTTGGCCAAATTTGACAGGCCAGTGAAGTTAGCGAATATCACTCTAATTCATGGTAGCATGGGAGTGAGGACACTTTAGCTCAGCACTGTGCAAGGGTTTGCCCACACACTGCTCTTGTTAAAGCTCTTCTATGCAAGAATATTTTCCAATGCACCTAGAAACAGTGATTAAAAGTACTGATTGTTTTCATAAAGACAATAATTTCATTTCACAAAATCTTAACCCTTAATCAGAAGTGTAAGTGGTGCAAGTGCTGCTTGCCTATGATCCACTCTCTATCAATGTTTGCACCTTTGGTACTTAGCTGAAGTGAATGGAACATCTAACTGACCATTTTAAACACTGGTGTCAAAATAAAGAAAAGAGCTCTTAGATCATTCCCACCCTACAGTACAACATATAGAGCAATTACATGCATTGACAAGGGAATACTGAAATTTGCAGACAGGTTTCCGTGTGTTTGCACAAAGTTTCTCAAAATCAATGTTTCATTAGACTCAGAAATGTTACTGTATTTAATGAGGTAAGCTTACCACCGTTGGAGCTCCAGTAAGATATCATGGTTCTGCTGTTCCTTTTGAGCCTTAGAGCACAACACTTCTTCCTTTTTAAGTTTCGGCTTACGCTATGCACAAAGTATCTGACATAAAGGTTTTTATCTACATGCACTGCAGTTAAGGTAAGGTCCCATTACAGGTCATGTTTTTTTCATGAGAGGTTTTCTTATTCACAGAATCACAGAATGGTAGGGTTTGGAAGGGACATCTGTAGATCATCTGGTCCAACTCTCCTGCCAAAGCAGGTTCGCCTAGAGCAGATTCCACAGGAACGCATTCAGTCTCCAGAGAAGGAGGCTCCACAGCCTCTCTGGGCAGCTTGTTCCAGTGCTCTGTCACACTCACAGTAAAGAAGTTTCTTCTTATGCTTAGGTGGAACTTCCTGTATTCCAGTTTGTGCCTGTTGCCCATTGTCCGATCACTGAGCACCACTGAAAAGAGACTGGCCCCATCCTCTCGAGTCCCACCCATTAGATATTTATAAACACTGATCAGATCCCCTCTCAGTCTTTTCTCCAGACTAAACAGGCCCAGATCTCTCAGCCTTTCTTCATGAGAGATGTTCCAGTCCCCTCATCATCTTTATAGCCCTCCATTGGACTCTCTCCAGCAGTTCCTTGTTTCTCTTGAATTGAGGAGCCCCGTTCTTTAATACTTGTATCTGATACTTATCATGCTGATTATCTCTCTTAGTTCTGGTGATCTGTTGATGACTGAGCAAGTAACTGACTTTCTGTTGCTCTTACTTTGCCTTTCTGATCCCTCTGAGCAAGAGGCTGTTTTAATTCCCTTTTGCCACAGAAAACGGCAGTGTCCTATCTGGATGTCTTTACCTGTGCTTCATGTTATCTTTGCTATGTTTTTTTGGTTTGATTGGTTTTATTTATAGGAACATTTAAGAAATAAATCCCTGAGAAGGCAGTCTGACTAGATGATCTTTAAAGGTCCCTTCCAAAACAGACCATTCTGTGATTCTGCAATTCTATGATTTTGGAAATATGTTGATGACAGATCACTCACAGTCTTTTTCCATCTTTTCTAACTCTTCTGAGGAGTCCACACCTAAGAATGGCAGCATTTCCTGTTTGCTGCTGTTGCTAAGAGTCTCTCCATGAGAGAGATTAAAGAGTCACCAAGTGGGTGGCAGAAGCCAAGGAAACACTCTGAAGGAAGATTTTTTCCTTTGTTCCTGAAACTATGAGCTCTGAACAGAAACAGATATCCTATTCCTAAAAAGTCAATATAAATGTTCATTTCTTCTGTGTGTATATCTAATGGCTTGGTGAGTTTTGAGTATTAATATTTGTAAAACTTATAAACAAGCCAGGTTGACTGCAAATTCACAGTACAAGAAACCCTAGAAAAAAAGAAGATACAGAGATTGTTAAGCTGCTTCTATAAGATCTGTAGCCAGTTTTGTACTGTGAAAATCAAATTACTACATTACCAAAGAGGTGATGCCACAATGTGTTGCATCAAAAGAAAATTTCATCATCAGGTTGGAATAAAAAAGCATTAAGAAGTGAAACTGTGAGCAAAACCACATTTTTGTGCTTGTTTCTGTAATGGTTGAATAGCAACAAAAGGTCAGGAAAATAGCTTTGGATCAACCGGGAAGTTATTTTATCTTCTCATTTTCTGTGAAAGGTAAATTATTGTGTGAAGAACAAAATATTTTATTTTTGAAAAAAAAATTTTCAAGGAATTTTGAACTCTTAGAACGTGATATTTAGATATGCTTGAAGCAAAATGCCATGTGTGAAACATAACCGATTCACTGTATTTTAAATATTCCCATTATTTTATCATTTTTTCTTTCTTTCACTTTTAAATAACCTGATGTGATTAAAATAATTGTTTAAGTGGGTTTCTTTGAGTTTGAATGCTCTTCTTGGAGGGTGTGCAGATGTGTGTGTGGGGAAGAAAAAAAAAAAGAGTTTCTGAGGAAACCTTGGACTGTTTCACTTGGCTGACTTTGTAGGTTTTATCTGCAAATAGATTAAGGCATCTTTCCAAAACACCTATCTGAAGTCATCTATAGCGAGGGAATAAAATGTAGGAACTTCCTGCCCACCAGTACATAGTTTCAATAACAAAACCTAAAAAACTTCATCAATTATTCAAAGAAATTGTTGCTTTCACGTACTTTATATTGCCATCTGTGCTATGAGTGAAATTCAGCCTTAGGCAGGTGATCAGCACTAGTCCTGTGCTCTATCTTAATCCCACATCAAATCCTCCACATTTTATATATATATATATATTCATTATCAACTCCTTCTTCATCCCACAGCAGATAATGTAGCACAAGGGGGGATAACTGAGTCATTTTCTCATTATAAACTACTTTACAATTCAATGTAAAAAGAAAAAAAACCTATATTAATATGTATAAGAATTTTTAAAGTTGAGAAATGTTCCACATAGAAGCTAAGTCAACCCCCTTCACTTATGTACTATTTTATTACAGAACTATAGCTGCTAATTAGTTTTATTCTTCTGTATGCTTCTCTATGTTTATAACACAGTGGTAATATTGTTGGTGTGGAAAATATCTTCAAACTTGATCTGGGGTACAAAAACTGCTATTGAGTTGAATTGCTGTTGATATTTACAAACTGGAGACAGCAAAACCAGAAATAAATGAATACCCCATGATTAATTAAATATTCAAATTAAATATGCTTAAGATTCAGTGTGAGATTCAAATTCATTCTATGCATAAGTATATTTATTTCATGCCTGCATCACTGCATACTCAAACTAGGTTTAGCTACCTACATATGTGGTGTGGGACTTGAATCACTATTTTGTATCTAGTGGAATTCTCTTGCATACACAGTTTGCTACTTTATAATCCAAATACCCAGCACTCAGGTAAATTTACTGGGTTTTTATTTGTTTGAATGTTTGTTTTGGGAAATCTGCTTTACCACAAGCAACACTGTAAAGTATACTGGTACAGAAATAAACATGGTTCAGTAAAGGTAGCAGCTGATTGAATGGAGACAGTGCTTCAACCCCAGCAGTGATATATAGCCTTTTGCCAGGATGAGAGGTATAGGTAGTTTTCTGGTTAGTAACCTCTTGTCTACCCTGAGCAGTAAAGAGACTAGTTTAGATATGGCTGCTTTCTTAGCTTCAGAAAAAATGAGAGGTGTCATCTGTAAAATGTGAAGGGATATGTCTTGCACAAAGTCTGAGTGAGGTACATTACCTGTAGAAAACCTGCCTGAAATAGAGTTAGAAATTTCAGAAATTGTTTTGCTCCTGATCAGGATGAAATTGTTGGACTAGCTGAGTGTTGCTGTCTGGGTTTAAGCTCTGAACTCTCACACAAATTACAGTTTAAGTTTCTAATGTGCTCATTTCCATTCTTAACATGTCCCTCTAAGGCTAGGTTTCTCTGAACGTATCATGAGTATGCGACTTCTCATGTTCTGTGCCAGTTCAAGTAGGCTTCAATGACTTTGAAGTATGTGGTATGAAGCCCAACCTACACAGCTAGCAGGGCCAGAAGATTCACCTGGAAGGAGCTAATCCTCTACTATCACAAGCAGGCACATTACAGGCTCTTTATTAATAAATTGACAAGTCACACCTTAGAGGCTGTTAGGATTTTTCCTTCAATTTGACAAGCAGTTCCCAAACCCCACTGCTCAAATAGTCAGGAAATTTCAGCCCCTGGGAACACCTTGCTTTGGGTAAATTTCCACAAGGAAATTGGGTACCTTCCAAAAACACTCTATTGCAGCCAGCTGGCATCCCGATGGGCTGACAGGAAGCAGAAGGCCTCAGGAGTCCCAGCTTTCAGGCATGCTCTCCTCAGTTGTCTGGGATAAAAGTGTCCATATTTCTCAAAAAAATTATCACTAGGGCTGTCTTAGTGGAGTTCAGAAGACAAGTTTTGCAGTGAATTGTAAAATTCCTTATCTTTTAAATAAAATTAACTAGAATCATAGAATCGTTTTGTTTGGAAGAGACTGTTAAGATCATCAAGTCCAGTAGCTAAGTGAGCACTGCCAGGTCACCACTAAACCACGTCCTTCAGTACCACATTTACATGCCTTTTAAATACCTCCAGGGATGGTGACTCCACTACTTCCCTGGGCAGCCTGTTCCACTGCCTGACAACCCAGACTAAACAACCTCAGTTACATCAGCTGCTCCTCATAAGACTTATTCTCTAAACTCCTCACCAGCTTAGTTGTCCTTCTTCGGACACTGTCCAGCTCCTTAATGTCCTTCTTGTAGTCAGAGGCCCAAAACTGAAGGCAGTCTCACCAAGTGCTGAGTACAGGGGGATGATCACTTCCCTGCTACACATCAGGGTGCTGTTGGCTTTCTTGGCCACCTGGGCACATTGCTGGTTCATATTCAGATGGCTATTGACCAATGCTTCCAGGTCCTTTTCTGCAGGGCAGCTTTCCAGCCACTCTTCTCCAAGCCTGTAGCATTACCTGGGGTTATTGTGACCTAAGTGCAGGACCTGACATTTGACCTTGTTGAACTTCACACTATTGGCCTCAGCCCATTGATTCAGCCTGTCCAGAACCCTCTGTAGAGTTTCCCTATCCTCAATCAGATCAACACATGTGCATAACTTGCTGTCATCTACAAAAAGTGTCATTACTAAAAGTGCAATTAATCTCCTTTTCCAGGCTATTGATAAAAATATTAAAGAGGACTGACCCCAATACTGAGCCCTGGGGAACATGACTTGTGACTGACTGCCAACCAGATTTTACTCCATTCACCACCAGTCTTTGGGCCTGGACATCCAGCCAATTTTTATCCAGCACAGTGTGCGACAATCTACGCCATGAGCAGCTAGTTTCTCCAGGAGAGTGTTGTAGCAAACAGTGTCAAGAGTCCAGGTAAACAACATCCACAGCCCTTCCCTCATCTACTAGATGGTTAACCTTGCCCTAAAAGGCCTGCCTTTTATAAACCCATGCTATTGGGCCTCATTACCTCGTTGTCCTGTAAATGGTGTGTTATGGCACTCAAGATGATCTGCTACATAATATCCTCTGGCACTGGGGTCAGACTGACAGTCCTATAGTTTCCCCAGGTCCTCCTTCCAGCCCTTCTTGTAGATGGTTGTCACATTTACTAACCTCCAGTTATCTGGGACCTCTCTGGTTAACCAGGACCACTCATAAACGGTGGAAAGTAGCTTGGTGAGCACTTCTGCAATCTCCCTCTGTACCCTTGGGTGGATTCTATCTGGTCCCATATACTTGTGCATGTTTTTACCTGCTCTCTGAAACAGGATTATCATTCTTAGCCCGTACATATATTAAAATAGAAACCTCCACATTCCCTTCAAAGAAAATAAGCTTCTTCTAACTCATTATGAGATCTAACTATTTTAAGTTTTGGTAAAGATCACCTTGGACATAACAAAATCTGGTTTCTTCCTTTTCTTTCTAGCTCAAAGAAACACTAAAATGTCACTCAGTCTTTGTGTCATACCACAAAGCATTCAGTTGTTTGACCTTCTTTCTATATTGCTGTCCACTGCTTTTCTTCTTTTCTTGTATACTTTTAATTTTTGCTTCCAATACACAGCAGTGTTTTTCTTAAAAATTTGGATGTTGAAGATTGACAGCAGGGATAGCTCAGACTTTTTCTGCTGAAAAGAAATACGGCATTTCATGGAAACTGATTAGGATCATTGTCAACACAATGCACTTCAAAAAGACTCAAATGGTAAACTCCTAGCAGAATAGCAGGATACATTTGACAAGAGTCACTGAAGACATAAATGTACCTACACAGCCATATTCTATATAAAACAGTAAGTTAACTTAGGCTATTCCCTTCATTGCATGTATGTCTTAGTATGGAAGACTAACCTTGTTGCTGTAGTCCTCTTCTATGTGATTTATTAGACTTTGTCAAGGCTACCTAGTTCATTTTGTTATTTAGAGTGCTCATTGTTGACCTCCTGATGTTAATTGTGCTGGTTATAAGCACAATTATAATTTTTGAAGTACCAGAATAAAGTTGAAATAAAGTAATATAACCTCCATGGTGAAATTCTTTTATCCCGTGTCTCCACTAGAGTTATGTGCTTTTCTTGGCTAATATCATAAATTCTGATTCTTTATTGTATTTTAAAGTTTTTACTGTTTTGAATTAATAATGAAATGCAACATCTACTGTTTACTAGCATTTTTGCAAGGCATCTGAAAAATAGACTCCTAGAATTAAATTCTGGCTTAGGTTTTTGTTCTTAAAATGTAGTTATTATATTTTAGCAAATGTAGTCATTGTATTTTAACATACACAAAAAGCTTTAACATTTCTTTTTGAGAAGTTATTTGGTTCATTATGAATTGACACAGGATAATCCTAGACTATTGTTTTCTGTGGTATAGTTCAATTTTCACAGAAACTACGATGGTTTCATTTTCCATGTCTTCTTTTTCACAAGAGCATCAAGAAAATAATTACTGGAAAAGTTTTATTCTCACACTGCAGTGTATATGTATACCTTTAAAGCCAAGTTCTTCTTTGCATATCCCTGTTAATTTTGCTTTGCTTCAGACCACTCTGTAGGCTATTTATGAGTAACCACACATTCACAAGAAGAAAACATTTCTACAGATAATTTTTATAACATACTTTGCCTTGCATGCACGTAAAGACAATTTCATTAACACATAGACCATTTAAAGTAGTATACATTTGTTTTCCATTATGTCTTCAACACAACCAGTTAATATTGAGCCAGTACACATTTTCCTCTGTTGCTCTGCCGTTACTTTTAATTAGCTTAACAATTGACTTGTATCTTCTCAGTGCATCCCTTCTATTTGTGCCGTTCTGTTTATAACTTCTTGGCTATGCTTATGTTTTTCTGTGCCAATTGTTCCTTCCTATGAGTCACAGGAGTGATCAGGTATTTAGAAAACGTGACCTACTAGCAAAAAGTGAAAGAACTCAGGTTATGTGGAGAAGATGGAGGCATACATTACAGCAGTCTATAGTCTTAGCTTTCAATCTTTGCAAAATAAAAGAGAATAAACTGTTTTTGTTGCTAGTGAATAAGGAGAAATAACAGGCAGCAATAGAATTGTAGATTAAACATGAAGAAAGCTGAAGTATTTTATTAGGTTACCTTAGGAGACATTTGAATCTCCATTATTAGAAGCTTTTAAGATTGGACAAATATTGGTCAGAGACGGTTTAAATGTAGCTGACTACATATTATTAAAGTTACAAAAGCATGTCCCGAAATTTAAGTGCTGGAGGAATAAATAGGACTATTTAACAAACAGAACGTTGGTAGGGTGTTAATGTTGATAATTTTTTTGTGAATTTAACTGCGCAGAGGCCAAGAGTTAGGTCTTATGAGTAGGGCTTGGTAAGGAAACAATTTCTTAACAGCGAGGCTTGGGAAAGGGAACTGGCACTTATCAGATTGAAACAGCCTTCTTCCCTCTATAAATGTTCTGGCTAAAAAAAGCAATGATGGAAAAAAATCAACTTGTATTCAAAACATAGAATTGTTTTACCTGACCTGGAACAATTGAGAATTAAAAGCTCCTTAGAATAAGTGCTTTCCCTTTTGCAATTGAATTGGGTGAGCAGTACACAGTGGCTGTGGCTCAGCTGACTGGAGATCTCTTGTTAAGCTCCCTGGATTCAGGTTACTGGTTTCACGTACCTTTGGATGAAGCAGTGATATCCAGGCTTCAAATAGAAAGAGGTCCGGAAGTTGCAAAAAGAAATCATATTGTTTTGCAAATTTATGTCCAGAGCATTCCAGTAAGATAGGTTGTTTTTTTAAAAATGTTCCTGATTGTTGCCTTCTGCATCACTGTCTCATGCCCACCACTTTTCTACATATAACCAAGGAACGTCTCCTTTAGCATAGCTCAAAACAGTGTTGAGCCTTGACATACTACTGCAGTTTCAGAAAGAAGCTATTCAGTTTCTTAGAAGTTACAGCTACTTTATACAGAAAGAGACATCTATGACAGCCAGGTTCAAGCATTCTATTGCCCTATTCAGGGTAAAATATGCACTATGTTAAAAGATCTTGCTATTTGTGACTGAATTGTTCAATAACATTTTGGGTGTATTGGACCAAAGGAAGCACTACTGGCACACAGTTGGGTTAAAGCATAAAAATGTAAAATTTGGTGTTTACGTGAATTTCAACAGGTTTCATCATGTCATTCATTTAAATAATTTCACAACTAAAAATGTTAGTTAAAAATATTGACTGATACATGATCTCTAGATCAGAAGTAGATTTTCTATGTGGAGATAATACCAAACCAACTTCTAACTCACTTAGAACTCATGTATAATTCTTGTGGGCATGAGCTGTTGAATTAAAACTGTGTTTAGGCTTGAAATACGAATCTTCTGTAAAGCATTCAGGACTGTCTTCTGTACAGGCTAATAGTGTTACATACAGTAAAAGGAAATGAGTTCCCTAGGAAAGAAGTGTCCATCACTGGTAGAGCAAGCATCATCTGACTTCACTCATAAATCTTGCAGTGTAAAATGCCCTGACCCTTGTAGAATGGCAACCAATTAGAAGTAACCTTCTTATAGCTTTTATTTGCAAAGGAGGAGGAGAGAAAGCAGTTATTATTACAAGTAACCTTCCAGCAGAACACCTTAAATATCTTCACAGACATATATGAAACTTTGATGGTACTATACGGCCTT
>VZZY01017157.1:140157-153498 GCA_013400335.1 Eurystomus gularis
AGTGTAATTATAATTATGTCCCTCAGATGATAATTGTCAGCAAAATATTGACAGGAGCTCTTCTCAGCTGTCTACTGTACAACTTAATAGACACCATATTCCTGGAAGCACAGTGGAATTTTGATTGTGGCACAGAGCTATTGACATGATCTTTACTGTTTGAGAATGGTAGAAAATATCTAGGAAGCAAAATAGAGGTGCTTATATAATCTTTATCATTCTGACAAAACCCTTTGTTATATTTGGCCTTCGTGGTCCTTGGAAGTTTCTGGGGAACTGTGAATGTTCAGATAAGAAGGCCAACATCATCCATCAATTCTGCAATGGACAGCTAGAATAGGCTGTCTTTAGCTTTTCTTCTGGTGTTTCAAATGCTATAAAGCAGGTTCAGGCCATATTCAATGCTCAGAGCTTCTAATAAGGTTACGTTAGGCAACTCATAGAGTTGAGTGAGAGATGGATTCTATAAAGGCAAAGAATATAATTCATTTGCATGCATCAAGGATAGTGTCAGGAACCCTATTACAAAATTACATTTGTAAATGGCTGCGCAGTTTTCGCTCATTCAAAGAAAGACCTGAAGATAATGATATCTCATTATTCAGCAGCCTCAGTAAACTTTGTCTTAACAATTAGCATTTCAAAGAATAAGGTTATATGCTAACCAGCATCAAACAAACAGTGGAATTATGTTGAAACAAACATAAAGATAATAATAAATACACAGTGACAAAATTCACCTTTCTTTGAGTCCTCACAAAAACACAGACAAGAAATGAAAATGCTAAGCAACCTATACAAAAGGTTAGCACTCCACATTGGAATCTGAAGAACTGTGTTGAAATAACAAAGTTTTGGTCCATGCATGGTGATAACATTGCATAGCGTGGCTTAATATTGCAGTGCCCTGCTTCCTATGCTCTGATAAAATGATGAGGCAAAGAACTGTTAATCATAGTATCTTAGTTGTTGATAAAGTGGGAGCTTTGTAAGTGTGTCATCTCACTGAAGTTGTTCCATTTAATGTCCACTTTCTGATTCAGAGTGAGGAAAATGCAAAAAGTTGGTAATTGATCTATCCAGGCTAAGTTATAGTACCTTTCAAGAATAGATGACGTGGCTGCCTAAGTATTGGCTGAAGGATATAGCCCAACATGTTTCACAGGATCATGGTTCAGCAATGTGTGCATGAGTTGGATTTTATTTGATTGAGAGTAGCATCTGTGTGGGTGTGTAAGAGAGGGAGTGCTTTGTTAATGTTTTGTTTTTCTCTCTGCTTTTGATTAAGCAAAATCAGAAAACAGTAAAATAAAAGCATATTGTAGAAAAGCATACCTGAAAAAAAAATCCCTAAAAAAACTAGTAAAAAGTCATTCAGAACTGTAAGCAGATAAAACTTTTCTTACAGTTTGAATCAAATACATTAATGGAATCAGACCTTTAAATATATGTATATATATTTTTTTATATAGAGAGAGAGAAAGTGCATTTATAACACTACATTAAAGAAATTCCTAATTCCATCAGCTGTATTTTCTTCTGGGGAGACATTCAGCTGAAGAAGCCTAATAGTAACTGATATAGTATGAGGTAGCAAAATACAAAACTTGCATTTGTTCTAATGTGATAGTCAAGCAAGTTTATGAATGAATGATCACTTTTCTGCATAGATGAAAAGTGTATGTGAAGGCAATGTTACTGTTGGGACACTGCGTATAACATATAAAGGATATAAAGTGAGAAAAGGAAATATTTTAGAGGTACTATAAAGAAGACCTCATAGGTTTGTAGTAAGGATACAGAGCATAATTGTGGCTATTAATTATGCCAGATATTGACAGTAATACCTGAACTGTAGTTGTCAAAGCTGGTTGTCTTTATGGTGTTCTGCAAAAGAAAACACTAACTATATTTGCAGTATCATCAAGTGATCTAAGTATTGTCCTTTTTTAGACAGCCTCTCTTCTGTGAAACATATGCAGTTCTTTTATTTTCATAGGTGTTTCCTTCTCCTTAGATAGCCCTTAGTACCCCATTTTATGTATTGCTATTTGACACATATAGATACCATTGCTATAATATGTATAAATATTTTAATACCCATAGATGGACAAAAGCTATTTAAATCCTGCCTCACTGAAGGGAAACAAGAAAGAAAAAAATTATGCTTGCAAAGAAAAATAAGGCTATAAAAATAAAGTGTACGTATGCGACAGGTCATTTAACACTAAATGAATAAAAGTAGTGTTGGAACAAAAGTACAGCCAGAAGCAGGGCTGTATATAAGTTTGGGTTTAGTTTACAACGTGATCTTAAATACTGTAATTGTATCTCATTATAATCATATGTTCACATTCCCCAAAAAATGTTAAAAGGATATCTATATGGATAATTATATTTACATTTGTTGTTTAAGAATACGTTAAAAAGATGCATAGCATAAGCAGGAGGGAGGGATAGAATTAAGGCTGCCTGGGCAGTCTTCTAGCAACAGAAATCAGCTATATCAGATGCAGGAAACACAAAAAAACCTCACAAATTTTCAGCCTCTGAGGCTAGATAGAAAAGAAATCCTTATCTGCAAGACAGGAGAATTAAAAAAAAGTCCAATGTTTACAAAAGTCCCACAGAGACATTTGAGTGTAGCTAAACAATGTGTTTGTTCTAATTTGGAAGGTATCATTAAGCAGCAAAAGCAATAGTTAGACATGCTGGCAACGATGAGACAGAGTACCAAGAAATGAGCAGAAAAAATAATGAGAAGATATCCCAGAGTCTGCTAAAATGATAAACTTTCCACTATATACAGATGAAATTAATGTGCTTGCTAGCTGACTCAGAAATTATGGTTAGCAGGCTGCTGTTGACCAGACAAAGTTTGAATACCAAACTGCCAGTGTAATTATCAATACAATATCTCTCTTAAATGGGAGTGGGAAACTTCTTCCTGCATATGAAGTTCCCATGTAGTGAAGGCTCCACATAGCAAATAACAGTAAGATGGGATTTACTGATGTTTAGCAATGAGAGGACATCCAAAGCTTGTGGATGCAAGGGTTGTTTGCCTATGTTGATGCTTTGTATATTCGTTAGTTGTTTTGTTCGCTGTGTTGGAGACACTTACATATCTTTACCTTTCCAAAACACAACTTCATGATACAGCATATAACTAGTAGAGTGGTTTACCCTACAAGTAATATAAGGTAGATTCATCTCAAATGCGATGTAAATTAATCCCATAATTTAATTTCTTATAGTTGTAAGAAATGACTGACCCTTAGAAAAAGATGCATCATTCTACTCATGTTTCTGATGCAAATGTAATTGAATAAAACATATAAAAAGGTGAATTTCCCTTAGCTTTCAGTGCAAAACTATAAATAATTTCTCATCTTTTTCAATATGGCATTTCCATTTGAGTATTCATATGACAACTTATTCTAATTGCTCAGGGCACTTACTATCATGGGCAGCTTTTACATCTATTTGTTGCAAATCTCAGTTTACACCAAATGTGAAGGCAGAGAAACATATAACTTTAGAACTTTTTCCAGCATGAAAAACAACTAGGAGAAAAGAAGATCACAATATGAATACGAAGCCAAATGTAGCCTAGAGGAAATGTCTAAATACTGAAATAGAAATGATGTTTGAGGAAGCTCTGGTCAAAGTGAATTTTGTTAGTGAAGACAAGATCTTGTGTTTGATGTCATGACAAAAGACATTAAGCAGAAGGGAGAAATGACGTAAGACAAAGGTTGGATTTTATATTAAACTTTAGATTGTGATGATACCAACCCAAATTGAATGCACATTGCTGTCACTAATGTGGTATTCACTAACTATTTTGTGGTCACAAACGCCACAAAGCACCACAGCATCTTTGATAGCATACAGGTTACACACCAAACAGAACTAAGAAGCGTTTCTTTCTGGATTAACAAAAAGAAAGTCCAAGGTCTTCTCAACTTGGAGTAACATCAGTTCCTAAAAACTGATGTTCTTTTTCCATGAAAAATGACCTTTCTCACAGAAAGCTCAGTTTTTCATCAGCATTCTAGCAGAAAGTTCTCAGACATATCTGTTGACCAATATGTTTCACATGATGGCATGAGTCTGATATGCATTCTTTAACAAGTATAATCTTGTTATTCTGGGAGCATACAAAAAAAGCATGTTAGAAAGTGAATTTTATTGAATTTTCCTGAAGGGTAAACATTGGTTATGCTCCGATAATGAATGAAGTAAAATGCACTTTGCGGGAATGATCTTCAAACTGATAAGATTATCTTACCTGCTGGCTTTCTGGGAAGCTTTTCCTGGTTCCTTTTTTGAATACATGTTATTTGCTGCCAGCTGGAAACACTGTCAACTTCACATCTCCCTAGGTCTTTAGAGTTCTGGGAAATGAAGCTGAAACCAAGTGTTGCTAGTTACCATGCTATGATTTGCAAGTTGGTGAATGTGAGGCAAATTATATGATATTGGTACACAAGTCACTTTTCTCATATACAGTAAATTGCAGCACAAAGAGTGCATAAAAAGCAATTAAGTGATTTGTGAACCTAGCTCTTGACATATTCAAAAATTACTAAGGTGAATTACTTCTTGGATTGTAAGATAATTATAGCATCAGTCTTCTACTCATCACAATGTAGTCCTCATACAGGCACAATTGCAATGGAGTGCTGTATTTTTATATGTGGCCCACACTCTAATTAGCACATTCTAATTTCAAGCTTAAAAGAAAACCACACGAAACATATGGCTTATAGCGTTTTATTGTTAACAACTAAGCTGTGTGTCTCACTGTGAGACAAAAAGCCAATCTTTCTCTTCTTTGATTCAGCTTTGCTCCCTGCCTTTTTATTTCTATCAGATAATTAAATAACCCAAGCAAGATGAAATGAGTTACTTAATTTCTTTAGGAATTAGAGGTAATTTAGGTTTGAGAAACTGCTTTTCAGAGTATTTGGATGTTTTGTTTATAACAGCTTAGTTCAGCTTGTTTGCTCACTCATTTCTTTTCATCTGTAAGATTTAGTCCCAATCAATGATGTCCTGAATTCTGACTATATTTAATGAGAGAAAGTGTTTGTTTTATTGTACAGTTAAATGCTCCATATTTCCCAAATCTCTTTCTTTTTTCCCCTTTTTCCTAATAGCATTAGACTCCCAAGATGAGGATGTTGCTAATAGCAGAGTCACAGAGCAGATAATTACTTGCAGAGAGGTCACCAAGGCTGGTGAGAGACACATCCTGATAAGGTGGGACAAATGCAATATTCATTACTTCCTTTTCTTGCTGTTCTCTAACTTTTTTTTCCTCTGAAATGCTCACAAATCTTTGTCTGTATTGCCAACGAAGGATAAGATGTCTTCATTTTAACATCTTTATTGGTTGATTTTTGTGGTGTAAAGCAGATGTCAGTGCTCCTACTGTCTCTTCAGAAGTGAATACATTAAGGGTAGTGCCCCACTGGCTCTTTGATAAGACAGGTCTGAAATCATCAAAGGCTAGCCCTCTTCTTTCCATCAAAAAGTACAAGCAGGGCCTATAGAGACCACTGTCTAAGGAAGATGAGAACGGTAATTAGCCTTTATGATAGATAAATCTTCGTCCTCTGATGATCAAAGACAGCTAAGATTACCAAATTATATGTAGCAGTTTTATAATATGAGTAAAATGAAGCAGCTTTATAATCTCTATGATCTTGTTAAGTAAAGTGTTAACTCTTAAGTGCATTTAACATTAGCTTGGTTAGTAGTTTCAAACAGAGATGCTTATTTTTGCTAGCAATATATTTCTATTTAATCAATTATTTATAACTGATGCGATAAAATGATTTGATAAAAGGCAGGAAAGAAAGTATCGACATAATAAAAACAGGACTTTTTTACTGGTTTTCTCCTTTTGTCTTTCCTTCCCTTTCTTCTGATGTGTGTGCTTTTGTATCATTCTTTCCATCTTTTCTACCCTTGCACGCCTGTTACAATCTTATTAGGAGTAGCACTTTCTGGATTTCAAACAGGAGGTGGGACTCTCTGACCTTCCCCAAGATTGGTTGTGTCTGAAAAACAGAAGCGGGTGACCCTACATCACTGGTGAGAGAGATAGCTGTAATTCTTGTAATAGAAGATAGGAACCTCGTTCCTGTGCTAATAGCAAAATCTTCTCTTCAATGAGGCAAAGAACTGAGGGTCTAAAGGTCTAGAAGTGTGTTGCCATTTAGAAATCTTTTTTTTCCCTCCCTAAGGAGTGAGGGTCCTTACCCCTGTGGTCTACCTAGATAATGCTTGCTAGATTTTTTTTTTCTTTCCAAATTAAAATACCCATATTTTATGTAGAAGGGAATTAATTTTTTGGTCACAGCAATGGTGACACTTTTCTGAAAACTGAATATATATATCTTTTTTCTTCACGCTCACGTTGGTGCGTTTCAGGGGCTGGTCTTGCTTTCTTTTGACATCACGTGTACATGCGTTACAGTGTCAGGAATGTAAGCAATGAGTGACTTTAAAAATATAGTTATACTGAGCATTGTGCTATTTAACACCAGTCGTCTCACTTCTAGAGTTCCCAAACCCTGTTGTACACATATTGCATGCATCTTGGCAGGAATCTTGGAACAGGATCCTGGGTGCTAGACACAGAGCAAAAAGGCAACCTGCTCAACAGGAAAGCCTTTACAGGATTTTGGGAAACCATGACATCAGGAGTAATTTTAAATTACCTCTTTCACTTAGCACTGAACTGCCAGCATCCACATGGTCAGTTCACAGGTCTCAACTGCAAAATAACAACTAAGGTCTGAAGGGTGAGATAGTAACGAACAGCTAAAACACAGTTGCTCATTAACCTACCACTGTTATTTCCAGATAAAATGTATAATTGTGTTCCAGGTTCATTCATAGTCCACTTTCACACACAATTTTCGTGCACAAAGAGAGCTTAGGTCTCTTCTTTGGAATGAACCAAGAGGCAGGGAAGGTGGGCAGTGTTGAAGAAGGTAGGAAGCCTGTAGGCAAATGCAAGTGCAGTGTGCAAGCATGAGCCAAGCAGTGAGACACTAAAAGGGCAGCAGCTCCTGTGGTTGGAATACAGCCAATTTGTAAGAGTTATGCACAGTGAGTAGTTGGATCCTGATGAGTTTCAGCATTAATAAATTGCATATGGAGACCAATATTTGACTTAAGAAATGAAGCAACAGTAGCCCTTACTAACTTCTAGTAAAGGAGAGATTGGTGGAATGTGAGATTGAAGTTTTGGATTTAAGCAGCCAAATGCTATTTAAATCTGGCACTAGGCATTTTGAATTGAAATCTAAGTTTATATTTTAATTATAAAGGAAATTTCCTTGTTGTAGGAAATTTCTAAATAAAGTAATAAAAGAAGTGTAAGAAAAAAGAAGATAGCAGTCTTTGAGAGTTATCATCCAGACCTGAAAACTTCAGGGACAAAGACATCACTTCTTTTGTTGCTTTCAGATAATAATAGCTATGCATTATTATTATTATTATAAAAAATATGAAAATACAGTATGTTCTGTAAGAGAATAACTCTTTTTGCCAAGGTGACTGAGTAGAATACATCCCTGGTATATGAGTAGCTTTCAAAAAGAGAATGGTAAGAAAGTTGGAGAAAAGAGGTAAAAGAATGGTGTAGTGCTAGAAGGTTGTCCTATCCCAGTGGGCTGGGGGAGGAGAGAGTGAACAGCTGCATGGTGCTTAGTTGTCAGCTGGGGTTAAAACACAACAGCAGTATATAACAATATATTTCAATTTATTATCAAACTAAGGGAGTTCTTGTTTCAGTCAAATATGGACTAGTTTGAAATTCAAAATTACTATTATTTTTTGTGATCATAATCTAGTATTTTTCAGAGCATGTTCAATTTTACCTACTAGAATTAAAGGGTTTTTTACCTGTTTAAGATGTTTGTGACAAAATTATTTGAATAAAAGGGATATTCATGCAATATAATTTCATATTAAAATGTATGTAAAAGAACTCCTTGTATAAAGCTACAACAACTATTTCTGCAGCAGCATTTGAGTGCTGTCCTAATCTATACCAGCCTATTTTGAATCAATAGGCCTAAGCACACTTCTGTCTTTCGGTTGTGTGTGGCACTTAGGCTGCTAAACAAAGGCTACATCAAAGTCAGCTGAAGGGCAACATCATCAGAGAGGTAAAGGACTGAATTAGGATGAGCTTATTATTTGGTACTACAAGCAGCATTCCTTACCTTACTGACAAAGAACTGCAAGTTTGCTGCCGAGGAAGGATTTGGGCTCCCGATTTCAAGTGGCAGCTTCCCAATGTGGATACACAGTGTTGCAATTTTTGAACTGCCCAGGCTTCATGTTTTCCTCATGATTGGGATAATAATGAAAAAAAAAAAGCATAAAAAATAGTATGAAGTGGCAGGAGTGCAGAGCCCTGCAACAGACCTACATTTGCCCAAATTAGTATGAATGCTGTAGTTCAATTTACTCCTTCATTCTTGTTTGTCCCTAGGGAAAAAAAAAATTGCAAGTTATAGCTACACTTGCATTTTGAAACATGTGTTCTACAATAGTGGGTAACAGGTATCCACATTTTAATGTGGAAATGATACTCTTACTGTTCTCTGTTGTGCCTAGACTAGGAAATATGAGCATCCTGAGATATTTGCTTTTGGAGAATTCATGATCCAGTTAATTGAATTATCAATGAGTTAAAACATTTGGAATGCACATTGTAAACGTAACCTAAGAGTTAACTGGACTGCATGTTAGAACTGTTTTTTTTTTCTGGTTGTGATAGTGAATGCTTTTAAAGGAGCAGTCATAATAGAGTATGCTATGCATTTTTCATCAATGACCCAGTGACACATTTGATATCAGCTTACTAGTCCAGAAGTAGCCTTATTGTTAACTGCTCCATTGCTACAGTGTCTGGGCAGAAAAATACATTTGTGAAGTTCTTTGTAATAACCAGTTATTTAACACTGAGATTTTATACATTCTAAACCTAGTCTAAGTCTATGAATTCAGCCAATATGAAACCAGTCATAAGATTGCTTTCTAGAAAGTGGGTTGGAAAATATTTTCCCATGGAAGCACAGTAGATATTTGGATAGGTAGGAAATACAGAAAATACCAGGGAAGGTCATGGGACAGATCATCTTGAGTGCTATTACAAGCCATATAAAGGACAACCAGTGGATCAGGCCTAGTCAGCATGAGTTTATGAAAGGCAGGTCCTGCCTGACGAACCTGAACTCCTTCTACAACAAGATGACCTGACTATTGGACGAGGGAAAGGCTGTGGATATGGTCTACCTAGACTTTCGAAAAGCATTTGACAGTGTTCCCCTAGAATTCTTACGGATAAACTGGCTGCTCATGGCCTGGATGAGCATACGATCTGCTGGATCAAGCACTGGCTGGACAGACAGGCCCAAAGAGTGGTGGTCAATGGAGTTAAATCCAGCTGGCAGATGGTGACAAGTGGTGTTCTTCAGGGTTCAGTGTTGGGACCATTTCTGTTTAATATCTTTATCGATGATCTTGATAAGGGCATAGAGTGTATCATCAGTAGGTTCGCAGATGACACCAAGTTAAGNAATTGACAAGTGGCTGAATATGAGCCAGCAGTGTGCCCAGGTGGCCAAGAAAGCCAATAGCATCCTGACTCGTATTAGAAATAGTGTGACCAGCAGAAGTAGGGAGGTGATTGTTCCCCTGTACTCAGCACCGGTGAGGCCACACCTTGAGTATCGTGTCCAGTTTTGGGCACCTCAATACAAGAGACACATTGAGGTGCTGGAGCGAGTGCTGAGGAGGGCAACGAAGCTGGTGAAGGGCCTGGAGAATAAATCTTATGAAGAGCGATTGAAAGAGCTGGGACTGTTTAGTTTGAGGAAGAGGAGGTTAAGGGGAGACCCCATCACTCTCTACAACTACCTGAAAGGACATTGTAGAGAGGTTGGTGCTGGTCTCTTCTCACAGGTAATTAGCGATAGAACAATATGGAGTGGCTTCAAGGTACAACAGGGTAGGTTTAGACTGGACATGAGGAGAACACTTTTTATGGAAAAGTAGTCAGATACTGGAATAGGCTGCCCAGGGAGGTGGTTGAGTTACCATCCCTGGATGTGTTTAAGGGTCATTTAGATGTGGGGTTGGGGGATATGGTTTAGGGGAGAACTCGTAGAGTAGGGTTGATGGTTGGACTCAATGATCCCAAGGGTCTTTTCCAACCTGAATGATTCTAGGATTCTATGATACAGAAAGCTATCTCAAATTCAAAAGTTTCAAATAAATTGAGTCTTATCCCAGATTGCAGGTATTGCAATCAATGTGTTAATTAATGAGTCAAGAACTGAAAATACTTTAGATAAACAGAGAAAAGTGTTGAATCAATTTTGCCTATAGAACAAATTAAATTTACAGCTGCAGCTATGTTGTGTAAGGAAGTACATATTCAGGCAATGCCAGGTGGCTGCTACTCTGCTGTGTTTTCTTGAGTATCAGATTGCTTGCTCTTTAATAAAAATAATTAATTTTACTATCTGATACAAAAATAAACAGATAAAAATTGCCTTAAAGAGGCTTTTCTCCAGCAGGAAAGCCAGCATTACAAAATTCTAATGCCAAGGCCAGCCTTCATTCACACACAAGCTGCTAATCTGTGGCAGTATGGTGTGATAGGACAAAAAGGTGCCCAGTTGCTCCTAATCAATGTGCAAGTTGTGCAGAGGAAACACAAGCTTGAAAGCATTCCTTCCTGATGAACTAAGTGAAAGTGGGCCCTTCTACCTCTTAGTCTTAGTCTAGACATGGTGCCATGCCTGAGCTTAAAATGCAGCATTTCAGAAGTCATGTATTTTACCCATGTGAAGTGCTGGGGCCTGAGTTGTGGGCTCCGAGTTGGAGTTGACCTGTGGATGAGTCACAAACTAGCTGCATGTTTTGTTTCCCCACTGGCTTCAGGTTCCAGAGGCAGAACCTGGCCCACTTGTGTCTCTGTGGCTCCACCCTCACCCAGGTGGTTGTGGTTGGGGTGGTGGGTGAGGCCAGGACTATATTAACCAGGAGCCGCTTAGTTGGAGGAGCTTTCTGTTGGGTGTGGCTTCTGTTGGGGCTGGTTGCATCTTGCTGAGCTCTCTCAATGGTGTCCCTCCATGTGAAGGTCCACTGAGGGAGCCACCTCTGTATGTTGTGTCCAGCAGGCAATGCTAGCACCACAGCAGCTGGGCCCACAGAAACCTATGGAAGGACTGTCTGAAAGAAGACTTCCGAGAGGATGTTGTTGAGTTCAGTGTTGGCCTGTGTGATCAGGCAACTTTTGGCAGCATAAAATGATGATGACTGAACCAGAACAACATGATGACAACCTCCCTGGAGCACAGCTGCCTTTGTATTTCTTCCTGGCAAAGTGTTTCAGAAATTTAATATTCAAACATACACAAAACAGATTATTGTGCAAACTGTAGTGTTCAAGAGGGAGACATCCTTTGCTGTTTCTTATTTCTCCATGTATGATCTGGGAATAAGAAACTACTTATGGTGATTTTATTCCTTCACATTACAGTTCAAACATGTCCAGGGAGAGATGAAATTGTGATCTTGTCTTCAATAAGCCTCTTACATAATTCAAATTGCAAACTAGCTCTTAGTAAATCTTAAACAAGCAAAACAAATAACCTATTATGGAGAATTGCAGTAAGGAAGCTGAAATAATACAGCATAAAATCTGAAGATTATTCCTGTCCTACCAGATGTTAACCTTAATTCTCCTTTATAAATAAGTACTGAAACTCAAATACAGTGTACGAGCAAAAACAGGTCAGACATCTCAGCCTGTAACTGCCTTTTTTTCCTATGGAAAAAGAACCCGCTAGCCTGAAGAGAAGGTGATGCTCAGACTGAATTATTTAATAGGAATTTACATGTGTTCTGAACTGCTAAACAGTTCATGCTGTTAACCCTGTGATGTGTCCTTCCTCACCCTGTGTGATGTTAGCTGATTGACTTTTCCTCTTTTTCTTCCTTTTTTTTCCCACTTGTTTTCCTTGGGTTTTATTCTATTTTACTTTTTTCTTTTTTACTTTTATTTTTCTCCCTTAACAATTGTTTTAATAAAACAATAGTGAAATCACTGACAAAATTCTACTTGGCATCAGTGGAATAAAAATTTTACTGAGTATTTAAGCCTATTGGGCACATCTTCAGAAACCTATTCTTTACAGTTCTGATTCCTTCTTTTCTTTCTGTTCCTCCATGACCAGTTTTTCACACACATATCCTTTGGGGCCTTTAAACCTGGTTATTAACCCATATAGTTGACTTCTGTGGAAGTACAGAGAGGAAAACAAAAAAGGAAAAGCCACCAGACAGTAGTTTGCAGTGGAACAAGTCAAGAAACTACCAGTCAGTGAAGTACAATCTCCATGAGACCTGGGGATCAGCTAGTGAAAACAAAACTTTCTCCAGTGGAATTTGTCCCACTAAAGTGCTCAGCATGCTACAAAGCCAGTACTGATCTTCATGCATTAGTTCTTATTTCAAATTGCAGTTTGATTGGATGTTTTGTGCAGATGTATGTAAGCATATCTGGTAAATACAATGAGACAGGTATATAATTTTTTTTTAATTGTATAGATAGAAATTTTCACAAGATCCTGATTTTTATCCTTAGATAGCAAAGTGGCATTTCTAACTGCTAGATTTAAAAAAAAAAAAAAAACCACAAAAACCAAACTTTACATCTTTCTTGTCTCCTTATAAAATTTGACCTTGTTGCTATGTTATAACTTAGACTCCATTTGACCAGTGCCTCCTGAAAAATTTGAGCCCATCACTAGTTACTAGCACAGCCCCCTACAGAGGTACCACATGCTGACCTCCTTCATGTCGTCTTCTGATTTTATGATTTTCAGCAGGTGATTAGGGGCAAGAAAATGAAGACCCATCTTCTAATGAAGTTGCTCTGTATCCTGTTGCTGACTGACATTATCATGCCATTAATACCTTATGACTTTTCTCCTGTATAAGTTTATATTGGATGATACAATTTTTAAGAGAGGCAAGTGTTTCTTTTTCTATTTTATTTTCTACCTTTTTTGTTTGGTCATCTTAGATATTCATATTAATATTTTACTTGTTTCTCTGATGCATAATATCTTTAAATCTTTGCATATTCTTTGCCTCCAAATGAGTTAAGCAAGTTATTTGTTACAAAGCTAAAATAGAGACCTATTAAGTTACAATTTTCTTGTTTAGGATCTGTTTTTCTTTCATAGTATATTACCAATTCAAGACCAATTCAAGCCCTCTGGGCTCGGCCATCCA
>VZZY01017158.1:0-56552 GCA_013400335.1 Eurystomus gularis
GCGGTGGCCAAGCTGAGTTCTAGATGAGTTTTTACCTTCCTGGTGTTCTTTCTACATAACCTAACTAAATCCCTATGCTCTTCTTGAGTAGCCTGCCCATTCTTCCAAAGGTGGTAGACTCTCCTCTTGCTCCTAAGTTCCACCAGAAGCTCCCTATTTAGCCAGAGGAGCATAATCCCCTGGAGGGGACAGGGGGACCTTCTGTACTAACAGAGATAAGGGAGCATGAAGCTAGAACAAAAGAGAAATTAGTTTTAAAAAGCCAGACTAGGTGATCTATCCAAAATGAAAGTATTTTCTCACACAAGCCATTTAAAAATGCTTCGTACTTCCAAATTTCCAAATACATGCTAAATGTCCCGTTTACCATTGCTGTATTATCCTGGGTTGCTTTTTGATTTCGGTGACTAAGGTGGTGGTGAACCAGTCTCCATTGTATCTGTTGTTGGTTGTTGTGGGTTTTTTTTTAATAATACTTACAGTATTTCTCTTCAGGAGAAGGCAGTCCAACTCCCTCTGGTATTTTTTACTCCTAGCTTTACCCAGTTTCGTATTGTTCTGGGAGATCCTAATTTTGAAGCCATAGAAGCAGCAAGCAGAATCCTTGGACCTCTTTACTTCATCGCGTTTGTAATCTTGGTGTTCTTCCTATGTCTGGTAGGTATAATCCTAACAATGCTTATCCTTTTGCAGAAGCAGCAGAGCAGAACTATTGTATTGTGCTCCAAAACAGTGTTTTCCACCCCAAAAAGATGCTGGTCTTGCCCTGGCTGCCCCTTGGGGCACCTGGGCAGAGAGACAGTCCAAACTCTTTTCCAGGACTCCCGGGCAGACATTTCTCAGCTCTCCCTTCCTCCAGCAGTCACAAAAGGGGCTCTAGCCCTACGAAACAAGCATGTTGCACCTTGCACTCGACTACACCAGCCATTTCTCAAGAGATTAATTTCTGAAAACTTAATTGGGAGCTCTTGAGGACAGCGTGATGTCAGCCCTGTCGAGTAGGAGGGTTAGAGAGAGACTTTGATGGGACTGTGGAGGTCCAGCTTTGCTTTATCAGGTAGATGAATGTTTTCAGTAATTCAGACTGAAACACCATCTGAAAAACTACCAGCACACAACAGGAAGTCCATTACTGGGACTTTTTATGTAGGTGGAACTGGACCTTTTAACTGATGGGAAATAAATGATTTGTGCCCCAGAAATATTCCCTAAAACTCCCAGATTATCAGGTAATTTAACAACATTACGAGCACGTCTGCACCCAGCAAAGCTCTTCAGTTTCACTAGTTACATGCCCAGGCAGGGAACAGCCCCCAAAACCACTGCCACAGCGTAGTGCAAGTGCAGTTTCCAGAAGCAAATACCTAACTGCGTCCTTCCCGTGCAGAACATGGTTTTGGCTATTATAAATGACACCTAATCAGCCATCAGAATGGACATTGAAATGAAATCGAGTCAAGAACTTCAGATGGAAGACCGCATCAGACAGGTAAGTAAACACTTCTGTAAGTACCTCATTTAATCCAGGGTACGGGGAGGAATTCTAAGCTACGTCATTAGCAAAGAGCCTTAAACAGCTGGGCCATAACCATTTAAGAACATGCAATATTTGATTTTTCACTTTAAATAAACATCTGACAGCTACAGAAACATCCACCAAACCCCCAGGACCTCGCAGTAACGGCGTACGAGTCAGGGGGCAGGGAACCCACCGTCACCTCACCCTTTTACAAGCAATATGTAAGACCAGCCTGGTTTGTGATACGTCCCATCACCAGCTTTCTTCTTTGCTGCTCTCCCAAACTGAGAAACTAAGAATCTTCGCTGCATGGGAAAACAAGACAAGTAAAAATACATACCTTGGAAAGCCCACAAAGTTCAGACCCTTTTTATGTGCTAGAAATGAGTACAGAACGGGGAACGAATCTTTCCCTAACTTTTAAGGTCAGCTTGAAGTTCTGGCTTTGTCCTCGTCTCCTGCCACGTGCGCACGCTGAGGCCAAGGAGGCCGCGTGCAGCTCCGTTACTGGGACAAGTCCACTGCCTCCGCCTAGAAACCCGACCAGCTGGGGAACACCGCATCGCCAGGGCGGTAAATACCATCGAGGTGTGGGAGGAGAGACCCGCACACTCAGATGCTGTTTCTGCAAGCTGGCCTGCGCTGACTGCGCTGCACAGGAGGGCAGGCAGCTGAATCTGCCTGAAATTTTCCTGTAGGATTTTATGAGTGCCATAGACGAGGTCAGTTCCTTCTGCAAAGCCTGGCTTTCGTTAAGGAAAAGGAAGGCTGGGATTTGGTTGGCTCTTACCTTCAGGGATTTCATGACAAACGTGAGGTAGAGCAGGGTACGTTCTCCGAGCTGAGGGAACCAAGCCGGGACAGACCGGTTGCACAATACAAGAGAGTCACAGTTGTCCCCACTGTTACTTACACAAACTATTTATCCACAAGATACTAGTTTTAATATCATAGCAATAGCAAAAGCTAGACCTATAAATAAAGATAAATCACTAATTATGCCCCAGCCTTCAAATGAAAGCTTGTTCAGGCAAGGTGATACACCACAACAGCCGAGCTGGTAGTAGGGTGAGATCCGGGGGTCTTAGCCATGGTATAAAGTTGTGAGCTGGGTGTCTGACCAAATGTTAAACAGAAGCAGATGTATGGAAAACGAGTTTTTCAGCAATCTATGGGGTCATAGGCTGCATCTACAGCAAGAATCAAGATTACTGTGTCTTCCTTTTGCTTCACAAAAAGGTTTCCAGCAGGCTTTGGTAGGTCCATGTCTGGGCTCAGTCCCATCTTAATAAAAAAAAAATAATCATTTCTACCACAAGAGAGGGCAGAGCCCCTCGGCTCGCTGTAAACACGACAACACACAGAGCTTGCAATCGCTCTCAGCTCTGCAACGTGTGTTCCTATAGCCTGGCTTTGTGGAAGGGCCAGAAGGAAAATCTACTTCCAGCTGGAGAACATTTTTCTCCCCAAAGCTGCGTAGATCTTTTCCTGCACACGTGCCCCCTCCCTGCACGAGTGACCGCGTTACAGGTCCCAGTGAGCCATGCTGGCTTTGTCTCTGATTTATTTTTTTTTTAATTTGCCTTCAGAACCATCTGAAGTTATCAAAGCTACAGAAATTGGAAGAAAACCTTTGTCAGCGGTATCTGTCTGAGGACGTGGATGCAGTTGCGGCTCAGAGCTACGTCTCCACTGCAGAACTCCAGCAGTGTGTGTGTGCGAGTCTGTTCTTGCAGCCTCATTCCCACCCCTGGGCAGCTGCAGGCCCAGCCAAAACCCTCACCGGGTGACAACCGGAGAGACTGAAGGTCAGCACAAAGTCAGGGACTTTAACGGCTCTCGCACTGGCTGAAAACAGCCACCCTCAGGGAGAGAAGGAAACGCAAGAATTTTGTAAAGTAGCTTGTAAGGAATGAGGTGGTGGGAATTGTCCCACGAATGAGGTGTCTTTTCTCTGAGAGTTTCTGTCGCTCTCCCAGAACATCCTTGGGGCTGCCCAGGGAGGGGGACAGAGACTGTGAGGCCTCGTGCCTGCGAAGGGCTATTTCAGGAGCCAGGCCGCTGGCAGCTGACACAAGTGAGCCACGGGGAAGGCTGCAAGCCTGAGTTTAAGGGCAGCACCATCTCCAGGGTATGTGGCTGCGTTTGTGTGTTCTAGGGTCCTCCAGTATACGACTGAGCTGATGATGGAACTCAACAGCATTAACAAAAGAGTCAAGGCAATGATGGGATGCATAGGACTACAGGATACTTTGGGCAAGACAGCACAGTAGAATGCTCACCTGGTACCAGGGATGGCCTGACTCTTCTAACAGCGTAAATAAATCCAAACTCCCCGTTCCCCTCCCACCCTCTCTGTTTATTTCTAATTCTGGATAAGAGAAGGGGGAATGTCAATAAAGGGATATACCATTGTTGCTTCTGGGTCTTTTCTCTGAGAGTTTCAGGTGCTGCTTTCACTGTGAGAACTGACCAACCTTGCCGAAGGTCTGGAGCGGCATCTCTGCAATGACATCTATTCCTCCGCCTTGTTTTGGGGCCGCTCTGAGACACGGATGTGTAACAAGAGAGCAGATCGTGAGCAACGGCAGCATCCTGGGCCTGCTCCGTACCCTTCTCTCCCTCAGCTGGTCACTAGCCCTCACCTCCCCGGACCACTTTCCTTTGCTAGCGCATCAGCTTCTAAGGTTAATGCTTATTTCTCAACAACTCTTGCTCCAGAGACCTGTTCCTTCCAAAACAGGTTACTGTTGCCTTCAGAGAAAAATAAAATTAAGTCTTTTATTTAGCTCAGGCCTCAGCAGCTGGAACCACTAGAGGGGGCTTTGCTCCACCCTCGCACCAGCCTGAACCTTGTAGAAATCCTCCAAGGATTTAGAATACAGAGCCTCAGGTCCCGCAGAGCGCTCAGAGGATACTGCGCGGTCTCTGTGTCCAAGCAGGCTGTGGAGGAGCTGTGTCACGGAGAAGGGAGCGCTCCAGAAAGAGACCACTCCAGGCCAGTAGCACGATGTAGCCATGCACTGGTTTGCTTGTTGGGGTTCCCTGATTTTGTAACTTTGGTCTCCTGGCCAAGCCCAGCCACCATCTCTCTTCTAAAAGGCACCAGTTCAAAATAAAACACCTCTTCCCTTCACTTCCACAGGGTTCTTGTTGCTGTGCGGTATCCTGGGACACTTGTCCCGGGAAACACGGGTCACCGATGGTCTGTTTATCTTGATTACTCCATGGCCGGACAGGCGGGAAAGCTGAGGTATTGCACCTTTGGCATCTCCAGCCTTTCCTCCTCCTGGCAGCTCCTCCCGTAGGAACGAGTCTTGGAACCTTTAGGCACACTTACCAGCAGGTCATGGAAGAGCTTTCAAGCACTCCTCAACCTTGCTCGACTCCTCCGGGGCACAGGAAACCCTCTTTGCAGCCCACCTCACTTTTCCCAGCAAGCTCCTTGCCCTGCAGTAACAGAATGGCTCGAGAAACCTGCCTGAAGAGGTGAAGCTTGGAATGGATTTGTGTTTGGAAGCCACGTGACCAGAGGGAAGGTTATTCTGTCCCACCCAGAAGAACGTACTGAAGGTACTCCTCTCCCTCACCTTCCCAGCTGGTTCTCTTGCTCCCATTTACCTGCACTGCCATATCCGCGAGTCTTCACCTTCAGTTCTTCTGTCCCTTGCCAGGCCTTAGGCTGAAGAAAGGTGGATTGACAAAAAACACAACAGAAGAGTCAGTTTGAACGACCTCAGTCGCTTCTCATAGGAAATTACATCGAGATACTATTAAAAAAAAAAATCTATTTGGTCCTCTTGCGTTTACACAAGAGTGCGCAATAACTCTGTTTTCTGGCCGCAAGCTGCTGAGACACTGATTTTAAGGCTACAAGATCATTGTGGATTTAGAGGGACCATCAACTGCTGCTCGTCAGGCGAAGGTGCATCCCCTGGCAGCGAATTCCTCAGCCCCGCGATGGCTGAGCCGGCTCTGCCCCCTCTGCTCCCAAAGTAGCTGCTGTCAGCGCAGGAACGAGCGAGACCCACAGGTCGCTCCTGCCCCATCCCACCGCAGGCTGCCAGCCTAGCGGGAACCGAGGCCTCGTCGTTCCACAGGCCAGGCTCTGTTCAGGAGCTACTCTGGCCACGCCTCTGCTGAGAGGTACAGCCTAAAGAGGTACAACCAGGCTGAAAGTGCTGTAGCTTCCTCACGGGCCGTCTCGGCAGCCGAGCCTCCACCGGCGCACGTGGCAGGCTGCGGAATTCAGCCCTGCCTCAGCGACACCCTAAAGCCACAGGGACGTGCAGGACTCGGCACCTGTCTCTGGGCCATGGCGAGGGAGGAGAAAGCACGATGAGAAACCAAGATGTATGACAATAAAGGTTAAGGTACTTTTATTATAAAAGTCTATACAATGAGCACCAGACATAGCAATGCAATTATATCTGGTTTAGTTATAGATATTCCATATCTATATATCCATATAGATATATAGGTTTCGCTTTTACCAAAGTAAAACTGTTATATCACAAAATGCCTAGTTCTACCGTGTATTTATTGCTCAACAAGGATGGCACAAAACACACTCAGCATAACTGTTGCCATGCTTATCTACTATACTGAGTAAACAGCCCAACACTGCATAACGAACACAAAGCAGCTGTTAATTCTGAATGGGAACCAGTCTGATCACTCACTCACTTATAAAAATATCGGAATCATATAGATTTAAGCATTATAAAGGAGGAATATATTATTTAAAACATTTAAATAGTGCATATTGACATTTTGCATGTGGTATATAAAACACAGACATTCATGTACAACACTATACAGTACACATCAGTTTCAATGTTTGGATACACCCGTGTCTGCAGACCGATAGAAAAGTAACTGAAGTGGACATTGCACAATGGAACTGAGTCAAATCGATACATGGTCTCGAGACTAGTTTAACCTCATCATTTTCTAAGGTCCCAGATAATGTTGTCATTTAAAAAAAAAAAAAAAAGAAAGAAAAAAGGCATATCCCCAGTGCTCAATAGTTTTAGTGCTTTTTTTTTTTTTTCTCTGAATTCCAAAATTACATGCCTACAAGCAGAGGAAAACAAGGAGTATTCTACGGTACACAGATGAATCGGAGCACTAAAAAAATTCCTACTTTCAACCTATTTCATATGCTCCATGAGAGAACAGCGAGGCTCCATGCTACCCATTTCTGTGAGAAAGTTCATTTTTGGTCTTTCAGAAAGCAGTGTGAATAATCGCTATGTTGCCATTAGCCAGTCGTAACAACATGCAGTGAGAGTCGGTGCATGCAAAACATGGCCACAATCAAACCGATACACTGAAGGAAAAAAAAAGAATTAAAATAGAGAAAGCACCAGCTAAAATTAACACTTAGATTTTGCCAGATCAAACCCAGCTGCTGATGGCTGTTGCAGAGCATAAAGCTAGTAGCTAAATCATCATTCAGCACAGCAGATGTGATACTCAAAAACATTAGTTTCAACTCTGAAGCTAAGTCATGCAAGGCCCATAAACTCTTTTGCTTACGTCGTAAGAGTTAAGATAACTTATTTTTATTCTCCAACTGTAAAACAAAATGGTGATAAACAGCAGTAATTTCTCCCACTCAAAAGCGACGGTTCGCCCTGTGGTGCGCATTAACTACACTGATTTTAGCCCTTGAGACCACACTTATTTCAGGTACGGTGGAATTTTAACCGTCCTAAGCCAGCTCTTTCCTGCTGGAGCTACGCGAGTCTGAGCGTCATCAGACTGCCCATACACTGAAACGTTCCTCACGTTCCTCAGATCTTCTGAAAGCGGAGATGCAGTATCCAATTCAGACAAAACACTAGTCACCACCAGTTGATAAACAATAACCGATCAAATGATAACGTGAGCAACAGTAACGCAAGTCCTGGAGGCAGCATGTGATAGAACTTTTCAGTTTTCCAAGTTTTAAAAGACACTAAGCAAGGTCACTTTCTGGTTTGTCCACTGTCATCTTTATCAAGGAGGAAGCGTGACCACTAATGAGCAAAATCCACAGATGTTAATTATTACTGTGTCACAGGTGCAATTTAGAATGCCAAAAATTAAAGGTGTTCCACAGCAGTCCTTTGAAAGGAATTTCAGTCTGTTTTTAAAACTGTCCAGGAAAAGGAGCTGTATGTTTAATTTTCCCCCATAACGGAAAAAAAAAATAGGCAAGAGGAGTAGTTCAGTGTAGCATTATAGTATTAATAATTTCTTCAATAATGCAAAGACTTGGTAATAACAAAAGTCTCAAAGTTCTTGAATGCTAAAGGAAAAAAAAAAAAACCCTATGGTTGTTTTGGAACAAGACGGATGCGTCTGTAACACAAAACTTGGCTGGAAAGTGTGTTTGCTAAAGTTGGATAGAGCAGTCTCGAACTCGGAACTCTTAGCTTGCTCTCTAGACAGGACCTGCTTACCCTCGGACGCGATAGAGTGGCACCACAGTAAAGTGCACAAACGGGATTCTTTCAACAGTGCATGCCCAACGACCACGAGCACCCAGTAAGTACAGCGGTAGGATATGGAAACAGGATGTTATTCAACGGGTTGGAGGAGTAGAGTTTAAATGGATTTCGAAGAATCTTGTTTGCTGATAAGGACTTCTAACAGCCTCAGCTTGGCTTTGATTTTCTTGTACTCCCTGTACTCATCGAGCATCGGAACCCGATCTTCTTTCTGTACGTTCCTGTAAAAAGAAGCACACGTGAGTTTCAGGAAAATCCTCTGTGCTGCAGCAAGCCAAGCGCAGCAGCAGCTACGTGCAGGCAGCTTAGGACAGAGAAGAATACTTTTGGCAGCTTGTTCACCAGTAATCGCTACATCGTATTTCAGTTCGTCCTAGTTCAACCTGCCATCACCTGAGAAAGTGATGAGAAAACCCAGCAGCGCGTATCCAGCACAGCTCTGGCTGCACTGGCCGTAAATCGGTCATAAATCGGTCTCTTCAGTCCTTCTGGAGGGTTTATTAGCAGATATGAAGATTTTTGTTTCAGATCCTGGGTATCCATTACAGAACAATGCCAATAAATTTAAGCCAGTCTATATTTTCACTGTCCCACAAATTGATAGCAGAGAGTTATTCTTACTTATTTAAGACTGGACTATAATAAATTAATCTATTAATCTGACTTCTTTTTAAAATCAGCCCTCAAGTTGCGTCAGAGGAGGTTTAGGTTGGATATTAGGAAAAATTTCCTTACTGTTGACGAGGTGAAAAGCCTCCTATTGCACAGAATGGGCAGAATTCCATCAAGTCCATACCAACACATATTCAAATAAGAAACCCAAAAGAACAATACAAAAAACCCCACAACTATATACCCCTTATAAAAAAAGGGGCAAAAGGGTAAAGCAAACATCCACCGTCAGGACTGACCTACTGGAACAAGGGACAAACGGGCAAGCTTCCCTGCCCTGTGTTAAAAACAGAGGGACAATCTGAGGGAATTTTTTAATATACAAAATATTTGTGTAATATTTTAAAATGTTTTTTAATTAAAACCCCCACTTCTTCTATTTTCATTACTATGCTTTACAGATCGCAACAGAGGAAGCAAAACGCAGGAGCAGGCTTCCTCCACTGTTAGAAATACACAGATTCCATTTGGCGACATTCATAGAGAAAGCTGAACAGAATAGTTGGCTACAAAGCGAGGCTGCTGCCCAGCATCTGGTTTGGTGCTCCACAAACCTTCCATTCTGCTGATAAAACTCCTCTTCAAATTCTCGTAACGTCTTACGTAGCTTCTTTTTTTCAGCTCTGGCTTTCCACAGTTGCTCCAATAATTCAGGCCTAAAAATTTCAAGTGAAAGAAAAATACTGTTGGCCGTACAATAAAACTCCAGTTCTTCAAAGCATACTCCAAAGCGACTGAGCTCGCTGCACCAATAAGACATTTGTCTTGCTCGTAAGGAATATGCTGTCTGATGGTGAACTATTGAGAACAAAACAGCAGTTAACGAAAAGGTACACATTTTCTGCTGTCTACACAGCTCAAGTAAGGCTGAAGAAGGTTTAGAAGATGCGAAACAATTCACCAAATCCAAAAAGATCTAAACTCAGACATGTCAGAAGAAAGAACATTCATTCAAGCCAAACACTGACTCAAGCCAAACACTTCCTGAGAAGCGCTGAACATGTCACTCCCTTCCACCCAACATCATCTATTTGGTATCACGCCTTTAAGTGCAATAATTGCAATTTCTGTAACAGAATTAATCACTTATTTTCACGTACATAGAAGCAGCGCGGGTGCTCGACAGCCTAAGGTCCCGGGTCAGTCTCTCTTGACCATCTTCAACATCAGACTCTGAGTTTTCAACTGGGCTCAAAACGGGCGGTGTTTGGACAGCAGTTTTTAAGATATCGTTCAGGTCTGCAGACAAACCATCACTTTCCTCCTCTTCTTCCTGAAAGCCAAAGCAGGAATTCAAACCCAGTATGAAATATTTCCATTCCCTGTTACAAGTGCTGGGAAGTTTTTTATTAAATTCACTGTACACACCTTAATTTCTTCAAAAAAATGGGCAGTTTCACCTTCAATAATGGGCTGTAACATCTGCCCCCGCCTCTTGGTTGATGGTGACCCCTGCAAAAATTGAAGCTCGTTTCATTATGTGCAATGAGACATTAAATGCTGTGTGCGGTCAGAATTTTGTTCAAGTCACTTAATACCTAAAGGTGTTTCTTCTTCCAGAAGAATAAAAGATTGCAAACACACTGACAGAGCACAGACAAAACAACCACGTAACACAAGAAGCTCAAATGCCCAAAGCATCCTTGACATGGAAGTAAAAATACCAGAAACTCTAAGAGTTATTCTTCTGATTTAAAATAAAAAGCACTCACTCTCACTCTCCATGTTTTGTAGAAAAATCATAAAGCGCAAAAATATATCTGAATTTCATATTTACTCTTGTTCCTCCCAAACCACAGGGAGATTACGAAAATCAAGTTACACGATGCCAAAGCTGGTTTGTATCTTCTGCCAGGCACACGGTGGGAATAAAACCGCCAGTTTCTTTTTTCTAGACCACTCTGAAGCCCCACAATGGGAAGTGCTACGTCAGAGCTGTCTATTGGCACCTCAGAGTCAAAATCCTTTGTGCTTCAGCCTGAACGAGGTGCCGCTGTGCTCTGCAGGTGTGACTGTCAGCTGGACACACGCAGCCATGCCCTGCTCATCTGTTATCCCTGGACAGCAGAAGCAATTTCAACAGATGGACTCTTTGAACAGGAGGAAGGTGGAACACAGAAGCCACGGAGACAATGACCTGTCAAAAAACTTCAGTTCATGAAAAGTAAATAGCTTTCTGCTTCTTTGGACATTTCCATGCAGGCTTCAGCGATTCAGACACCGTGATAGTCTAAGAGATAGCTCAGGGAAGCAAGTGTCATATAAGCCAAAAAGCAATTCTTGAATTACCTGGCACTGGATATAGCCTACCTAGAAGCTACCACTTAACAATCCTTGGTAATCAGCGAGCTCCACGTAGCTCTTACCGGTTTCAAGAGAGCTGTGAAAAATATTTTACAGATGTTGCCTACAGCATAGATTAGGAATTATGTTACCAGGAGCTCTTCTGAATTTAAAATCCCTTTGGGTGGCTATCACCCATCCCTGTATTTCACAGCAAAAGAAAGGAGAATGACTATGATATGGTCATAAGGCTACTGATAATATAAAATGCATCTCAGCTGAAGAGTCAGACCTTTGAGGTGAGGGGTGATAAAACTCAGTCAGTCAAGGGCACCACCACTAACCTAAGCACGGAGAAATGCTTAGGTGTTTCAGAGCAACCTGTGCTTATGGAGTTCCAAAAGGGATGCTGATACAAAAGCCCTTAAACTGAAATATGACTGCAATGTAAATCACATTCGTCTACAAAAGCAGCTACCCAAAAATACGTGTGCAGGAAAGGAATGATCTTGAACCGGCCCCTTTATCTCCAACATCCTTCGGCTTAAAGGGGATCGCTAAGAACAGTGAGTCAACGTAAACAGCCGATTAAGTTCCTGCTGAGCAAGCCACTGCCCAGCTCTGGACACCTGTGGAACTGTGGGTATGTACAGGGATTACCTGACGTCAGCTATGCAGTCTCTTCCTTCAAACAGGGTCAATTAGCTAATATCAGAACGGTTCTGGGTCAGCATGCAAGATTTGGAATACAGCTCACGGAGAACAAAGCCGGGCAGCTGGTTGGCATCCCCAGCTGTCTTACAGGAGCTATCAACAAGGTTACACCCATCTCCTTACAAAGTATGAAAACTTTTCTTCCTCATTTCTTAAAAGACCACAGAGAGAGGAAAGAATAGAAAGCACTGCGAGTTAGAAGGAAATGAAGTGAAAACACCACGAAAAAGCACTGACGTTGCACAGATGCTGCAGACGCTGATAACATGTCTCACACAGGGAAGCATGAAGGAATGAAATGGTTCTTGCTGCCATCCTATCACTCACGCCTCTGCTGACAGTAACGTGCGGTACAGAAGGGAGGCAAGCTTCACTGCAACTGGTGTTACTATTCCTGGGAGGACCGAAAGTACACTATGCACTGGGGATCCGTACCTAGCACAGTGACCTGGGAACGGCTCAGCCACGGCAAATTAGAACAGCCTATTTACTTCCACCGAGAACCAGTTACTGCCTAAGAGCCACCAAGGTCACAGACAGCTTTGGACTGCTCTGCTCTCAGCAGGAAATCAAACGCCTCAAGCACAACGAAACAACACCTTGTATTTTTCACAAGAAAGACGGATTTTATGGGACAGTGTTACCAGTGCTTCTAAAGGCAGCCTAGCAGTTCAAAAGTGGGGAAAAAAAATAGAAATAGCATTTGTTTTACTCACAAGAATAGGAGTAATGCTTGCTCTAGTTAACATTTGTTTTACAAGTCTGTATCTGTCATAAAGTGGCTTCACAATATGTCTTTCTTCTCTAGTAACCTAAAGGCAGAGAAACCACAGAATTAATGACACCGGTCACTCAATAACGCAAGCAGACACAAAGCCGTATGCTTCTCATGCCAGGCCCGTCAGGAACAGAAACTACTTTAAATTTTGTGGAGATGAAATGGGGTTTATGGAGACAGAGAGGAATAAGTGGGTACTTTTTCTTCCCCTCTTTTCTCACTTAAACTCCCTATATTTTTCAGGAAGAAGTTTTTAAAACTTCCTAAAAGTTATCGGAGCTTCAGCAGAAGCAAAGTCTCTAAAGACCCATGGAAGAGGCAAAAAAGGGACCAGAACTGAGGGAGAAGGCTGTGTGCCTATCAGTGATGATGATTCTACAGAAATGATAGGGAAAAAAGGAAAAAGATGAAACTGTAGAGAGATTTTGTCAGATTCTGATTTACTCTCAACTCTTGGCCTTTGCAGACTCAACATTACAGATCCTAAGGGCTATCCTGAACAATTACTGGCCTTGTCTCCCTAAGGGGATTGTAGAACCGTACCATTATCTCCAAGACCGTTATTCTTCCTTGGCTTTGACACTGAAAGGCTTGGTCAGGTTTATACAGCAGTGCTGATTATAAAGCTAGTGTGCCAAGTCCAGAAGGCTGATAAAATAGTAACTAGAAAGACCTTGTGATTGGACTAGTGATGCTGTCCAAGATAAAACCCCAGAACTTTAGGCACTAATTGCTAGTCACCTACTCTAACTTCCGTATCTGCAATTGTTTAAGATACATGCCACAGACTGAAGGGGAAAAAAAAGTCTTTTCATTTCTGGTTTTGTGAAATCCGGAACAGCTTTTCAGGCTTTTTCCCAGGAAATTCAATAGCGGCGTTTATTTTTAAGATTTCTCTTTGCTTCACAGACGCATAAGGCACCAAATGACATCAATCACTTTGCAAACCCCAATAGCCTACTGAGCTGGGGAAAAAGGGCCTATTAACACATACGTTGTTTCCAGAAGTTAGTGCAATAGCTTCCTCCGATGGCAACATGGAAACCAATAGATAATTCTGTGTTTTGGAGAAGGAAAAAAAACCAACCCCCCCACCAGCATTAAACTCTGCTATTACTACTGGCAAGAGTCGCTGTTGTCGACGCGTACGTTCATAGAGTTTGGTGAAGTAAAGCAAGTATTACCGGCCGTCCATGCTGACTTTCATAATACAGGAGGCTTTTCTGGAGAGATGTTTTCTCTTCTACCAAATGGTCCTTTGTCATTTTCTGTCAGAAGGACAAGTCACACCTCGTCAAACACAAGTCGCTTGAACAGTTTTTCTACATTATCAGCTATACAGATGCCTTAGCCAAACTTAGCTTCGTTAATACCATACATCCCACCTTCATCCATTTAAAGCTCTCCAATATTGTCAGCATATACTTGGAAATATTTTAATAGAGAGTGAGCAAGGAAAATGTGTTTCATCTCGATCGTTTGCCCTGAACGTGAAGTACGAGAGCTTGGTAAAGGGCTGCTAGACAGAGGCATCATTTTGCCGCTGAAGTGGTATCTGAAGTGTCTGACAGTGCTCTGGGTCCCTCTTATTCCCTTAGAGACAGCCTATCCATAACCTTGTGCTTACTTTTATATCTTCTGGCAAACATCTCTCCACTCGTTTTTCCTTTAATCTTTTCAAAATGAGTTCAAGTGTAGCTTCCTTGGTGGGCTTCTTCTCTTTCTGCACGACCCGCATCTCATCGCCATTTTCTTCATCCTCTTGGTCGAGAGAGGAACCAAAGCTTTTTGGAAGAGTGTTACTTCGTGGACGTGTTTGAGGTATGAATTCTCCATCTGAGCTCCTCTGCTTTGCATCTGAATGAGAAAAACTGCTCAATCCAAAGGTTGAAAAGAAACAACTCTCTCAGTTCAGTTAACTGCAATTAAAGTAACAATGATCTGCCTCAGCAAAGTTTCTTTTCTAATGAACTAAAAACAAAGGCGCAAGAATAATTTTTATTTTTACTTCTGAATAGTTCAGAATCTAGAAATGAAACATTTTTACTGTCCTGTGGAAGTTTACTGAATGACTTTGCCATTTTGGTCACATAGATCATCTGTGTTTGTGGAAAACCAGAAACTGCAGCATCCCTTACCTTTTATTTGCTTTCTCAGTTTGGTAAGTTCAGTCATCCATTTTAAAACTTTTGGATTGGCTGCGATATCACTATAGGAGGGCTGAAAAGGAATACGAAGAAACTACATTTTATTAAAACAAACACACCAAATCGTGTTCGTAAATACTTCTTTCAATATTTGGTAATCTTTATGACAGCAGATGTGACTAGTAACACGGACGCCACTCTTGGCACCAGACCAGATCTCAGTGCCGACACTTGTGAAAATAAACTTGAAACAAGACTTCAGAAGTTGAACCAGAGAGTGGTCAATGCTTCTGACTCTCCACATAATCTCCTCTGATATCCCCTCAGTGTCAAGGCATAAATGTCACTGTCTGCCCTTCTCTGGTCTCAGGCATTATAGCACAATTTCTAATTAACTTCTGCACACAGCAGCATACAAGAAAATTATTCTCATTTGTGAGCCCACAGTTATTCAGTGATGAACTACAAGTAACTCAGCTCCACCATGCAGTTCTTTATCCTGAATAACAGCAGGAGCGGTAACTGACCTTACTGTTTTTCTCTTTTTCAAACTGTTCCTCAAATTGCTTTATTTTTTTCTGTAATTTCTTGACAAGCTGATAAGGCGTCTTGTCTTCCCTTTTGTCATCTTTGGAGCTAAAGGATGCTCTTCGTGTTCTGTATTAAAAACATTTTTAAAACATCGATTAAATAAACGAGTGCAAACAACTTGTATATTTCAGTAACAGATGACTAATTGCAATTTCTTCCTCCAGTTCATAATCCATTCTTTTCAGGTTTTCAGTCAGAGCCATTTACTTACTGAATCAAAAAGCTTTCATGTGCTGCCTTCAGAACGTGATGTGTTATTTTTTCCTCTCTAATTTCAGTAACAGAAAAACAGCACTTGAAAGTCAAGTGTAATAAACTAACGCACCATTAATTACAGTGTCATTAAAACAGTTCAGATCTTTCTAGGCTACTTGTCCAAGTTACTTGATACTCAGTATCTCTTGAAGTATTGGGCACAGAATAAAGCCTAGATGAGAAGCTACCACTGAACAACCCTGGATGATTAGACAGCTCCACTCAACTGTCTTAGGCAAGTTATTAGATACCTAAAAACATCAGCATCTGTTGGCCTTACTAATATATTTCTAGAGTATGTGATTTTGGTTTTAAATCATCTTTTGCACTTGTTCAGCTGTTTGACATTTGATGCTCGTGAAAAGCCTTTTTATTTCAAGACTGGCCACAAGAATTTTCTAGTACACTTATAACCCAAGGTGCCTGAAAGATCCCTCAGCAGAGCTAGAGACATCTACATAGTTCAAGATATTAGAAATACTAATCTAATAATCTACTAGTGTAGATCCTTATTAGTTTCAGAATGAGGAGAACAGCTATTACAACCAGCACTTCTCTGCAGGTCAGTCTTCCGCATCATTTTAACAGTACTAGTCAGCTATCTTCTGCAGCTAACTGGAGAAAACTTGGGCAAGTATCTTTTTGCATCAGCAAATGATGTCAGACAGAGAATGTGAGACTCTAAACTTGGCCTTTCCTGTTCCAGATGTTCTCATTTTTATGAGATTATTTCTTCCCTAACAAGCATGGAAACTCTTCCTGCATTCCCTTTCACAGTAACAGTAGTAGACAGCGCAGGTCACGGGTTATTGACAGTTTTGGAAGGTCACACTCCCCCGTGTCACACAAATAACTTGCGGCTTGTTTAGTTACAACTCTGCTTTCACGCACTGGGTTAAACGGGCTCAACCGCCTAACTCCGCAGAGGAGGACCTGCATTAAGAACCCTACCTCTTCACTGTCCTGCTATCCTCTCCCTCTAGCAGCCGATACTTTCCTATAACCCTTCTGAATGCAGACGTTCCGCAGCACAAACGAAGAATGTGCCCAGACCATTACGGCACAGTTTAGTCGCAATGGTTTGTACAACTTGGCGTTCTTTACTGGGAATGGATAGCATGCTACGCAAAACAAATTCAAAATTCTGCAACATGAAAATAGACATTCATGCCACTGGGCAAAAAAAGAAGGCCAAAAATTCCATAAAATCATAGCCCAGCAGTCCAGTAAAGAGTGGTAAAGAAAGGATACAAATATTATCTTCGGCCCAGGAAGTGCCGTTACAGCAGGTTGTCAGGAGCCCTGACCAAATGCCAAGGAATCTCTGCAAGCTTGCCCTTTCCCTCAGCATTTGCCACTGGCCGCTTTGAGAGACACGATCCCATCCCAGATGAACCTCTGCTCTGACTCACTGTGGCCGTTCCCAGGCAGGCAGAAAGCCGAATGGCCACATCATGCTACATTTGACCTTGGTTTTCAACTAATTCACGTTATGAAAACCCATGAGGTTCTTACACAGCTGTATTTTCACACCAGCAGTAACACGTCCTGCCCTAGTACCCACCAAATTGCATTAAAACACATACCTAACAAAAGAAAGTGCTTTGGATGAAGAATCTAACGTTTCTGGATCATGTAAGAAACGTTGGCTTTGCCCAAAATCCAGACTGCGATGCGACAATACCGGATGACAGTCCTCTTCCAGTGGATGATTGGTCATCCTTCCAGCCTGCGGGGAAAGCTGAGCTTCTCCAGACTCACTGTCCTCCTGCCAAGACTTGAAAGCAGGAAATGGATCTAGAAGATAAAAAAAGGGACACAAAATGGTACTTTTCTGTTAAGAGAATTATAAACGAGAGTCAAAAGGAAACAAAAATCGTGTGCCCAATGCTTAGTCTTGTATGCTATAAACGATGTGGTGTCACACACAAAGTGAATAAAAACATTGAAATACATCAGAAAGCTACAAATTCTGTCATGTAACAATCGAAAGAAAAAGGTACTGGAATGAAGTATGCACACTAGGATCCCTTTTTCAAAGTGTATCTTGGGAGTATGCGCTTCTGAACACTTCAATGGTGTAAAAGAGCCTTATTTACTTATCAGAAGTCCAAAGTTAGAAGAATATATTTATTGTCTGTTGCGGAAATTAATTTTCATACCTCGTGCATGTACTTTGAAAGACCGTCCTCTTGGTTTTGAAGAAGGTAAGCCTTACAATACCTCTTTAGGTACAATACTCATTTGCTTAAATCTTTTTAAAGGAGTGTTGTTGGGTTTTTAAGTTTAAATCCATCTTGACACCACTGAGAAAAAGAGATTTCTTAATTTGTGGAAGGTGATTTCTTTTGGGCAGGGGATTCCAAAACAATCAATTTTTTAAAAAATCCCTATGAAAAGTTGGTTGCTAACATCCCTTACAATTCTCAGACACGGTTTTCTTGCTGACTTAATAAAAAGCTGACCTGGCCTTCCAAGTACTTGAAAATCCCACCCCCCTTTTCCTTTCAGAGTTGCTTATACTTTCCAGTTCAAATTAGAAATTTGAAAACTGGGTTCAAAGTGTGCAGAACAACAATAAAACCCACAAAGTCATCTTAAAAAAAATAACCCTTGTACCTGCTTTCCATTGTACGTTCACTAAGTGTTACTGGGATTTTTTTGTTTCGTTTTTAAGCTATAATCTTGCCTGTTTACACAGGACAAGATATAAGAAGGGGACCTTTTAGGAAAAAGTAAAAAAAAATTGCAGATCAGAACATTCCCAAGATAAAAGGGACAGCAGGTGAAGGGTTAATTAGAAAGCAAACCATAAACTATCAAAAGGCAGATAACTGAACGTATGGCGAACCATACTTACCCTCCCCTTCTCTCTGCAGATGCATTGTTTTGAAATCAATGAGGGGAAAAGTGATAGGGCATGGCGCTAATAAAATGAAAAAGAATGGCAAAAATACTAAAGTGAACACACAGCACAGTCAGAACAAACTATACATAACATGTAAAGCAGGAAGATACAGTACCAGGGAAAAACATCCCATCTTTCGGGCCAGGCCCTGAGCACTCTCAGCTTCCAAGCAATTTCAGTGGCAGGTAAGGATGCTCAGTCCTTGGCGAATTTGAACTTTTTACTGAAAAGGTTTACAAAGAACTGACACAGGAATACTGAAGACTTATTGTAGTTTAATAAGAGTCTCACACATCCTCACATTAACAAAACACACGTTCTCAATATGCTTTTGCTTGTAAATAACAGAGATGGTGGTGATTTCCAAAAAGCAGAACAAATGCAGAAAAACATACTCCGAAATACAGATTAACTGATCTGCATTTTTGCTTTAAGCCAGCGAGCACCTGACACTCACTTTCAAGAACTCGTTGGTTACAGGCCTTTAAGTTTTCTGTCACATAGGCTTTAATAACCCAAATCTTGTAACAAGATTTGGACTAGTACAGATTTCTTTACCAAGCCAATCAATTCAATGCCACAAGGACTTGCAGTGCCTTGGGAGGCTGAGATCGTAATAACCGTTCTGAACAGGACCGCAAAACAGCCAAAGTTAAAATACTTCACAATGACATAACACGTCTTGCAAAATATCCCGATTTTACTACCAAGAAGCTTATATGACAAATTCATATACAGATACGCTACTTTCTTTTCAAGGTAAGTGTCATAAAGCTATTTGGATAAGTAAAACCAAACCAACTTGTGTGAGCAGATTTAAGGAAATAATGAGAATGGAAGCCACAAACCTTCTGAGAATAGGTATTAAATCAGACTAACACAAATAGAGGATGCAGCAAAATGTAATGTGCAAGTAAGCAATTAATGTAAATTAAACACTGAACATAAGCAGGATTTTTTTTAAAAAACTTTGTCTAAAGTTATTAACTTGGGCAACAAGAATGACAATCTAGACTTGGTGTTTTCAGGTGCCTGCAGATAGACTTCTAGATGACATGACATACTCTGAACATCCAGTTTGCTCGGGCTGAAGAAGGGCAACCAACAAACATTTTATAAATGTTCGCAAGCCAATCAAGTTGTGAACCTCATCATTTGGAAAAAAGGTTAAAAGAGAAGTTTGGAGTCATGAGGGCAATTAATTTGGAAAACAGTCAACACTTGGTGACGAATTAACAGCAAGTTATCACCGTCTGTACTTGAGGATGAAGCCTTATGCGCTGACAGGCTACAACTACATCCTGCACTGTTAAACTACAGACATTCTGGGGATACTTCAGTAATTTTATATTTATAACACAGCAACCAGAAGTTAAGTGCAGTTATTCTTCATTACCAGTGTCTTACTAGCATTTGAGCATGACACTTGCAGGCATCTCAAAGAATAGGTGTCACTGGAACAGCCTGTTGGGAGCTACCACCTCATCCCTGCGCAGGAAAGCTGTCCTGTTCCTACCAAGCTGCTTTGCAAGGTTTTGCAATTGGAAACAAGCAGACAGTGGCCGTTGTGCTGCTGCTGACAGCTCACAGGATTTTAGCAAACTATATCGCTGGCATTTTTTAAGGTGTGGTAATTCAGCATATCAACACCAGGCAGAGGAAATAAGATGCAAGGAACATGTAAGAAGACAAGTACTTTGGAAAGAAGGTATTTATGAGAGTGTTCTGCTCTGGTTACACGGGAGTTATGTTTTTACACAATTAAAACAGTCTAAACAGTTATAACAGACATTGGAGCAACAAAGTTTAGTAAAGCCATGAGCTTAGGGGCTTGCTAAACCTGGAAGGCCATGAAGAATAAGGCCACAAACATGGGGAATCCTGTCTGAGAGAAAACTAGGTTTCAAACATTTTGCTTTCCCTCAAATCCATACAATGGAGGGAGAAGGGGCACAGAAATAATACCCATCTACAGCTTTAACTTTTTATTTGAAAATTTAGAGCTGTTTCACGTTGTCCAATGAATGGAAGCCAACATCTCACATTCCTGATGTTTGAAAAAAAAACCAACAGATTTTTTTGAATAAATTAAATTGCTGTGTTTAGTAGTTTATTGATTTTAAGCCAAATTCAGCTAGTGTTAAAACTTCTGTAGCTTACCTTAAAAAAAAAACCAAAACCAAAACAAACAAAGCAAGACACTAGGTGAGCATATGACATAAACAGAGAAAGCATTTTTAAGAACCTGAATGAGAGACTCAGGATCCTGGGAACCATAAATCACTTTTTAAAACACAGAAACAAACAAAACCAAACAAAAACCCAACCACCTCCAGTAGGAATCTTAGGCTTTTTTGGTTTCTCTAGTTGCTCCTCTGACTATTTTTTCTTTACAGTTTTTTAAGGTCCTTAAGTTGAAGATAGTTGTGAAACAAGATAGGACCCATGTCATGGTCTGGTTCACCTTACCATGTGTATGGGAACGTATTATTCAGATTGAATCGAAGGGAAAAAAAAGTGTAAGGTGTCTGTCTCTTCTACTTTGTCAATGTTCTATTTATCATCAGGAGCTAACTAAACTGTGAGCTGAAGGGTGAAAATTACCTTCCCATTTGTCACCATCGGACACATTCTTCAGATCTAAACATGGTACTTGGGCACCCAGAGCTTCCTCCGAAACATTAACGTTGCCATCTCCCGACACCTCTGAATCAGTATTTGCATTAAGATCACAAGTCTTGCTACTTGAATCCTATATTTAAATAAATTAACAGAGCAATTTTATTATTATTTCACAACTGGAAATCAGATACCTAATCAGGGTCAGTTCCAGCACTTCCAGAAATGTTTGGAGGGGAGGGGAATATAATAGTAATAAAAATTATTCTTGCCTAGTTCAAGTAATTATAAACAAGCTTCCCAACCCCCACCCCCCTGAGTAGGCAATTATTTGCCTTAGAAAACATTCCTTACATAAGATGCATAAATATAAATCTGCTCTGCTGCCAAAAGTTTCTCTGAAGCGAGCTGAGCTCTATAACAGAGGTTTTGCAAACCTTGCAGCAGGCCGTCCAACGTAAGATTTTGAAAGCTAAATTTATCAGCGCTCCTCATGTCTGCATTTAAGTTCATCAGATGCTGTGTATCTGCATATAAATGAAACCATAATCTTACCAGAAACATCTCTGAAGATATTCTATCATTGCCACCAAGCAATATACTATTTTGCCTAAAAAAGAAGACACAAAGCTAGTTATAATTTTAAACACAAGTTCTTAATGGATAGTAAATACTATTCATTCCCGTGACCTTTTACTCTTACATACCCTGGTTCAGTTTTAGCAGACATGCAATTGATTGCCTTAAAGTGATAATTAGGGAGCAAAAGTTACATTGCTTTTTTTTCCTTCCTCCCCTGCTTTGCTCTTCACACAGAATTACAAGTTGAAGCATGTAAACAACAAGAGGACTTGAACCAAATTGCAAATAAAAACAGCTCAGACCTTTATTCTCCAACTAGGAGTAAATACTGTTCAAACTGAAATTTCACTCAGTGCTGAACTCAAACTGCAAATAAACTTGAAGTCTTTTGGCTAGTCACTATTACCAGCATTAATTCTTCAATTATTAAGAGCAATAAAATGTACCAAAATATTTCAAAGTAGATATTCCAGCTTAAAACACTCTATGATTCTATAACTTTTACTTGTTCTATTTCTCTTGCCCAGAACATAGAGTTGTTCACAAAAAATTGGTATGTCTCGTACATACTTATTTTCTCTTTTAAGTGCATAAGGTTCCATGCCTTTTAGATCACCACAGGAAGGTAAATTCCATTTTACCCTCTCTGTTCTCACATGTGAAAAGTTAGATGTTGAGCTTCACCTGCCTGTTGTTACCAATCACCAGTCTGGGACACTTGCATCTCAAAACTGAAGTTACACGTTTTGCCATGTAAGTGACAGAAGAAAAATACACACCTTTCGCTATTATTTTCTCCATCAACATCTGCATCTGCATCTGCATCTTCATCACATGGTTTCAATAACACATCTGCAGTCTGTTGGCAAAAAGTACATTTAGAAAGCTTTAGGAATGGCATTCTCAGCTGAAAACGTTTCTGTGATCATCACTGAACACAGAAAACCCTCAAGAAGTAAAAGCATTGCTTCTCCTGTGGGGGTGGAAATCATCTCTTTTAACCATACAATATATTTACAACTAAAGTAAGGCCAGTAACCAGGGGTTTTCATCACTAGAAGACAATGACTTTCTATCTTCAGACAGATTTTTTAATTATTCCTTTTAAATATCAACACTAACTGTTCTACTGCAAATTGTGAATCATAGCATCAGGTCTGGGCTGACTAAAATCATGGCACCGAAGTGTATCCTAGTGGCAAAAATAATGGTGTTGGATGTAGACTTGTGCTCAGCATATATGCAATGAAACAAGTCTGACAGACTTTCTAAAAGGAGCTGCTAATCCCTGTTACTAAATAAAGCAGCCACAGAACTGGAAAGGGATGAAGAAATGCTGGCATTTCTATGACACCATCTCACAAAACAAGTCCAGCTGAATACATGTCACCATTTTGTTTGCTAAAAGTTGGCACAGGAAGATCGACTACTTCAAACATTTATGCCAAAGCCCAGTATTCGATTTCTTCTAAAAGTGTCTTATTTGGGGGGCTGTTAAGAAATCTGAAATATCAAATTTGTCATTTAAAAATAACATTACGTCTGGTTGCAGACTTCAAGAAGTTCTCATAAATGATCTTTAAAACGCCTGAATTAAAATCAAGTTACCTGGAGAGTTCATATACACATAACAGTTGCCAGTTTTACACTGCTGACAGCAATATTCACCCTCATCAGACTAAACTCCATTATTCTGTTTACATTATTTCAGTCCTCAAGTCAAATTCCAACTCAGGGAAACAATTTTTAATTACAGCGTATCTGTCATACTCCAGCAGATAATTTCCACCCCGGAGATGAGCTGTGCAAGTCTCACATAGTCACACTTATTGTGGCTGTGGAAACAGCTGCTTCTGTTTCCATTTCGGACCCAAAGAAGAGCTCACGTGCACAGCTCTCGTCTCCTGCAGCCCTGCACACCCTCCTCAAACTCCTTCCGTGCAGAAGGATCAGCGTAGGTCCCTTTAACATCTCCCCGGAAGATACAACTCTCCAATAGCATCTGAAGCGGTGGATTAACCAGAAGGTAGAAACTAACAGTGAAAAAACAAAACTTTGCCCCCAAATGCCACTTGACTACTGATATCAACAAACCCCAACAACTGATACATTCTGTGAAGTTCTAATTTACAGAGTGGGATTCTGAAACAGTGTCCTAGTTTAGAGGGAACTACTGAAAAATTTGGCTTTTTTGGTGAACCCGAAGAGTCATTTGGGATCCAGGAGAGCCAACAGAAGGCCAGGAGAAGAATCCATTACACCAGCAAAAAGCGGTACAGCAACATTTTATTGTAATAAAAACATCGATTGCAGACAAGACTCACAGTTTCACTATGCTAAGGCATCCATTCCCATCTTTTCAAGTTTACAGACCCATTAAATCTTCTAGTTAATTTAAGTCTACTAAAACAATAGGCTTGCTTATCTAGTTCTCTTTCAGGAAACCCTCAGAAAGATTTACGGACTCGCAGGCAAGAAGCTAAAAACCACTGTAGAAAGTTCTCTACACATGTATAGCAAATCTGCCTACCCACAGAATTCATCATTTAGATTATGACAATAGTTCTGCCAAATAAATAAGGAACTATAGACTTGAATTTGTCACACGGAGAGTTGGCAGCTGCTATTTCATACAGACAGATAGAAACTATATTCGCTTGCATATTACTGTTACACCTGATTTCAGTTTTGCCAGCACATGTTTTACAGCGTCGCTTGATCGTACGGATAGCCCGAACGGGAGGCTGATGCCCGCTTACTAATAAAAAGTGCTGGTACAGTTCAGCCAGCACTACAGATCTGGGCCGTACATACTGCAAAGCTTCACACTTGTATGTGAAGATCTAATAATTTGCAGCTCAAAGCAGAGCTGAGGCACATTTGTTCTATAGGGCAAACAATTATTTCAACATTTACAGTTGCAATACCGGGCTCCCACCCAAACCATGCACAATACTTGCTTCCTCCAGTGGCATGAAGCTGTTCAATTCACGTGTAATATATTAAAGTAAAGCCAAAATTACATCCATGACACCTGATTATTCTACGGTTTGTTGTTTAGATTCTCAGTTGCTTTCTGAACTTTAACAGCAACTTCAGGGTTTTTTTTAATACAAACAAGTATTTTATTTTTCCAAGCATGTTAACATCACATCCTAGTATGTGCTCATGAAATACTCCAGACATACTTCTGCTTTGGAACACAAATGATCTATCCTGATACTTTCCAAGGTTACAATATTAAAGGGTGAAGCTTTTCATGAGGTTGCAAGTTAATTATCTTTCATTTCCCTTTTGCTGAACACTTCAAGTGTAAGAATTCTAAGTGTACACACCAGTATGGAGAGGCACAAGCTATCAGCACATGTGAAGTCAAATATCTAAGCAAAGAGGTCCAAGGAAGAGTAACAACAGCTCTTTCAACTACAAAGGAGATGACGATGCGTTGAAAAAACAGGACATCTGTGCCTATCACAGAAGAAACTGGAAACAGTGAGAAAAGGCTGTAACTAGCTAATTACAAACCCACACCTTCCCAGCACAAGCCTAGTCAAGAGGCTGCAGTCTCCGTGTGACTCCTGCCTCTACCCTTTCTGGATGCAGTAAAAGGTGGGACTAACTATGGGCTATGCTACAACCACAGCTCTAGATCTTCTGCTCCTCAGGAAGTGAGTGCTCCTCACTCATACTGTTGCTATTTGAACCAGTGCTATGATTGCCAACACACCAACTTACCTGAGCTGAAGGAAGGGTTGATACCTGTGAAAGACCAACAGAAAAATATTAGTTCAGGTCTAAAAAGTTGTACCAAAGCACACAAAAATTTCTCTGTGCATGTCTATGAAAGGTGCAGAGCAGAGAAGGCAATTAACTGCACAGAGCAACAGCACCATGTAAGGCTACAATAGAGCTAGTAGGAAAACCTGGATCTCTAAAGCACTTTGCTAAAGTCACAGCAATTTATTACTTTCATATACAGGAGGCTCTTCCTCTCACCTGAACGTTTTCTTCTTCCTCAGTTACACTATCATGGTTCATAGCTTCACCGTCTAAATCAGTGCAAACCAATACTTCAGAGCAGTCTCCTGTGTTCTCACTGCTACCAGTGTCATTATCTTCAATAACATCATTCCTGAAGAACAGAAAAACTTTAGCAACAGGTTGTTCCACCTTTAAAAGCAAAAGCATCACAATCTCCCCTCCCCCCAAACAGTATCAAACATTGTTTTTTTTTTTCCCAACAAAATTATTCTGACCAAACATACTGGTAGTATCTACAACTCCATCACCTGTAGGCATATTTAAATATTTATGTTGTTTATATGTGCTTCTGAGGTTTTCTACAATAGTATGTGACAGGCACATTAAAATATATATATTTGATTCTTGTATTAAGGGTAGGCATAAACTCTCCACCTACTGTGCTGACCTAAGGAATAAAAGCGCCAACAGCCAGAAGCAACAACATGTTGAAGCTACCAGGACTCGAAGTTGCTGTGGCTACACTCCTCTCGGGATTGAAGCCAGCCAGTTTATAGCTGGTATCACTGCTCCCCTCCAGTAAGAAATGCCCTTATTTCTAACATTTAATCTTCCGAGAACTCCACCTAAGGCTTGCAACACCATACAACCAGATCCAAACTAACCTACACCATATTTATGTCCGTATAGTCTTTCCATGCCACCACCCCTGTTGCCACATGGCTCTGTAATTCATAAAAATTCCCTGGCTTCCTTGCCTTCCTTCTCCTCACCCACAAAGAATTCCAAACTACTTGAAAATAAATGCTCCTCCTCTATCAGATACAAAGATAATAAACAGGGTGGTTCGGAAAATAATACTTTAACTCTTTTTTTTAACTCCAGCAATTATTTTAAGTTAATTCGAAGAAATTTGCATTGGCACTGCATTCTTTAGTTTGTACTTTAACTGTGTATTTGCCTTGTGCATAGTCTGTGGGCAGCGCTGCTTTATAGGACTCAGATGACCCCCTTGCAGAACGCTATCATGTATCCTCTATTACGGTTAATCCACAGCAGAACGATGATGAGAAGCATTTGAAATAGTTGCTGTGCCAGAGAGTATATTGGTTTCAAACCTGCAGCGATGGTACTTTTACCCTCCACTTCTCTCAAGTCAACCAGCCCTCAAAGCACTTCTGCTGTAACCGAAGGCATTCGGCTACAAAGGGTCTTTCAGGCAATTACCCACTTACTTATAAATTACTTCAAAGACATTAAATCTCTAACACTACAACTCAGTTTTAATTGATCATTACCAGCAACAATCATTACTTTTATGATCAGCTACTAACTTTAGCGTGACCTCTTGTCAGACTTCTAAAAACAGTAAAGACTGAACAATTTAGAAAACAGCATTCGAGTCTCTGGACACTTTACATATTTCAGGCTCTGAGCAACAAAGGAATTTAGGTACTGAAGTCCTGCTTAACTACACACTTTTGTAGCCTGGGTATCAATCATGACTATTTATTAATAAAGCACCAAAATATACCAGCTTCTCAATGCTGCTATGGCAATCGCTACACTCATAACAGGGCAAGATTTACAATAAAGAGCTGATCAAATGAGGCTGAAACTCTACAAAAATAGACCCACACTGCTCATTCTACCCATTTTGAGCTGTTTGCTTGACACTGGCAGCCAGAGCAGCAAAATGGCTACATGTATAGTCAGGGTAAAGAAACTGCAACAGTATCCACAAAACAGCTTTCATGTGGTAAAATGGTGTCATAAAGTAACATCAGCAAGATAAACTGACCCAAGAGCTTTCACTCTTAAGTTCTCGTGCTACTTGCACAGAATTCAGCAGTGATACTTCACAACATGTTCAGCAATAAGATCAATTTAAAATACCTGCTCCAGGAGCTGTTTATTAGCCGCAAGTGATGGAAGTTGATGTGGTTTAAAATATGAGATAAATTGAAGTCAATGGCAGAAGTTGTAACTTTTGCTTTGGGTTGAGGTGGGGGATTGGGGCAGTTTGTTTTGAAAGAGTTAAGATGTACAAGCCTATAGAATTCTTTACAGATACAACAAAATCTTACTGGTTGTTAGATCCTTCCTCATCCCTGCTGGGATTTTTTGCTTCATTGTTACAGCCCAGTCTGTGTTGCTGTATATGTTTCAGATCGTTATCTAAGCTGCTCTGCAGGTCGAAAAGGTGCTGTTCCACAGCTGCTCGAATTGTTCTTTCTAAAATGCTAAGAAGACAGAAAATTTGTATTACGCACTCTCCTTTGCATTGATCAACTACGCAGAAAGGCAGAAATAAACTTTACACACGACAGGAGGCTTGATGACAAGTCCTTCAAGGCAAAAAGAGACCAACTTTTCTAAAAAGACAATAGAAATTACTGTGCCTACTATCTTTTATTTAGTAAGATATACATAAAGTATTATGAAGTCTATTAACAGTATTTAAATAGTAATCAACACATTAAAATGACTAATTTATTTTTTAATAATGATACATCAAAACTTACAGAAGCCTAATATATTAACGTGCCAGTAAAATCCTGTGTCAGTACCAGATCAGCCAAGCCTGGCGCTGGTACCACCTCAGCACTGCCGGCTGTAACCCCCCGAGCAGCGCTCTGACCTGAGCAGGCAAGAGCCAACCCACAGCAGAGACAATGAGCAAGCACCTGATGCAGGACACAGGATACATCCAAAGAAACCTCAAGAACAAAGCAGCAATTCTTTAGAAACAGTTTTAAAACATCTTTCTTTATGCTGTTGAATGCTCCTTGGCCAGCTCATCCAAAATACACAATTAGGCCTATAAAAAAAATCCCCCCTGAAGGAAAAAAAAACCCCTATTTTATGCCGTTTTTAGCTCTGAGATTGTGCATTTATTTTTCCTCCATGTTGGTACACACAATTCCACTGAACTGTACTTCGTGTTAACAACCAGAAGTGGTACTAAAAGCACGTGGATGCTGTTATAATTTTAAAGGCAAACACCCACGACATATCTAGGTATAAAACCAAACTGGGTTGGGGTCTAGAGTGTACCATACTGTGTTCTCATGCTTCTGCAGCCAACAACGCTGACAGACATTAGGTTTTTCCTGCACTACTGTTAAATGCTGTAAGTTAAGTAATTCACACTAGAACATGTCCATTCATAACTATAATCATCAAAGCCACTGCATTTCTTTTTCCAGACGTATCTTCTATGCATGTTCTAGTAACAGCACGATTCAAACATTTTGTATTTTCATTATACTTACTCTGCAGAGGCTGGCAAGATACTTATGGGAGAGATATGAGCACTGCAATAAAGAAGAAATAATTAATGCAAAAACTCATCACACAAAAGACTTGAAGTCAACAGCAACTTAGAACAGGAAGACTGTATGTAACATGGCTAATAAAAGTAGAATAAATACGTGAAGAAAACACTGATTTGCAGTCACTTTATTATTTAGATGAACAAAGCTTAAAGAATGTCACCATAAGACAGAAGGCTGCAGAAGCAGCAATGCAGATTTCTCTCTCAAGGGCCAATACTCTGCAAGTTATGAAGCTGTAAGCTCTCAGATGTGCAGTCTTTCCCATGGGAAATACTAATCACTGAGTCTCCACAGATTGCCCGACACCTTGCTCAAGAATGCAGATTTTAACCTTGCTGCCTAAAGCAAATTCCAAATAACTCTGCTTTCTTCCACGGTTGCAATTTATTATAGAGGTTCTTCCCTGCCTGCCAGACTGTTGCATAATTCGATCCTGCAACATCCAACAGATCTGCAGCTCTCTCCAAGGACAGCTACACTTCAAGGCAAAGCAGGTACCTCCCAGAGGTTTTGAGACATCAACAAGTCAGTTTTAAAGCTTTGGGAAGTCTCCCAGCACGTGCCATTTCAGGCCTAGAATGTTAAACTCGGGGCGGGGGCAAGACTGGAAATCACTTTAATGAACACAAGTTGAAGTACGTTAACTCCTGTGTATGTGGTCAAAATTCTCTCATTATAAGCAGAATACTTAAAATGTAGACAAATTGATGGTAAATATGCTAAGAATGAAATAAAACTACTGTAAACAGTAATGAGTTGAAATGTATGTGTCTTACTCAGAAAAAAATCAATTCTAGCTTCATTTCAACTCTGAGGTAGGGAGGGAGGTAAACAAATGGTTTTTCTTGCTATTACATATAACTAAGCTCAAATAGAATTCTATGATTCTATGAAAAGCTGAAAAATAAAGTTTAGAAATGCAACAGTCAATGTTGGCTTTCAATATTAATTTTCATGAATGCATAAAGTAAACCTTGAAACACGAGGGAGCTTCTCTACTGGAGAACCGAACAGGCGCTACCTCTACAAGATAGTTTTGACTGATACTGGTCTTACTTGAGCTAAAAAAATGTAGATAGTCTCTCTGCTTACCCAAGCATTGTCTTAAGGAATATCTTGGTTAGATCTTATCAAGTTTATTAGTAGTTCCACTACCAGAGAGGTAAGATAATTGACCACCTCAAGTAGACTTTCTGTTTTTTCTTCCTCTAAGTAGATGAAACTTAAGCAATAAAGGACCTTCAATTAAACACTAGCTGATAAGGAAAGTGGTTAAAGTATTTATTTAAAAATAATGATGCCCTTTTGCCTTAGACAACTTGTACTGGGCCAGTAACAGAGTGCACTGTATTTAAACACCACCATTTAACAAGTGAACTTGCAGGTGCTCACAGAAGTTTCTCGTTTCTATTTCTTTATTTCAAATGGAAACTTGATTCTGAATCAAGCTCACTTCAGGATTCGTGTTTGTTTGCTGAGGTGAAAAACCAAAGCAGATCTATTCTGAAAGCTTTACAGAACAGACAGCTGCTCTAAACTACTCTTTCCTGACGCTGCCTCACAGCTCTGTAAAATTCAAACACTCGATGTAGAAGCCAGATCCTGTAGCCACTAATTTCAGAGCTGCTGGATCAGAAACAGAGGTAAACACACTGACATTTTGGTTTTTTGATTCGAACAAAGAAATGGTAAGAAAAAGTTTGCAACTTCAGATATTCACATTTCTGTGCACATTTCAGCATAACCCTACTACTCATACCAAATGTTTAAGTTTTCTGATGAACAACTTTTGGTTTGACAACACTTGAAATAAAAGGAAATGAAGATAGGAAGCTGTGAATAAATTCAGCATGAACAAGATAAGAGAGAGGAGGAGCAGCAGCAGAGAATCTCAGACAAAAAAAACAGATTTCAAAACAAAAAAATCTTGTTTTAAGTATCTGATCTCAGTATTTTTAGCAAGTTCCACAAAAGGTGTGCTTACTTTCCCAATGTACTAATACATAGTTGTACATACTGAAATAAATTCACTATTAAAACGCAGTCACTCCTAGGACAAACTGAGGCGGGGAAAGCAATTTGAATACAGACCACTGCAACATTCAGGTTGTAAAAGAGAGCAGAAAAAAATTCAGTCAAGGACACAAGTACAAATACTATTTATAGGAAGCTGTGGTGGCCTGGAATCCTTTTATTCTACCACTTGAGACAATGAGGAACCGTGTCAAGATTGGAGAGAATCAAACTCATCTCCAAAGAACCCCAAACATTTCAGACATGGTTCACAACAAAATTTTCCATCTCACTGTGTAACCTTCAGCCCCCAGCGGAGGATCCTTCACCGGTGGTTTTATTAAACACCTTTAGATGCATTAAGGTGCTCAGCAGAAGATGTGCACAAATCAGCAGTATTGCAAAGCCTGAAGAATCCTCTTACTACACAGAGAATATCTTCTGTCTTTAACTAATCACTTTAGCAGTTAAGCACTTTTTGAAAGAAATGTGTCAATTGCTCTTAGCTGAAAAATCATTACAACTTCTGAATCCACGTACCACAGTCCAAGGTTACTTTTTAAAAGCTGTAATTTACACTGCTACTCAGAGCCTTAACGCAGCATGACACAGCAAGACACAGAGAGGTAAACATCTTTGTTTCATAATGCTAACCCTCTCCCGAGCATCCCTTTTGCACTATCTCCCTACCCATAACAAGTCCCAGTAAAAACATAGCTGGAGATAGAAAAATACTTTAACCAGACAGAAAACATTTCAAAGTTTTTCTTGGTAATTTACCGACTGTTCACAGATTATTATTGCTCTTTAAAAAAAACCAGTTGCGACATTATTTCATTTCACAGTATCTCCAAAATACATTTCATCTCACATAATTTTAAAGTTAAAAAAAGTCTTACTTGCAAATCGGATCAAAGCAACATTTTCCCTTTCGTATCATTACCTGTGCAGCAGAACTTTACAGGCCATTCTGATTATTTTTGCTATGCCAAAGGAGCACTTCATGTAGAAGTGCTTCATTTGAAAAACAGCAGAGCGGGCTGGTGGCGGCTGGCTGTGCATGCTGCTGGCTGGGACGCGAGGCTGCCTGTCAGGCTGTACCTCTGGAGCGCTGCGCTAAACCCTGCAGTCTAAATAGAAATAGACTGCAACATGAGGTCACTCCTGACAATAAGCTGCCCAATCAACACTTGAAAGCTTTCCTGACATGTTGTTCACAGCTTTTCTGGGATGGGAGTAGGGACGAGTCTTCGGCTGTCAAAAACAGTGCTTAAACTAAAGCAATAATATATTCTCTAGCAATTCAGGTAGCTGTATTTGGGCAGCGTCAGCTGCATTTTGTCTCACTTTGTTGCTGTTGATGTTATTGCCTCTCTCTCACTGATCAGAGCTAATTAAAACAAAAAAGGGTTAACAGAAGCATCACACAAGCAGTGAGGATGTCGCCCTTGTCACTGCATTTAACAGAGACAAAGCAAACTGTTTACAGAGCTTCCTACTTGTCAGAGCTCATATTTTTTACACATAATTTTGAAGAGCCCAAAGAAGATAGCCAGAGTTTTTATATTCGGCTTCTGAACTGCAAAAGTAAAGCAAATATGCCTGGCAAAGCGCAGTGATGAAAGATGGGGAATAATGACAGAGAAGGATTCTAGAGTGGCTATTTCAACAGCATGTCTCAAAAGTCAGCTGCAATGCTGAGTCGGTAATTCTTCCCTCCAAAAGTCAGGACGGCAAAACCGAAAGAGGTGAAAAAGCTTCTGAGGACGCAGAATACGCTGCTTCCTTACACACACAATAACAACTATGTGCAACAAATGCTCCCCCGTTGGGTCACAGGCTTTAAGATCATTCAACAGGTGTATTGGAAATGCCTTTTCCAAGCAGTCACTAAATCAAGCTGCATTAATGATTATCCACGTTCTCACCAGATCCCCAGTTCAAATTAACACCACGCAGTGCATGAAGGTCACACGGTTCACAAAGGGCAAACAGAACGAGGAAAGAAAAAAGGTTGTGAGCAAAATTATGAGCAAGTTATAGACCAAATAACTAGAAGGAAGGTCATATATCCCATCTATGAATCAAGATAGGCAATCGTTAACATGCGGAACGTGCAACCTCAGTCTGCCTTTCCTCCTCCCCACAAAGAGACCAAAATACACAGATTCTTGGTTCACAAAATCTAACAGCAGGAAAAGAGGCAACAAAACTCCAGGTTAAGGAACTGCAAGAATTATGTTTAACATCTACCTCCTCTCCCCTTTCCTTCTAAGCTGCTGCAGGCCCTTTGTGAAGACAAACATCCCAATAAACCTGCATTAACATTTCCTTTTTTTATTTTTTTGCATCAAGAAATGAAAACAAAAAAAGCCACTAGAAGCATATTATGAAAGCCTTTAACTTTGGAAAAATATTTAAAGTATTCACCGTGGTTAAAAGTTTAATAAATCATACTTTCCTCATTCTCTGTAATTTTTTTTTTTAAGTGTTTGCTGCAGTTGTTCTGGTGTTACAGTCAAAATTCTCTTTCTTCTTCTACGGGATTCCTCCTTATCCTTCCCCACAAATTATGTAAAATGTCAACCATAATTAAAGCCTATTAATTTTTAATTAAACCTAAACATTGAGTAAAAATGTTTTTCTCTTCAGGCTATCAAGTTTAAACTCTCAAACATGTTGAGATTGTCACTACTGCTGTGCTTACACATTCCACAAGCAACTAAATACCTGTGCGTAAATTGCTTTAAAACTTGCACTGGAAGAAGAAGCACTTTTGTAGATATTCTAATTGCAGCAACTTTTTAACTAGCTCAAACTAAAACTGAACAGCCCCATTGCTGACAAGGACAACTAACTACTAAAATACACTTTAAATTACAGAACTGAATTATGTTTCTTTCATTATTTTATATTTTACAAGTTCTCACAATGAAGTAGAAGGAAGCAAGCAGCCAAACCGCCAGATTTCAACCTGAAATCTATTCTTGAGACTACTCAGTTTTAGGGAGTAAACTTGTGATTTCCCCCTGTATTTCTGCTGCTTTTAGTCACACTTTTATTATAGATTCTTCCTCACCCCTCCCTACAAGTTCTAACATGCAATGCCCATACCAAACACATGTTGTAGATGGGAAAGGTAAAATTATCTAGCCATAAAATGTTAACTCTGAGTACAAGTAAAGCAGACTTTAAAATAAAAACTTGTGTACTACAAGCAAGTAAAATATAAACCTGTGTATTACAAGCATGCACAAATGAGCTCTCAAATAGGAGTATGATTTTAAGTTTACGCACCTCCTTTTCATTAACAAGCTGACTCCCACTCCACTACTCCGGCCTGTATGACACTTTACACCTTCCAGGCTTGCTCACAGCTCCCACCAGCAGAGCCCAGCCAAACAGATCTCTTGGGCAGGTAACACAAGGTCCCTCCAGCTGCAGCAGCCATTTCACCCATTTGGACAACGCAAGACCTTGGCTTTCTATGCATTTTTCTCACAATCTTTTTTTTTTTCTCTAAAAAGTGCTTATATTAAACCTCCACTTGTGCATAGGTGCCAGTCATGTCACTCCTACACTGATGTAACAAAAACATCAGCCTCCAAGATAAATTTACTTGGCAGAGTTTAAATTAACTGATGAAGGATCTTCAGGCACTTTACAAGTACATTAGCAAGTCAACTTTCACAGAATGGGGTATCCAGAGTCTTCAACTCAAATTAAGACTTTCGGCACCACCAAATCAAGAGTTTTTGCAAGCAACCCATTCTACGAAGCCTGATATAAAACCGTACAAAATGCCACCTTTAAACACTTCTCAACATTGCTCTACTAAAGGCCTTTCTAGAACCACTAAATTCCAACCTAAAAATCCTTAATGTTCAATATTATGCTGCTTGCTCACCACTATCCTTTTAGCTGTGTATCATTCCTCTTCATCCCTGGTGTTTTCTCTCTCTAGCATATTTTCAGGAAGTAATTGCATCTACAGAGTATCCTTTACAATTTTTATTAAATATATTCCACTGTACTCTAGTGAAAGGAGCACTTTCCTCGTTTAACACCTGACCAAACTGGGGAAAGAAAAAAATAAATCTGGACAAACTAATTGTCACAGGTTTAGAGAATTAGAGTCATGTAAGGACACATCTCTGCTCATTAGCACGTGATGAGAAATAGTCCTAGGATTTCCCGCTGAAAGGGAGTGATGGAAAGATGGTACAGAATGGTTTTGCATCTACCAGTATTCAGATTCTTTTTATACTTCTGCCACAAAATTTACTGTTTAACTATCCCTTTACAGTTTCACTAAAATATGCCCTTTTTTCCTTCCTCTGCATAAATCACCAGAGTTAATCCAATCTGAGTTGGGAACAATTATTTTAGCCCCTATTTTACTACTACAAGAACTGCACCTACTCCTAAAGCTTCAGCTTGTAGACACCGCCACTTATCTCAGAAGACTGACAGCTTCTCTCTCTCACACAGAGCAGACTACACTCCAAACTCCAAGGCGGAAACAAGTTACCTTGTTGATGCTGTAACGCTCCTGGAATCCGAGAGACTCCCTGTCATATCTAGATGCACCACAGCTGGCCTTTCAACAGGTTTCTCTGTGCCATCTTCTGGAAGTTCTTCAGACTGCTCAAGCTTTACATCTTCCTCCTCTTCCAAGAGATCATTGATCTAAAAAAAGATTTAATCACAGTTAATGTCCTGAAAAGTTCTTTTAAGGGGTCCAGGGAATTGAAAGAGCATGAGAGGTGTAAAAACAATGTATGTGTAAGAGAAGAACATTTTTCAGTATTAGAGAAACAGGCACCTTAGACCTGCTTTTATGTAAAAACCAAACACTTCACATAACTAAAAAGCTACAAAACCCTTTTGAAACATTGGACAAAAAATGAATAGAGAAACACCTTTGATGCCATAAATGAACACCAGCAGAATCAAGAGACTACAAAATCCCAGCACTCTGAAATCACAAGGCACAGAACCTTTCTTCCTCTAGGTGTAAAACAGAGACAGATAATTCTCCTCTATTCTACAGGCAGCCTTCTTCACATAGGAGAAGCATTTTCAAACCCTTCTATAGGAGGCAATATAGAAGTCTGAGAATTGAAACTTTAAAGTACCGAATGAATACATATAAAGGCAAATGTAAGAGCAAGAATATTGAGGAGCTTCCTTGAAGCCTCTTGTCTATTTCTGTTGTTTCCAAACACCAAAGATGTTTTTAGGAAACCAGTAAAATATAGCAAATTTTAAAAGTTAAATATAGCCAACTGACAACTCGGTACAGCCACCTTCATTTTTTAAAAAGCAACCATGTCTCAAACATACAAAGGTAAACACAACAAAGTGATTCTGTTTGATTTGCAAAGCCCCTGTGACTGATTACTGACCTCCCCAACTTGCAAACCCAAAACCTAAAAGTAGCAGCAACAGCCTCAAGAAAATGTGCTTTGTAATATCTGCTGGTACAAAACAAGACCACTGAATTAAGAAAAACTGAAACTTTATAAGATCACACAGAAGGCTGAGCAGGGGTGTTTGTTTATTTTTAAAAGGAGTGTAACATGTTACATTCAGAGGAGAAAAACATATTTATCCCTGACCTTCCTCTGTAGTTGGAAGAGGATGTGCCAGGGAACCAAGGACAACCAGCACACGGCCGGCTGCCAGCGGGGCTGTGCCCAGTGAGGACAGCGGCCCTTCCTTATGTCCTCCCACCCCACCAGACCGGGATGGAGAGGACCCAGCAAAAGTGCACTGTTGACATCTGGTGGAGACACCAGGAAATTAAAGGGACAACCCACCAGGCCTCAACTTTAGGGGGGAAAAGCCCCACAACTCACCACCCAGGCTGTTATGCTTGGGAAAGCCTTTTGCTAAAATGCATCATGAGCTACAGACAAGTCAGTAATTTTAAAGCCTGAGAGATCAGATCAGCCAACTCGACTTTAAAGAGCAGCCGCCCCAAACTAAAACAATAGTCCACAGCCTCAGGTCACAAAACTTACAGCCCAGCTTTCTTTAACAGCTTCCCGCAAGCAGTGGGGCTGTGTCAGTTCTCCGTGCTAGACACACTCCTGCAAAGAGCTGAACAAACAGAGGCTATTGCAAAGCTGCAGCACTTTGCCGGAAGAGCGAGCAGAGCAGGAGCTGCTCCATCCAGAACCTGCTGCCCACGCTTGGCAGACCAGACCAACGGGTGAGGCATCTACTGCAGTGAAGAGGAAGCAACCAGCTGCCCTCGTACTTGCCTTACCTGTCTTGCCAGAGGAAGGGTTTGTGGGGTATTTAGGCTTTAAAAATTCTGTACTTCCTGTTACCCCTTTGCAACTGCTGGTTATTTACCCTTTTGCCTCTTTAAAGAAAACACACTTGTTAAGCCAAGCGAACATGAGAAAATTCAATTTATAGTTTTCCTTATTTCTGAAGAAGCATTTCAGCCAAGATTTTACTAATAATCCATGAACTTGGCTTTGATGATACCAAAAGTACTTCTTCCATAGATTATCACTTATATACTGTGACCTGTTAGAATAAAAAATATCTGCCAACAGAAGGAGGTCTATCACAGTATCACATTTTCATTTCCCTAACAACTCTCCATCTCTATTTACCCCAGCACGACACGGCATTTACCTCCCAAAGTTAAATTTGTTGTGAGGAAAGGAGTAAGAGTGATACCAGTACCAAAGTGATACCATCAGTCCCAGGGACAGGTGACTCTTGCAGTCCTGACAGCTGAATGCCAGGACCCAGAGTACTTTTATTCTACTCAACTTCATTTCCCTAATTTCAACACTTTTCCCCACTAATGTCAAGATGATATTTTGAAGTGTTAGAATCAGAAACACCGCTCAAAAACTTTGGCATAGGGAACCACCACTGATAACATCATCAAGGAGAGTGCGAGACCCTGCATGTTTCTGGAAGACACACCTAGAAATACTATTGAAGAAGACCAACAGCAGCATGGTTCTGCATTTGCTTAAAAACCAGTTCTCCTTTCCTAAAAAGGTAAATAAAAGCTACACTTTATATAGCATAACAGTGTCTGTGTTGGCTAGGAGCTCATTGCTGGTTTCATCCTTAGGTATTTTTCTCTGTAGCATATCTATACTTACTAAAAGCAACAATTTCACAAGGATACTTATGGTAAGAACAAGTATTTAAGGAAATACCATTTTTTTTTTTCAATTTGCAAGAAACTATCAAAAAGTATACTAAAGGAAATTATGTTTCAACATATCGTTAACAAAACAGAAATGTGTGTAACAGTTACTTAAGTGGTAACATTATTCTTACCTGCTCGGTTATTGAGCTTAAATCATTAGTGGATGAAAAATCTTCCTCTTCATTTTCAAAGAATTCATAGTAGTTCTCCAGAAGTCCCGCCATTATTCTGCTAACTATTTCTTGTTCTTTCAGATCCTCCACATCTGTGTAAATGCTGAAGATTCAAACGCTGGTTTAGTTTAACAATCTCAATCCAAGTGTTTCCCCAAAGAACTCCTGGGAATGACTTCTAAGGGCTACACTTCACTGTGGTAGAGTAGATGACTTTAGGAAGGACAGGCAGGTGAGATCAGGAAGGGGTGTCACCCTCTGTGTCAATGACCAGGTGGGACTGATGAGGAGCCCACCAAGATCTTATGGGTCAGGATTAAAGGTCTCTTTAATAAGAGGCAGATGACATCATAGCAGGGGGCTGCTACAGGCCACCCAACCATGAAGACAAGGCAAATGAGGCCCTCTATAGACAGATAGGAGCAGCTTCACATCCACAAGCCCTGGTCCTCATGGGGGACTTCAACCAGCCTGGTATTTGCTGAAGGGGCAACACAGCAGGGCATAAGCCATCCAGGCGGTTCCTGGAATGATATGATGATGATAACTTCCTTCTCCAAGTGACAGAAGAGCCAATGAGGAGAGGGCAACGAAGATGATCAGAGGGGCTGGAGAACCTCTCCTGTGAAGACAGACTGAGTTGGGGTTGTTCAGCCTGGAGAAGACTCCAGGGAGACCTTATAGCAACATCCTGGTACTTAAAGAGGCCTACCAGAAAACTGGAGAGGGACTTTTCACAAGGGCTTGTAGTGATAGGACAAGGGGTAATGGCTCCAAGCTGAAAGAGGGTAGATTTAGATTAGATATAAGTTCTCTACTGTGAAGGTGGTGAGACACTGGAGCAGGTTGCCCAGGGAAGTTGTGGCGGATCCATCCCTGGAGGTGTTCAAGGCCAGGTTGGACGGGGCTTTGAGCAACCTGGTCTAGTGGGAAGTGTCCCTACCCATGGCAGGGGGGTTGGAACAAGATAATCTTTAAGGTCCCTTCCAACCCAAACCATTCCACAATTACCCCTAAACCATTCTGAAGATGCAGAACTTGAAGCAAATACAACTTCACACTACTGCATTACAAAGCTTTATACTAGTTTACACTTAAAAGTGATGAAGTAACAACTATTTAGTCAATTAACTTTTCATGAGGAACATTAAAATTCAGCTGTTTTCCTGTAGAGAGAAAACCCCAGTATATGTTTGTACTTTAAAGCAGTTCTGGGAGAAAGTTGCTCTTCCTACAGATGTCACCTCATTATAATTACAATAATGCAATAATCGGATCAGTGGTTTCTAATGCCACAGCTCATAGAGAAGCTGTTGTTTAGATCTGAGCAAGAATTATTAGACAAAATTGGGGTGAGGGATTAGGGGAATAGAAAGATAGTGTCCAAAACACATTGTGTACTTGCTACTGTTTCTCCTGGACTAGGAAAGACTTTAGGCTACCGATGTACACTGTCAAATTCACACAAAAACACTACACAAACTTTTATAAATAACTTACTGAAAAACATCCGGGCCAAAGACTGCAGCTAAAGAACTTGCTGACCAAATTTCTTCATGATGCGATGCTACATTAGCTAAAAATTTACACAGAAACTTCAACAAACTGTAATTAACAGGTGGAAGCTGCTGCAAGAGGAACCTCAACTTCCTTCCAAATTCATCTTCATTATTATAATCTGAAATAAAAGTATAAAAAAATATTTTAATCACAGAAATGATTCTATGATAAATAAAATACCTGCTTTTTCACATTTGATACAGATCAACTTTTTGATTCTGACAACAGTAACTTCTGAAGGACAACAAATTATGGTTGTACTCAGATCAGGGCCTAAGATGTCAGAATTTGACTTGCATTTGTTCGGTCTGAGATTCTCATACTCAATTTCTCCATGGAAAAAGTGAAAAAAACCCCAACCATCCAAAACCTGAAGGGTGCAGCCCACACATCTACAGGGCATTTATAGTGGTAGTACTTCACAACTACCTGTCCCAGCACCACATCCTCTCATTTCAGTCTCTGGATTAGTCTCTTCCTCTCTGACCTTTCCAAGAGAGGCTCACAACTCATTTCCTACTCTGTCACCCGTCTTCAATGTCAGAGGTTTGGAGGGGTGATGAAGAGGCAGAGGAATATAACAAAAACCCCTCTGTTTGTTTCCATAGCATAGTGCCATCAGATTATTTTCCCTGATGATAAATTAAACTATAAATTTAAATGTCTTCTATGAAGCAGAAATTAATAACCTAAATCAATGATTTCCACCATATTTCTTCTCTGCCAAGTCCAATCAGTTGTTTTCAGCATGTTTGCCCCAATTAACGCTCACTCCAGTTTCCAGTTACACAGGGATAGCTCCTCCCTATCCTTTCTTTCTACCACTGTTCTGGAACAAATGCTTTGCAGAAGAGCTCTAGAGACAGAGGTAGCGCGCTAACTTAAAATCTAGTTAAATTCACCCTTTTCAGACAAGCTACTTTGACATTTTTCCCTCTGCAAGCATCCCACCCTCAACACTCTTACTTCCTTTTATGATACTTAACTGATGAATACAAGAAATCTCAACATAATCATCTTAACACGTAGCCTGAAGTTTTTGCTGATTCAATTTCAGACCTGAAAAAAGGTCACTGTAAAACTTCCTCATTCTTACCCCACATTTAACTGTTCCCTTCATCAAAATACCTCCCCAGAAATCTCATTTGTGACATTACCAGCCTTACAGGAAGCAAGGTTCAAAGAGTTTACAATTGTTTGTATCTAACAGAGAAATTCCTTATAAAGGAAATGTCAGGAAAGCAAAACAGGAGAAAAACCGAAAGTAACAGGGCTCCCCCCTCTTTCTCAGACATTGGAAAACTCTTCTCAGATCAGTTAGAAAGGGAAGGATGTTTGAAGCTGACAAGCAGTCGCTCTGCCTCTCTAGATGAGAGAGCTGAGAGACATCATAGTCCTTAATATCAAAAGGGCGAGTAAACTCCTGTTGTGTATGTACAGTAACACCAAACACTAACTGTGCAGGATGTCGTTTGCTCAGACCCAGTGAACATACCCACCATTTGAAGACAGGTAACCAGGCACAGAAAAACACTTCTTTCAACACAGTAACACGAAATTAATATATTATGGTTCATTTTTACTCTAGAAATGCACTTAAGAAACAGAATAGCAAAAGAGAATTTTTTAAAAATACTTTCACAAAGTAGGCCTTCAAAAAGAAAGAGAGCAAGAACATGAGGTGATAGATGGACCACTTTGCACATATACAGACAGATGTCTCGTCTAATCAATCTGTCCTAAAATTTACGTTCTAAACAACAGCCAGAGATCTAAAGTGGGAATGTTCTTACCTGTAACTAAAGTTCTCTGACACCAAACCACGAATACCCACTCTGGGACATATGGACTAGCGCACTGGGGGCAAACACACTGCAATTACTAAAATCACTTGCCTTTGAGGAACCACCACTAGGCCTGCATAGAACGAGCCTCAGATGATGTATGCAGGTCACACCTTGTTGTAGAACCAAGTTGTTTTGAGAACTAAGCTTAACCTATCAATGCGGAAGGCCTGTTAAAGAGGGAAAACACTAGAAGCAACGTATGGATCCAAAACTGCTATCACCCCCTACATTTCTGTAAGCACTTCCTCTGCCTACAGTGCAGCTCTATCACCCGTGGTGGAAACAGAGATCTATCAGTCAAAATATCAAAAGCCAAAACATGAGAGGAAGAAAAGAAAACTCTAATTTTAATATCAGGAAGCAATGTTTAAAGGTTTGTGTGTTTTGATTTCTTTGGTACAGATAACTTTAAATCTTTCTGAAATCACTTTACTTCACACTTTTAAAAAGACAACAAAGACAATAAGCTGAAAGTTCCAGTGAAGTTCCTCTGCATTATTTAACAAGACAGTTTAGTGCCCCACACATCAGCGCTCAGCCTCTGCTCACCAGCTATCCAGATGACCACCTCGCATCCAAAGTTTCAGGATATACGGGCTACCAAGGGAGGAGAATGAAGCAGCTTCACACCACTGCAGATGACCCCTTCAGTTCAGCACTCGGTAAATACAGTGCAGGAGCCCATGAAAACTACGCCATACTCACTCATCCACAAACAAATTCCCACTCTGAACTCATGAGTGATACCAAGCTGAAGTGCTGGGGCCTGAGCAATAGGCCCTGAATTAAAGTTGACATATGGATGAATCTCACAACCAGACAGTACGACTGGAACCAGCAGAGGATTTTTCTCTGCTGGGAAATTAGTTGATTAGCCGTGAGAATAGACCAAAAGAGATAGAGGTGCCTCCTCCTCTTTGAGTTTCTTTCCAGGCTTGGCCGACCTTGGACAGAATCCAATAAGGAGGAAAAAACAGCAGGTGTCCTGCTTTTGAAGTTATTTCTGAGGATAGCCTGTGCAACCTGAACTGTTTATCCAACAGTATAAAAGCTGGTCCTGCTTGTAGCGAATTCGGGGAAAAGCCGACGTGCGGGTGGACGCACCACGCAGGGTTTTTCCCTGAGGTCCCCCCCAACTGCTCACTGCAACCAGGATTTNCCTGGTTAAGTTCATTTTTCCTTTTGCTCTATCACCCGTGGTGAGTGAGTTTCTCACTTCTATTGCCAGCCATGTAGTGTCATTTCTGCGCCCCACGGGGATAGAGAATACAATCTATATCTGCTTATGCATCTGCCTCCTCGTGGTGGTGGCATTTTTTGTGCTGGGCTGGGTAATTGGCAAAACACAAGTTCTTATCAGGAGTAAACTCGACATGCGAAAATTAAATCAAATGTGCATCTTACAAAGCAAAACAAGACCAGCACTTGGAGAGAAGTATGAACTGACACTGGAAAATGAGCAACACTCCCGCAGAGCGACAGTTACGTCATCCGACATCAATGGACCCTCTGAGGACATTCCTAAGGCAGTGCTGTATGACAAGCATTTTGACTAATCAAGTTATGAATCAGCTCCAACACCACTCAACACAGCAGAGGCCAAAAGACCCAGGAGAGTGGATACCAATAGACAAGTTGGGAACGGGTAAAGAAAACACTGTACCAGCATATGGGTGTCAGTTTGACAGGGCAAGGTTTTGCAGTATATGAAAAAACATACTTAGCAACAATATGCTGGTGACAGGTGTTTTCTTCCTCCTACAAATGAATTTTAAACTGAAAAAAACACACAGCGAGAGAGCAAATATGATGTGAGTCTAGGGCTTGAGATCTCTTCTCTAGTATGCAAAGGCTTTAAGCGTGGCAGGCATAGTAAGCTCAAGTGAAATTTGGAGGAAATAAGGAAAATCTGGAAATTTAATTCACACTTCACTGAAGTGAAATTTGGAACCACAGGTAGAGTAAGTGAAATTCAGAGGAAATAAAGAGAAAAACAGACAAAAGCATTCCCTGGCACTTTTAAAGCATCAGTGGTGAGAAACTGTCAAACAACTTTGATTCCAGTGGCTTTGACCAGTGTCCCAGTATTCACACACGAGAACATGGAATGCTCAGACCTAATCAGCAGGATTGTTGGTTTCTACTCTTACATTAATAAAATAAAAACACTGAGTCAAGCATAACTGTTACCTTGAGAAAGCTGCATCAAATGTATGTGCAAACTGCCTGGGATAACTGGCTCTGGAAGTTCTTGAAGAAAAAATCTAAGAAGGCTAATAGCTGAGGGTACATCTGCTTCTTTAACCAGGTCCACATCTTCTCCATTATCATATCGTTGCCGAAGCCACTCCACTGTCTCAGCATTCCCATTGACTTGAAAAAGTCCTTCTTGTTCCAGACCCCCTGAGTAAGAAAGAATTTGCAGAAATAAACTTTGAGATCCAGTACGGACAAATAGATAAGAATATAATGCTAATCAGATATGCACAATTCACATCCTGAATGAAAGACTTTCTGGACAACAGTTTTGCAACAGTTGTCCAGAACAGTTTTGCAAGTGTCTATTACTGAAAAACAACCAAATAAATCACATCCAGTTAAATATAAGTAACTTAAGAAAACAAATACTCTTCAAAAACCACAATCTGTAACAGCTGAATGTACTGAAGTATAGCAAGATCATACATACCATGTTCCTCAATATAGTCCACAACATGGCGGACTATGAATGGAACCTCATTGTCTGGTTGCCCTTCTTGCTGCAGCTCATCAAGTGGAATTCCAAATATTTTGTTAGCAAGAACAGAGTTGCAGTTACTCAAGGAAGGGGAGGAGCTCTTCCTCATATCTTTTTGCAGCCAAAAATCAAAGCTGTCTTTTCTGTCAAGTAAGGGGAATTAAAAACAAAAATCACACTTCAGTGTGCACTGTGGAATTTACCGATCTGTAACACAATGCGCTTTAATTACCTAAAGCAAACACTCTCTCAATCGGTTCACTGATGTAATGAAAAGTTCCGTAATAACTCCAAATACAGCTAATTAGAGAAACAACTATTACTTAGTTGTTCTGTTCAGTCCTCAAGAGAGGACTGGTTGGAGGATACAGCAGCAAAGGCAATTCAGAAAATTCTAGTTACAACATCACTACTTAAGTTCTAAGGTACTTGGGAGAGGTAAATTCTTCAACATGTTTTCTGACAGTATTTATGAGTCAGGCTTTGAAAATCCAACACAAAAGCTGCTCCAGAGAAAATGAAAGTAGTAGATCACACCAAACCAAAACCTCAAGTTTTAGTTACATGAAACGATCAAGTATTTTGTAATACACCACTGCACTGCTATCAACTTCTAATAAATTTGGCATTTTCTTGTCTACCCACTTGCAACACCCGCACCAAATTAAAAATTTTACTAAACAAAAACCCCCCAAACTAGTTTCTAGATGCTCACTGATACCATTCTTCCCATCACACAGAAGCTCAAGCTTTACTTGCAAGTCTTTGCTTGATAAAGGATCTACATAGATAACAAAGGTATTACCAAAGGCAGTGCAAGTCACTCAGCTAAACTGTTATCCTGTCAAAACCAAAATATTTCTTCTAGCAAAGAAAAAACTGTCTTTTCAAAATAAAAGAAAAAAAAACCCTGAAAACATACTTGCTTAAAGCAATCACTTCCACAGGGAACAGCACATAAAACACAAAATACATACTCTTAGTCAAGGCACTGCAGCCAAACTGAAGTCTCTATTTACTGATGTACTGATAAATTCTAATAGATTAGACATAGTGATATCTGTACTTCCTATTTTTTTTTCTAGCCAGAGTAAAGTAGTTTAAGAAACCTACCTCAGAGTACTTAAACAGCCGAGTTTGAAAAACGTTTTCTGCGCCAGCTGCCCTCACTGACCAAGCATTCTTTTGTCATTTATGGTTGTTTAAGATTATGGCAAAAGATCAGCCTGTAGTTCCTCATTGAAGAATAGCAGAACTCGATCAGTACTTCAGCAGTTAATCTGCAAATAAGGAAAATATTATTAGACCATAAAGTTTTCAACAGTTTTAAACTCAGTCACAAGTCTAAACATCACGTTTGTGGAATTCTTGTCAAATCATCAGTTTCTTATTCTAAACAAAAAAGCATAAAGACCACATTAGCATGGCTCACGGGTGAGCACGCAAAAAAGCAAGTCTTCTTTTTCACTTAAGAACTAACCATCTTAACACTTATGAAATAATTTTTAGGCTCATTCCTTCTTCCAAAGAATCACAAAGGGCTAAGCAGTTAGACAGAAGTGTTTTATAGTGCTTACCATACCACAGAATTTAATGGCTATAACATTCTTAGAAGGATCTCAGATACCCATTTAAACACACTATCATTAAATGGCACAAATAAAAAAAAAAGTCCTGACTAAGGAGCAACACAAGGAGAATCAACTAGTTTTCAGTGGTACAGACCATCTTTTCTAGAAAGTTGATTATGTGTCCTAACCACCAGTTCAAAGTCGGAACTATCACCAGATCTGGACACAAGAAGCAACGTCACCCAAATCAGATTCCCTAGAACCACCCACACTTCTGACGCCTTTTAGAAGCCCAACTAGCTGGGCATTTTTCATGTTCTCAGCTCTCAAAATAGCTATGGACCACAGCCATAGCCTCTTTGGGTTTCTGCGGTACTAACAAGTTTAAATTGCAGCTTCGTGACACAATAGAGCTCCTTTAATGTCCAGATACAGTCAAAGGGTCATCTCAGTCCCTTGATCACACCCATTACCTGTTCTAGTTAAACTCAAGCAACTGTAACTGGGCAAAATTAGCTTGCAGCACGCGCACACAAACACAACACACACCATCACCAAAAGTAGAAAATAAAAAGGCCTTCTTTAGCTTTAAAGTACACATACTGAAACCTTCTGTTTAATAACTTGAGATCAAGATGAGAATCCAGCTGACAGACCTGAGAAGGCACATTCCCTCTCTTTGTTCCCCTATACTGGCTCTTGCCTCAATTCCACATCAACTTCATCTTCGCTTTCAAAGTCCTCACAACTTCCTACCCTCACTTCAGTACCAAAACGCCAAGTCCACTCACTAGCCTATGACACCAGGAAACCAGAGTCCTTCCAACAGTTTGAATAAATAATGTTTTCCTGCTCCAAATCCTCCCCAAACTGCACCCATGTTTTAAGGGAGTCGGCCATAAGCTCTGTATCAAACTGCTTCATCCGCCTCATCCATATTTTCTAGCATTGAGGCCTAGAGGAAAAATATTTCAGGTGTACAAGCATTTAAATCTTTGCCTATTGATGTAAGCAATACCGACCAATATTCTTTTCTGTCCTTTGTCATCTGTCTCCATCTATTGTCTTGTATTACACACCAGTTGTAAATCTGTTACATGTCTCGCTTAAGTGGATCCTGCTCTGAGGATCAGGGCGCCGGGTGAGTTGACAACAGAAGCGAAAGGATTATATTCCAGTCAACAGGCTTTACTTTCTTTTGTTTTAACCAATGATGTTCAAATCTGTCATTTCACATTCTTTTGTTACTAAATATCCTGCCAGATTTCAACAGTGAAGTCATCGCAATTCATCCCTCTAATATAATTTACAAGGATGCTGCCCAATCATTTTTCTTACTATTTTGGTATATTAAGGGATAGTCAGAAGGGACAGTCAACGTAAGTAGATTTCAATCAATCCCAATATATCATGCAATTTTTAAAATATGAAGACGCACACGGTCTATTTTCTCCAGTTCTCCTAAAGTCAACCTATCCACAGCAAACCAGGAAGGTTCACATGAGCCAACTGTGGGGTTAATGGCAGCTGGGAAGAAAATCTTTGATGGATTCACCACAACGCTCCAGGCTGCCCTGCTAAAACAAACAATAAACAAACCTCCAAAACAAACATCAGCTAATAAAAAGAGCAAATTAGAAGCAACCGCTTCCATATAATTCAGCACCAAATGAACAATTCTGAGCTTTCTCAGCAAACATAACTTTGCACTTAGTTAGCTGATCTAAAAGCGGGGCCGTTTTTACCAGGTGCTGCAGACAAATCATCTGTGTGTATATTCATTTCATTCAGGAGACATGAAAGACGGAAAAAAGAAAGACTTCTACTTTAACTGTCTTGGCAACGTAACAATGAAGTTGAAACAGCCTGGTTGTCTCACTGTTGGGGCAAAACCGGATTTACAACCCAAGCTTACACTTTATACAAGTTTTATATAACTTATCACCACCTAGAAAAATTAGTGAAAGCTTAATTACACCCCCTCAGATACACACATCCTTAGGTACACACACTTCAATATACCATTATATGCACCCATTTCTTTCCAGAGTATTTAAGTCTTTTGCCGTTTAGTACAAGCTTTGGTGTACTCTTCCCAGGCCTTGATACAAGGCAGCTGATACTCAACAAGTGTAGAAAAAGCTAGAAACTTTTTCAAAGTTATCTGACTTTCAGGGTATTTTATTTCCTGTTATTTCTGACAGTGTAAAACTGAAGGATAGGCTCAGAAACTGTTAATAATTAAATACTACATCTCCATTTTTTATATTGATTAACAGCCTTCCCACTTGCTCTCCCTTGACTCAGGACGTACACACCACTTCAATGCAGACACGTATGAAAACCAGGACAAGACGTATGACCTTCAGAATTATTTCTAGAGTCTTTTACAAATACTAAGCAATACTGAGGGTTCAGGGTTGTTTCTTTTTTTGCCATGATCAAACAACTCAGAAAACAGGCACTGATCCATCCAGTCAACTATTCCTACCTTTGTCCATATTATCCTGACCTCTTTGAACATGTGCTTCCCTCTCCCAATTTCACAACCTACATGTTTTACAAGTCCTAGCAAGTGAAACACAATCGTTAAAAAAAAAAAACAAAACAACAAAACCCACAAACCTCAAACCCCAACTAGCTTGTGCTTTATTATAAATATTCTGGCTGCGTCTTTCTCAGTCTCCCTCCACACAAAGATTCCTTAAGCCACAATAATGTTCTACAAAACTTAACTAGAGAAACTAAAAATACACCTATTGTGACCATATATTACAACACAATGTTACAAGAGGCTGAAAAACCCCCATACTATGGCCTATGCAACATCTTGAGTCCAGTCATGTTAAACGAAGGTAAAACACACAATACAGAATGAAACTCAGTATTTCAGTGCTCTCATCAGTTGCTTTAAAAACAAACTCTGCTGGTTTGTTTTGGTTTTTTGGGGGGCGGGGAGTGGTGGTGAGGGTTAAATAAGGCAAGAACTTCACAGAGTCTGCTGGGAAAACAGCACCACAATTTTCATTTTGCCATCATAATATCATTCACTTATCTTGGCAGCTAAAGAAGTATTCACACCCACATATGAAACGCCACTAAAGAAAACACAGAATACATGGTTAACTTAATATTTGAGGAGTACATATGAAAGTTTAGACTTAAATTTTGTTCGGCTTTTACATTACTGGCTGAGCTACAAATATATGGCTGTCATTTTAAACTAAATTCCTCAGGGCTCCACCACCTTTCCTTATAACAAAGGAATGAAACAACAAGTAGTAAAAATAAAATCAACCAAAAAGGCTACAAACTGAAACCATGCCATAGGAATGAAAACATTCATTCTGTGTGCAGAACTTCTGCCACGAGTCTCAACTATTGAAGCAATTATTTTATTTGCTTGTTTTATCTAGCAAGAAATTCATATCGTCTGTGAGGCCAAAAATGAAGCTAACTGTTGTTCTGCTCTATTATTAGTATATTATCTTGTGGGATTAGCAGACATCAGTGATTTTTTGTTTGTAACATATGAAAAGTAAAAACCAAATGTAAAATTTTTAGATAGGAAGAAAGGTCTTCTAGGGAAACATAATCCCTTGTCCCCACTTCTCAGGAAATACACCTCAAGTTTAGGCTTTGGCTTTTTCAGTCCAGGGTGCTGTTACCCTGCGAGCCACCCACATGCCTGCACACAGGGGGCTAACAGAACACGCACACATCCTCCAGTACAAACTGGATCAACACTCCTGCTCTCTAATAGCAAGTTTATTGACAAATAAAATTCCACGAAAACATTCAAGTGTTTCAAAGTTTGTAATTTCTTACTCTATATTTGATAAATAACAAGAATGTACTATGTTACTTTCATATAACTTACTTACAACTAGGTGAACATCTGTGATATGTATAGTAAACATCATTTTGAATCCAAATAAAGACATTTTTTTCCTAAGTTTGACATGTTCAAAGTTATAACAGATTTGAAGAATTTCTAAATGACGGCCTAAACTTATGCCACAGATTCCAGCTTGGATTCACAGGAACTTTCCTCATGTAATGACATCACCCGGAGCCAGCTGCCAGGCATGAGCAGGAGCAAGGCGGCTGGCCTGGGAAGCCCGTGTGTACCAGCTCGTTGTGGAACATACAGTCCCAGTTGGCAACGGCCGTACTACACGCTACTGAATTTATGCGGCTTTAAAAAATGGCAACTAGCACTCTGCTCTTCAGTCTTCAGTTTTATCAAGATAAAAGGAAATGTATTTTTCCATGTAATGTCATGATCACAACAACTGACAGTACCTGATGGTTTTCATGCTGTTTGTATACTCAAATTACTGTCCGTGTTCCCAATGGATGAAATGCTCACAGGCACAAGAGCCTGTGCTCATCTGAGTTTCAGCTTTTGTTCAGCTAACAAGTAAAAATAGAGTATTTTGCTCATTTGAATGAATCCAGTCAAAATTGAAAAGCTGGCCAGGTTGAGGCAGAAAAGACAGACTGGAGGAAAATAAAAAAGAAGAAAAAAACCCACCCCAAGCTTTAAGCCAACCAACAGAGCACTATCACCAACCCGGGAGACAAAAAAGGATAAACGATACTTGTCTCACGAGCATGGTTAAAAGTGTGCAGAGCTGAGCAAACTCTTGAATATGAAGAGACACAGAATATCCTCCATGTAAAAAGAATAATCCATTTTAAAGCTATACTTCAGTTCTTGTTAATATATTTGAGTAGTCAAAACAAACTATTTAAAGAAAGAAGTTTGAACACCAGCAAGATTAGCTTAAAATAGATTCTTAAAGCAAGATTTCCTCTTTTTGACTGTCTGAAATCAGCCAAAGGACATTTTATTCAGAAGTCTGAACTGGCAAATCAAACTGGGCTCAGTTATTGGTTTAAATTTAACAAGCTGATCTTCTTCAGAATATATTCCCCATCCTCATGAAGGCATAATATTTCAAAATAAACGTAACTACAGAATTGAACTTGCAAAGTTAAAAGGAAACCATGTTAGAATAAATGTCTTTTCAAGCAGATGCAACTTTCCTGCTCCTTTCGTTTTTTAGTACTGTAATTAACTCTTCACTGACACGTTTGCTTTCTGGTTAAATAGGACTCAAAAGGACACAACTTGCTGCAGCTTTGCACACCATCACAAAGGGAGTCAGCAGAAGCACAAACACCAGCTCTTTAATTCATATACTCACTACTTGCAGGTAGGTACCTTTGCACGTGTACACTCACACAGACCAGACCTCAACTCAACCAGCGGAAATTCTCCATCGTTTGCCACTTGCAATTCTGAGGTAGCCTCAGAAAATACTCAACTGACCAAATACTTGTTATACCGACAAAGCAAATAAAAGCACAAAAACTACATGAGATTTAGCAGAATACAGTTGTAATGCAATTTTTGTTTCCTGGAAATGCAGTAGCAAGCCTTCTAATTTAAAAACGAGAACAAGTCAGAAGAAGCCTTTATGTCCTTACCATGGAAGAAAGCACCGAAACAACACATGAAAGCTCCTCTGAAAAAGATATTACTAACATTGATAGAATTTGGGGTTTTATTTCAAAAACGTGCAAGCCAAGAAACCATAGTATTGATTAGGATTTCTTTTCCAGTCATTAGAGCTTAGTCTACAATTTCAGCTGACAGAACCCGATTGCACTTTCTCTGCAAGAGCCCATCAAACACAGATCTTCACAAGCAGCATATCCAACCTGCCTCTCTAGGAGAGGTAGAAAAGCAGATAGGCTTTACACTAAATGTAAAATTGAGGAAAAAGAAAGAAAGAACACCCACAAATCTTCAAATTTTAAAGAAGCAAATTAAGCATTTAGCAACTGTATTGCAATAACATCAGTAGCGCCTCAAATACAGTGACAGATTTAAGCAACGTTCCAAAAAATCTTACATTTTAAAAGAGCAAGCTGAAAGATCACCAAAACGTTAGCTGATTTTCAAGTATCCTGATAAGCAAAAATAACATTTTGTATTCACTTACTAGATTAAATCCAAAGACTTTTTAACAGCATTACAGCAGCTCATAATCCTTCTACAACGATACTGTAGCAAGAGGAATTAAATAAGACCATCAGCAACACCAGAAAAAAGTAGATGTTTGCTCACAGCTTCACACCCACCACTGAGCGTTGCCAGATTTGCTCTCAGCTGCTGCTGCCAATGCACATGTGCAGAATTATAAAGAAACTTCCTGCTCGCACAGATCCCATCACATTCTTAACAACAGTAGTTAATAAATAAAAAGGCTTTTGTGTCTTGTATAACAGCTAATTATATTCATCCTACTTGCCTCCCCCCAGTGTAAAGCTGTACTCCACCAACCACACACATATAATTGCCAGTACATCAGATAATATAGAACTTAATTGCAGTGGCATTATAAAAGTACGGAAAGGTAACAGACAGGAAGAAATTACCAGTAAAACTACGCAACTTGAGAGGTTCACGTTATAAAACCAAAGCAGCTTTACAACTGTCACTACTGTTAAGATAGACTTTGGAACAGAGGTCGAGCTACCTCAGAGACGCCAAAAAAAAGCAAACCATAAATATATAATGCACTTAATTTATTATACATAAGTTATCCTATTACATATATTTATCATCAGCTTGTTTCGCCCCCTCCCAAACAGGTAAGCAGAAATACACACTGGAACTCAAATTGTTACAAAATGTCCTACATCGCCCACTCACTATCGAAACACTGCCTCTGCCATAACGCTGACCACGTGCCACCAAAATAAAGGACAGTCTTAGCATCCCCGCTGAAGGAGCAAGACATTTCAATGAAGAGTTCAATTCTGCAGCAATGACTCTTTGAATTGCAGGGGAAGAGGGTGAGGGGAAGGAAAAAAAAATTAAGAAAAAGGAAAGAACAAAAAAACAACACAACAAAAGAGAGGACTGCTAACGAGGTCTCCTCCACAACCAGTTCTTGTCTCAACTTGATCAGGACCAAATTTGATGATACCACCAGAAATCACAAGGTTAGAAATTACATTGCAGACTAAAATTAGATAACCCGATTACATTAAGGGAGTGACAAGACAACAAAAGATTTAATGAAATGTGAAGTTGAGCAAAAACGGGAAAAAACCTTTCAAATATACACGCTTTTAAAAAAGAGTATAAAAGAAAAACCACATTCATAAGATTCCAGCTCTCATCTTTTCGATTGTGTCCAAGCGCTATTATCCTACACAGCTGAGCACAGATTTTAATCCTGAACACACCACAGGGAACACTGAACAGAAGAGACAAATGAAGAGAGAAGCCAGCGAGGCTGGAACCTGGACAATCACGCAGGGTTCCCACCAGGTACTCTGCTCTGATCCAGCACCTGCCCCACCCAAACGTCCTTTCAATGTCCAGAGTGAAGAAACTAAACCATTTAAAGCTCTCAATATAAAATAAAAGGCCTCTGTAACCACAGTCTTTGTTACAGGCTGTCTGAACACAAACATAATGCAGTATCTTTATTTCAAGCTCAAGTTTGTCATATTTTTCTTCTTTTAAAAAGAAGAAATCTACAAATAAAACTTCACACATTCATAGGCGAGAGGCTGTAAGAGCAGAATGGTTTGCTACTATCATGAAAAAAACTATTATTTTCACTATAATCAGAATATGGTCCTAGATTCTGCGGTAAAATATTACCCATTTCTCGTACTGAATGACTCCACCCATATGTTGCCAGTGTAACAGGTTTTCAGCACTGTAATCACCTTCTATACAATGTTTTTTAAGACTTCAAAACAAATCAGCTCTAAAAAAAGAAAAAGAAAAAAAAAAAGAAAAAAAAAGCAAAGCCTGGTAGAAGGTGCAGTAACAAATACATCTTTAAGCCGTAAGACTACACAGAATTCATCTGAATTGACTGAACGTTCACAAACCCCAGAAGTTGTCTCTGAGGCCAGCATAAAAACACAAAGCCCAATATGAATTTACTAAAGCCTTGAGTCAGTTGGTCATTATTCTCAAAGTTTTTGCAGGTAAAATTTATAACTTAGAGAAAATCACAGTCAGCAGGAGACTCACAAATGAATTGCTCAATTTTACTAACTTCTCAGGGAGCAATGCAATATTCTTATATTCTCGGAGTACAATTTTGACATGAGGCATACATACAGCCTCTCTGCTGAATAACTGAGATATCGGTTGCTTTAAAAACTGCGTGACAAATAACAGATCTCCCTCTTTCAGAGCCCTTCATAGAGGATTTAATATTCCTTCAGTTCTGTATCGCCTCCTCAGATGTTTTGGATAGAGTGTTATTTTTTTGGTTCCTAAGTAACTGTCCTCACATCTGAAATGATTAATAAATACATAACTGGGTCTGCCATACAAGGCAAGTTCAAAGGTTTACTGTCCTTCACCCGCCTAGATCCAAACACTGAATTGCCCTGCAAGATGTCAGTTCACACTCATCCCAATGGCTAACAGATTTCTGGTTTGTCTGCTAATATGGCAGCAAAAAATAATCTGGTGGTACAAACAGAATTTAAGGACAACTTGATGGCATCCTCTTACCAACATCACTTCCTCTTCCTCAGAGTCGCAGCTTCTTTTTTGAGGTGGGGAGGGTAGGGGTGAGGGAAAAACCAAAACAACAATTTTTAAAAAAAAATCCAAACTAAAAAACTCACCTCTGACTTGGCAGGTCACTTTCTAATGAGCCCTAGAAAAGGGCATTGCTGCTGAGCTATAAACATTTGACCACAGATCAAAAGATTGAGGATTTGAAAAGGAAAAAGACACCACAAAAAGCCTTTGCACACAGAAAGCAGGGGGGGTCTTGCACGGAACTTCCTAACGTCTGTTCCAAATGCGCAGAATATTTCTCCAGCCTCACCTGCTTTTGCAAACATTCTGATATGTACACGAGAAAAAAAAGCTTCACCGCTTGCACAGGTCTCGTATTAGGTGCCACACATGACAAATGTTAAATTAAGTCTTTTAATGAGCTGTTAGAAAATCCTCCAGTTATAAGCAGCACATACAGCAAGAGTCCAAACTGACTACAACTGAGCAGACAAAAACTATCATTTGCCAAATTCAGGTGTTTGGACATGTTGTCCATATCAAAATTTGCAAGCATCAACAGGAGCTTCTCCTAATCAACTTCTCTCAATATAACCATGAAACACTCTACTTGATTGATTCGGCTAAAATGATACTGTAAATTTCCAGTCTGATGCTTTCAAAACATTGAGATACTTGATTCCTTACTGCAATGTTGTCAAGACAAGGAAAGGATCCCTACAGTGCTAGACAATATACAAAATACAGACAAGGCAAATAAAAAATATATTCTAACTACCTTCAAATCTATGCAAAAAGGAACACATAAAGCAATTTACTAGTTATGAGCAGTTAAAAAAGGCAAGATAGAAAACAAATAGGCTAATGAGAGAGCTGAATTTGTTATATTATAGTCCACCAAATTTCAAACCTAAATGCTAATCCAGTTCAACAATTTATTGCAAAGTCACATACCAACCACTGCATCCCTGAGGACACTCACGAATACACGCCTGAAAAGAATAATCAACTGTGTAGTTTTTGAAATATTCTGTTTCTTTTTAAAAAATTGATAAGAACGATTAGGTGGTATCTACTTTCTTCTTTTGTTACCGTTCTTCCCCTCCTTGAGCCTGACAGCAGTAACAAATTTTGTAAAAGTTTTAAAATGCAGCCAGACCAAGGAGCAAGAGAGTTGTATATTGCAAGTTCAAGTGCTGCATCTGCTAGTGGGTTTTTTGTTAGCGGGCTGTTTTTTTATAGACTCATAGTATAGGTTAGGTTGGAAAAGACCTTTAAGATCATCGTGTCCAACTACAAACCGTGCTCTCTTTCTTTTCAAACCTGGAAGTACCCCAACGCTGGAGCATCTCGTGTTAAAGCAACTTTTTGGTAGCATGAAACATTTACACTCAAATGTTTAAATCCCTACGGGGCTTCCAAGAACAATGGGAACCCACACTAACAGATTCCTCAGAAGACACATTTGGTCACAGACTGGAGTGTTGGGTCTATAAGCTAGCGTTCCTAATGCTAGCCTTGCCTTCATATTCACAGGAGATTTAGCGACTACCCTTCTTTAACTTCTGGACCCAACTTTGCTGGCAGGGAGCTGCTAGGCTCCTGCTGTCAGCATGCCAAGCCTCATCGCAGGGGGGGATCAGGCTGATCCACCGTGGGAGGAGGGAACAGGCTCGGCAGACAACTCTGCTGGAAGAGCCAAGAAATCCCTGCAGGCTGTCAGGGCTGCCTCGAAGGTCCGACCGACACAAGTGCAAGCTGGGAAACGAACGCACCACTTGACAGCTCCCCCCGAGAGGCTCTAGCAACTTCTGCACGGCGCAGCCCCGCCACACGCCCGGCTCTGCCACCCGGGCGAGGAAGTTCCCCCGCCCCTCATCAAGCGCTGCTCCCAGAAGGTTCCTGAAGCCTGACGTGACACCCTCCGTGCCCCACAAGCCGCCCCTAGAGCGGGGAGCCCGGGCCCGGCCGCAGCCCGAGGGGCGACCCCCGCCCTCCCGCCC
>VZZY01017158.1:57016-114198 GCA_013400335.1 Eurystomus gularis
GGCCCGCCCGGGCTCGGTGGCCGCGGTGGCAGCGTGCGGGCTCCCGCTCCGCCGGCGCTCGGCCTGGCTCCTCAGCCTCGCACCACGTCGCCTGTCAGTTTCCTGCACTCCGGCGCCGAGAGCGGCCGCGGAACGCTCAGCGCGCCAGAAGTAGCGAGGTGCCCTTTGACAACGAGCTAATGCGCCTTCGAAATAAAAAAATTTAGCACCTTGAAACTAAGTTAGCGCGAGTTGGTGAGGAGATGCGAGCTGACGGCAGAAGTGCTAAAAGCCCTGCCTGGCAGTCTGCGGTTCCCACATGCCAGGGTGGAAACACAACAGCTTTCGCTGTCACGCCGTGCCAGCAGCCATAGGTGGTGGGCTTAATAACACGTTTAGGGAAATTTGGGGTTTGGTCGTAAAAATCCTCTCAGGAAAAGCTTTTCTTCCTGTGAAAAAACCGACAGAATATATAAAAGGAGAAAAAAAAAAAAAAAGTAAAAGCAATAGAACTGTAATGGGATTAATCAAACCTTCTCTGTGTTGCCAATAGCTGGGAGGCCGTTGTTTCAGGTTTTCCAACATGGATTCTAAGTTTTATCTAGAGATACATATTATAAGACTCATTAAGAGGTTTTACGTTTAGAATCCAAAGAAGAGAGAGTCACAATCCCACAGTAAATTAGCCTGGGTTTAATCAGATCTGAAACCGTGTTTTCCTGCTAGAAGACTTGGTGTCTTTAGGAGGTGCCATACAAAAACAATAAAATGTGTAGGGTCAGGGGAATCGACCTCTCAGGAGAGCTGTATTTGCTGTCAATCTTGAATGGCTAATAAAATTTCCTTGCATTAGGATGAGGTTTCCAAATTTGTATTTTGTATACATAGCTGTGTTCTTTCTGATTCATTTAGCCTCATCAACAACAATAAAGATACTGAATCAGAACAAGCTGGCAATTTTGTTGATGAAACATAGGAGAGAGCGGACTCCAGCTGGCTCTTCAGCGGGTACGTTGGCCAGTTGACAGGAATACAACTGCAAGAAACCCGACACAGAAAACACACACGGCGAGGGGAGACAGACAGCAGAGGCAGGCAGGTAGGCAGGCACTGCACAGCACCTGTTCAATGGGTCTGAGTCCAAGACAGTGTCTTCCCTCCTCTGAACTGGCTCTGGGTACGCCATTTCGTGCCAGCTTATCCTACCTCCTTTCAAACGCTTCCAGCGTTCCTTGCGGGGGGCAGACATATGCAGTCCCAGGCTGCCATTTTAGTCTTTTCTGCTCACTTTGTCTTCTCGCTGCCTATTTCTGAAAGGTTCAGGACAACCCAGGAGTCCTGGTGCTTTGGCCACTATTTCTAAGTAAATATAGAGGGAAGGGAGACAAAAACTCAATGAGTGGCTGCGTGGTCACAACCCCAAAACTGAAGGCATCTACCTCTCAGATCACTGCCACCTGTCCTCACCTCTTTCGCGCTGTCTCAGGGCACAGTTCAAATTTTATGGTGGCATTTTGTAGTTTTCCCGCTTACATGACACACAGACAGCCGCACAGCTCAGACACCCAGCCCAGTTTCAGCGGTCTACACAAGAGAACGCGGAGCTCGCGCAGGCTCATTTACCCGCTTGGAACCTGCCGGCACGTGTGGGACAGCCCCAGCACGAGCAGGGGTTGTGCAGGTGCATGGCTGCCGACCTACCACATGACACAGGGACTGTCACCCACATATCAGGACATATGACAATGCGCTGCCTTACACAGTAACAAGGCCCCGCTGTGAGACTGCTCATGAGAAGAAGGACCCATTCCCCAGCTGCTGCACAGCTCCAGGAGCTTGGCAGATGCGCCTGATCAGTGTCTGGCTCCTTAGGACCGAAGAGCCAGAGTGCCTGGACATCCCTGTCTCACCAGTAACTTCATGTCCAGAGCTACACCACGAAGGGTGAGCCATTTCTGTAGCTCGGTGTGTTACCTTACAAGTCCAGCTAAAAGTTTACCTGAAAGTTTTTCAGATTCTGCTGCTAGGTGCTCACAAGGTAACTCAGTGAATCTATAATGATTACTGGTGTAATTCTCTGGTTTTCAGGAAGAGCTCTTCATGAGCATAGGTCATTACTACCAGTATATGTTGCAGAAGAACTGGAGCCATGTTTCTGTGTCAGTCCTGACCTAGTAGGACTTTAGAATAGATACTCTCTGAACACTTTAGCTGCTGATTAAGTGTTGTTCCAGCAACAGCCCTGCATTACTCCTCATCAGAAACTGAAGCAAATAAAAGAAAAATAGCACTATCCCAACTGTGCTAACTGTTGTGCAAGGCTTCGTACAAACTGAGCTCGAATACTCCAGAATTTAAATCAATTTTGCAATGCCATCCAGTCCTTTGAAGGTTGGTAGCCTGCCATGCTATTCTTTGCCTTCATACTGGGTCATTATCTTACTAGAAGGAACTGGAAATCTGACTCATAACAAAGCAAGTCACTGTCTGCTGTAATACCTGGATGTTACCTGCCAACAAGTTTTACTTGCAGGGAAAATTATCCCTGTGTCAGCAAAGTATTTGCTTTTGGTTTTAATTGTCCATCTGCAAACAAATTATTTGACACGCTGTCATGGACTTCGAAGCGCTCAGTTTTTGTTTAAAATTGATCCTATTGATACCTTGCAAAAATACGGACAAACCTAAGTCAGCACCAAAGAATTAGCAAACTAACACTTCCGGATGGCTGCTCTGCAAAATGCTTCCCTTTCCTGCATATTTCATCCAGAAACAGAGACATGTCCCCAGACTGAGTCTCTTCCTCTTTTTCAGCATTATAAAATTTCCTAACAAACATTTTGTTTCAAGATGCCCAGCACAAGACACTCGTCCGTGTTGGATATCCGTAACTCTCCACAGAGGCTCTCAACTCAGCCAGTATCCAGTTCTTCTGACTCCCAGTGTCCAAAAGGGCACCTAAGAATCAAAGTCCATTTTTAAAGCTTTGCCTTGTATTAACAAATGAAGCTTCACAATGCTTGAGCAAACAAGTGAAAGAATCTAATTTATGGGAATAGAAACTCCAGCACAGAGAAAAAAAAAAAACCATCCTTCTAAAGACATTACTAGACACAAATGTAAGGATTTTTTTAAACTTAATTCAATACCAAAGGCACACGTTCTATGTAAATGTCAGGCATTTTCACTCATATTTCTACCAGAGTTCTATGATTAAAATAAACATTTAGAGCACAGTATTTTTTTTCTCCACCTTTGAATACTGATCTGAATCTTGGATTTGAAAGATCTTTCTTTAAAGTAGAGATCTAGGAATATGGGTCAAACGTGGATTCTAAGACTTGTTCACATTTTAATTGCATGGTTGCAGACTTAACAGGAGATAATTCTTCCCTTCTTGAAATTCAAGACATTGAAAGGTTAATTCAATCTTCTCAGTTCCATTTCCTTCCTTCTGTTCCCCTTCCCACACTCCCCTCCCATCTGTAGACAGCTATTTGAATTTTATGCAAGCTAGTATTCATCTGAAGGGAAAAATCATTCAATGTACGCATCAGACAAGCAAAAATTACAATATTGCACACTTTCAATTTTTACTTCCTATTTGCTTTTCTCTGCATTCACCAGTTTGGGCTGCGGACAGACAGGAACTCATGCCCTAAAGGTAGTATCCACTTAAAAGTTAACTTGAATTAAAGCTTGAACGTCCCCGTCCCTTTAGAATTCCTGTCCTTTTGCTCACAGGGATCTATGCTTGAGCTGCTGTAGCGCTTTTACCATGGTTGGGGAAAGGCTACGGTTCAAGTTAGCACAATTTATCTGCTGCCAACACAATCACTCTCTGCTGCTCTCATGTTATTTCATGGTGTGGTCACTCGCACTCAAAGTGTACTAACTCCAGAGGAGCCGGTTTGAGTGCTCAGAGCTCAACTTAACCCCGTTGTGAAGACGTAGCCTTAATAAAACTGCAACTGATTTCTGCACTTTGTGTATATTTGCAAGAATTAAAAAAGCTGTAAAAGTAGTCATTGAAAACATTCTGGTTGGGTCAGGTTCTGAAGAGACAGCTGTTCACTTCAGATGCCATAAGAGGAAAAGAGTCTCCTTTTTTTGGGTTTTTTTTACATTTTAGAGAAGAAAATCAGTGTTTAACGTAACATCCTGGCAGCTTACATTTGGACAGACAGAAGCCAACAGATGTGGAACTTGCTGATTACCACTCTTACATAATTGTTGACCTTGTGCACGGTATGTAAGACCTATGTGTTTGGCTTACTCTGTATAACAAGCTTATTAAATGATTTTTGGAAAAGACGATGTATGAATCCAGCCAAGTAGAAATACAAGTTTTTATTCTGGAAGTTGCTTACAGAGATCAGCTAGAAAAGATACTTGGCTGCCTACTCTGTTCCTCTGCTTCAGCAGCCTTGTTTCCTTAAGCAGCTGAAAAACTTCAGGGTTTATCTTCTTTTCCTCAAAACATACAACCTACATAAGCTGCCAGGAGGTCCCAGGCTATTGAAACTGGAATGTTTTGGCAACAAAAAGAAAGGCTTGTTAGGCTCCTATCAAAACTACATCCCCAACTCTGTGTGCCAGAAGTCAAGCATCTCACGCCTCCGTATCTACCCCAGCACAATGTGGATTATAGCGACGGACCCACCTATTGTCCTTCTTCCTCTGAACAACAAGAAAATCTGAAGTTAATACCAAGTTAGTAGATCTCTGGATTTATTCTCTTATCTTGGATTACGTTGGTTATCTATTTGCTGCACACTGGGTGCTACAATTTAATCTCCTTAAGGAATAGTGATTTTCCTTTTGTTTAAAGCAAAGAGAGTGAGAAATCCAGCAGTGGATTGTTTTAGTTCCAGAGCAGCCAGCTGCACTGAGAAGAGTCACATTTGAGCACACTCCCAACACTCGCCCAAGACTTCTCTGTCTTACTCTTTCCCTAAGAGCTGCTGCTCGCAAGAGATGCTGCAGTCCAGAGGCAGGACGGAGAGAGATTTTAGAAAGACTGTTGGTAAAGACTGGAAGTCCTGCTGAAGGAGTGTTTCTAGACCAGCGTTCATCACAAGCTGTCATGTGCTCTATAGCATATTAACTAATGTGACTAACACATCACATGCTTCTTTCCCCGCTCTGTCTTTGAGAGGGAAACATGTGCATAGACATTTTGTATTAACTTTTTTTTCCTTTAATAATGCACACGTATGTCACCTGGAAAAGACCAGGCCGAAGCCGAGGACTTTATGCTGGAGGACACACTTTTTGGGTCAGTTCTTGACGAAGCTCTGTTGCGATAACTCCTATCTGGTTAAACTTTTAAAAATTCACCCCCATACCAAATTTGATAAGATCAAAAAAGAGGGAGAGCGGAAATTTCCACTCCCACTAGATTGTTTTCTCTTTTTGCTCTTCACTGCAATGGGACTCAGAGTATAGACTGTCTAAACTCCAGAGCTATTTGAAAAGCATGAGGTTGGAATCAATAGCCCAAGCAGAAGGACTATCTACAACTAGATTCACCTCTCCCCTCATCTTCTGTACACACATACCCTTAAGGTTCAACAGTCTCAATAAGGAAAGTGAAACACCTTAGGTAATGATAAAACATCCAGCAGAAGACAAGGATCAAGGATTTACACACTAGCCGCGCAGCGTTACAGCAAACACCCTGCCCAAGAGAGATCATTGCCTTCCTTACACCCCCAAGATTCATTGTCTCTTAGCCTGGGAACCTGTCTCCGTTCCCAAACATGGATATTTTTTTTGGCAGCAAGACGGAACAAAAGGCACAAAGAGAACTAAGAAAACCCTTTCAGTGAAGCTGTAGTCATTTTTTTTTCTGTTCCCCTAAGGACGGGAAACCTTTTAAGGATAGCTTATAACACGCCCAATCCTGCTACCTTTCTGGAAGGTGCTCAGTGCTCACAGGGACCTGAAGGAATTAGGGTGCTTGCAGATTCCAGCCCAGCTTTTGACCTTGAAAACTTAATCCCCTACGTTTAGCACCAAAAATACCACAGCATTTTGAAAATGAAATCACTGTTATATTTGAGTGGGTGTGTTATTTCGAGACAGCACTAATGTGATTATAAAATCAGTCGTGTCAGCTTATTGGCTCAGCTACAGACACTGATCTGCTCGAGCGTCTGTTCCTCTAACCAGCTGCTCCCGTTCGGGTGCTTTGTCCCTCCTCAGCTCCATCTAGAAATAGAGGGGACCTGGTTCCCGCTGTTGCACCAAAGAGAAAGAAACCCCTTCTTCCAGTTGCCCTCCTCTTCTCCATGAAACTTGGCATTTCCAGAGCAACTCTTGTGCCAAACGTGAGCACGGCACCCACCTGGCCCATGGAAGGCCCTTATAGATAAATGTGTGTCCCTTCAGCCCCAGCCCCACACATTTCCTCTCGCCTATTGCTGCATTCTGGTAGCAAGTATTTGTTTTCCCGTTTCTCTGTGGGTGTCTGACAGACACTCGGTAGCTTGCGCTGCCAGGCACGGTTTAATGCTGTCTGTGGTGGGTGACTCACAGGTACCAGAGGTGTCAGTCCTGGCAGGTTTGACTCAGCCCTTCATCCTTTGGCAGCACGTTGAAATAAATTGCCATTTCCATTGTATCTGAGGCAGCTTTTCAGGCATGGCCATACCACTATGGCTTTATGTGTAGAGTTCCTCTAGTGTGCCTGCTCCGCTGGCTTGCTGGGTTTTCTCACTTCTGTATGCTGGATCGCTCTGCTGCCTCTGTGCGCCTCAAAGACCATCGAGGTTCATTGCTACCACAGTCATCCCTAGGCCAGGGAGCTGCCACGTTCCCCTTGCTGAAGGTGGTGACTCTGAAATCCTGCCATTAAAAACCTGACAAATAACTGCTTTGCTGCTTATAAGCAATAAAATCTCTGTTCCCAGTGAAAGTAAAAGGCATCCAAGTGCAGTATTACCTACTCACCTTTCCCTCCTGTGACCAGCCTCCGCACACTGTGCCATGTCCTCAGGCCGCACTCCAAACTTTCCATGTGAAAACTATACACAGCTGTCTGTCCTGCCCAGAGCATGTAAACATGAGGTTTGAATCCAGCATGAGCTGTTTGACCGCAGTTCCAAGCTCACAAGCTACAGAAACTTGACAGGCACTTATGCGATGGTCAAGATGTTCGTTATGGAGATGAGAATCTACTGATTTCAGCTGAGAGTGAGAACATGTAATTTCTCATCATTATGTTATGTGGACTAACGCTGTTGCACCTTCCTCAGAAACCCAACCCAATATCAATTAAAAACTTGGTCATCTTTAGCCTGAAAACCCAAACAATGTATCCCAGACTGTTTTTAATACCAGGTCTGCCAATAAATCGGGCAATTAAAATGGTGGTGGTGAGAAAACAAGCGTGCCTACCCTGTCTTAGCGTGTTTAGAAAAGCCTCAGCTCTGCTGCGGATGCTGGGGGCCGAGCCCGTGTTTGTACACAGAAAGCCAGAAGCAAGATTCTTCTGCTTTGCTGTCCTGAGCACTTCGCTTGCTCTCTACATCTGAGAGAATTTGTGCCAGTCTAAAAGTTTAAGAGTTTTTGCCCTTGTAATCTCTCTTCCTAATAAGAATTCTAATCGTCACTTGTAAAAATGGACAAATATTTTTAAAACTGAAACTCATTAACTGCCTGAATTCATAAATCATTTAGATTGTGTTAGTCTGATCTTCTAGATCTAGTGTCCAGCCTAACAAGAAGAGGTTAACGCTCTCTTTTTAAACAGAGGCTAAGACTGGTGCCAAATCTCAGCTATGGCTTACACCGAATATTCCCCCAGCGGCCGCCTTCCTGCTTATTCCCAGGGGTTTCAGTCAAGAACACAGCTTTCTATTTTTGACAATTGGTTGAACTAATGGGATAGAAGTGAGGGAACGAGTCCTGATGCTAAATACAACTGGTAGGCGCACACATTGATTTTGCACGGACGGTCGGTGCAGATGCTGAGGTAACCGAGCCAACCTGCACAAGCCAACTGGGCTTTTAGCATAGCAAAAGAGTAGCTACATTGCTGCCGGGGCAATCTCAGGTCCAGAAGCAGCACAGCCAGGTTTGCACAGGGCTGAGCTCAGAGGGACCCAGACCATCTCTTTGGAGCTCCAGCCAAGCAGTGTTATGCAGGTTTTCCCACCACTATCGTGCTCCATTCTCCTTTACCCCAAATACCACAGACACGGCTACAGAGGAAAAGTGCTCCTGGACTGGTGTTTGCCAGGGCACGCAGCAACCCTGCATTCTCTGAAGATATGGAAAATGGGAGGGATAAACGAAAGAACCACCATTTATGAATGATGATAAATAAAAATAATATGTTTTATCTGCATTTGATAGAATCATTTATGTTGGAAATGACCTTTAACATCATCTCACCCAACCGCAAAAGTGTTCATTATATTAATTTGAAAAAACATTGGAAGAAGAGGCCCTTAAAACACGTTTAAACACATTAAGACCATTTTCTCTACCTAAGCTTATTATGCCAACTGAAGGATCCACAGCACCTTCCCAGGGCTCTCAATCAGTTCTCCTGAGCTCATTGTCCAGGCTGCCTTTATAGTCAGTGGAGAAACTTGGATACTCCTAGGGCACAGTTAATTTTATCCCAAATCAAATGCCTCCCTATTGACTATCACTGAGCCTAGACACATAATTCAGGTGCAGACATCCAAAGTTACACAAGAAGAAACCCACAGCAGCATCTAGGAGGATGCACAGAGCCCTTCCCTCCCAAACCTGAGGGCCTTGAAAAAGGATTCCCAGATATTTTTGTGCTGCAAGGTGGGAAGCATAGCTGGAGCCATGTCACAGCCACATGTGGTCCATGGGTGCCCACAGCCCTTGGGAGCAGTGGCTCTAGGAGGTGGCTACAGGTAGTGCCCACATCTAATACAAAACGTGTCTTGCAAATACACACAAGGGCTATTGGCCTTTTTCATACAATCATGGTTTGCGTTGGAAGGGACCTTGAAGATCATCTAGTTCCTAGCGCCCTGCCACGGGCAGGGACACCTCCCACTAGAGCAGGTTGCTCAGGTCCCAAATTAAATTTTTAAATTTTAAAATAAACTTTAAATAACAACACTTGGCACCTACAGCACATTCTCCCTTTGCTGCAGCTGAAGAGGTTCCCTGCAAGAGAGCCCAGTGTGGTCCACACTGTTGGGATGGGTGGACTACAGGGAATAGCCACACAAGCAGAACAAGTCAACGCAGCTTCTTGCAAGGTGAAGGCGGGAAGGTCAGCTGTGGGCAGCTGCCCCGTCTGGCTGTTGGGCTGAGGGAGGCACCAGCAAAGTGGGTTGGTATCTACCAGAACGGGAGCTAATGAAAGTTGTGTTGTTCTTCCTTTCAGGACATGTTCCTGGATGCCAGCGTGGTGCTCAGGCCATGCTTAGCTCAGGATTTGGCTGCCGATCGCTGCAATCCTACCACGCCTGTGCTTAGAGCCCTCCTGAGCCCCGAGCACGTGCTTCTGCCCGCCTGGGCAGGAGGGGGACAATCCCCAGGCACGCTGCTGAACTCACCTAAAAACTCCCCACAAACTGCAGCACCAGCCCTTGAATGATCTTCAAGCCTCACCTTAACTCTGAGCCACAGCATTGTAACAGAAGGGCAGGAAGGAAAACTTAAATATTATTATCTTGGTAAATTAGAAGAAAAAAAAAAGATCAATATGTATTTTGGCAGTTTTCCATGTCAGTTTTCCCATTTCCCTCCCTCGTGCACTTTCTGCAGCACCAATCTGTCCTTTCCCTAAACGCTGAGCAATCCCGGCACTAAACTAATCAATATTAATAGCGATGGGCTCAGGCGGGGGGAGGAGAGGAGAGGAGTGGAGAGGAGAGGAGGGATTACCCTGACCTTTCTCAACTCACTGCCTCAGACGGCCACCAAGCAGCTGAGGAGAGAGCAGCCAGACGGTAATGCCATGTGGTTTTAGTAGCTTTTCTTTTTTTTTTTTTATCCTGTGAATATTTACTTCTGTTATCTGAGGGCAGACAGCAATGAAATCTGATTGTCTTCAGGAAGGACAAAAAAATGTAATTATATCAGCCATCTCTGGGCCAAACCTCACCTTCATGGGAAATCCATGAAATCAGGGGAATAACACCCAGGCTGGATTTTGACTTGAATTTCTATTAAAAACAGGTATTAAATTAGGGAAGTTTGGACAGGTGAAGTGTTGAATGCCAGCGTGCTTTGTGGATTTCTTTTGTAATAGAGCATAATGAAACCCACTGAGCCTGCGACTGGGATATTGAGTGCGAGAGCAAACAAAGGGCTGGGTGAACCGGTCCTCTATTGTTAAGCACAAGTGTCCACAGCAGCTCTTCCAGATACGGGGGATGGAGGCACTCAGGACGGGGTGCTCAGAATTAACAACAGATCCTAGTAATTAAAACAAAATCCGAATGGAAGCTCTTTGTTCCTATTGATTTGGGGTTTATTGTAGACTTCCCGGTTAGCAGCATTTCTTAAAATAGAGCTTTACGTCAAGAGGCACAGTGGATTATTGGCAATTAATGCATTGTCTTTTCTTTACTGGCATGTTCTTGTTTCCATGTGCAAAATATGAGTTTCAGAAATTTTGTCTGAGAAATGTAGATTAAAATTTTATCGATGCCTTTCTTCCTTTGCTGTGAAAGAGCCAAGCCTCAGGGAGGGGTCCCAGATCGAGGTCTCAGATCTGTGGGGGTTTTTTCAATAAACACTTTCATGGTATTTTCACATTTTTTCTTCCAAGCAGAAGATGCCTTGCAGATGGCTGGTATCACAGCACTAGCTAATGAAGCCACGGGTGTGTTTTTCCTTTCTTTGTCAGAACCCATCATGTCCGACAAACCAGATTTTGCAGAAATTGAAACATTTGACAAGACCAAGCTGAAGAAGACAGAAACCAGAGAGAAAAATCCACTGCCCACTAAAGAAAGTAAGTGCTTACGTGGCTGTTTGAACTACGGGTAGCAAGGACACAATCTGTATTGCAGTTCATATGCAAAATGAATACTAATCATGGGATTACAGGCTCAAACTCATCCCTGACTTTAACTGGGGATAATATTAAGACTTGTACTCTATGCTGGGCTTCCAAGGGTACAAATAGTTACAACCGATGGTGTGTTTTGTCTGAAAAATGCTGATTGAGATTGCTTTTGCTTCTGCTAAAAGCAAGACCAGGTTTTTTTTCTGCTGGTTGCAGGTGACAGGATCAAACTGTTTGTAATTCCCGTGTTCCCGGTGTCTTTGGAAGCACAGGGGAACCCCTGCGCATCCCTGGCAGCATCCCCAGAAGGTGCCTGGGCTGGGGATTGAACACGTTATCAGGCAGAGGAGCTGCTGCCCCCCACTGGTACCTGCTGTCAGCCCTGACCAGGAGACCTCCAGACACTTTCTCTGGGAATAAGCCTGCAAGATGGGTTTCATCATCATCCTCATGTAACAGGCAATCTTCCTTAGCAAAGCACCCCTGGGTTTTTCTCGTGCAGGGTCATCTCTTGTACATACATTGTGCCCAGGCAGCCAGAGGAGGGCTGTGATTCACGTTCAACTTTGGCTCTGAAAATGGCATTTCTCTGCATTTGGACCAGACTGAGAGCAATTTCCTTCATAAGAGTATCTCTAGCCACTTTGGGTGCATCAGCACTGACAGCCATGGAGATGCATTGTCTCTTAACATGAATACCTGGTTTTTTACTGTTTTGTTCTCCCTACCAATGCTAAAGCTGTGAGTACAAGAGGTCTGCACATCATGAACTACACCCTACTGGCTATGCAGACCTGGGAATGAGCTGCCCTTTCCAGCGCAGCCAAAGAAAGCACGTGGGGACTCACCATCCCCTGGCTTTAAGAACAACCATAGAAATCTGTATCCTGCAGAGCCATTAAAATGTTTATTGATGATGTTTTTGTTTCCTGTTTTTCTGGCAGCTATCGAACAGGAAAAGCAAAGTGAAAGTACAGCCTGAGCATAAAATTGAAGATGTCACTGCTGCTTCTTCAGTGGGGTTTTGGCTTCCCAGCTGGGTTTTCTTTTGTCCCCTGCACCCCATGTTTGTTGCCCATTTATTTTAGCAAATATTTGCTCATTTAATGTTCCCTGGGGAAGAAGTTGTTTTGTGTTTGTTAAACAAGATTCTATGTATTTGTGTTTGTGTTCTTTAAACTGTAATTCCAAGTTCTGTATCAACCCCGTTACTTGCCAAAAAAAGCAATTTCCATAAAATATGTTTTCCTAAACCTCACAATAAACAGGTTCCTTCTGATCAGCTGTCTTTGAGCCTTGCAGAATTAGGGTTTACACTGCAACACTTACTAGCATCCTTCTTGCTTTGCATTGCCACAGCATGGAGAGAGCACAGGCCAGGCTGGGACCCACAGGTCCCCCTGGCTGGCACACAGCCTCCCCATCACTGGAAGTGTTCAAGACCAGGTTGGATGGGGCCTTGTGCAACCTGGTCTAGTGGGAGGTGTCCCTGCCCATGGCAGGGCAGTTGGAACTCAATAATCTCCAAGGTCCCTTCCAACCCAAACCTTTCCATGATTCTCTCCATGTCCTGCAGACTCCTGGAACTCCTGACTGCCTTCACAGCAGCCTGGAGATTTCACTCCTTTTCTCTGTGTTACTCAAAAAAAGCAGTTCAGGGGAACTCTGAGAGGCAAGTTTTGTATGCTAGGAGCTCGTAAGCATTTGAACCTTCAGCTTGGCAGCAGGCATGAATAAGATGGGAAGTTGCTAGCCTGCTTCGGTCTTGTCCTATAGTAGGTTAGAGGTCTCTGAGACAAGTACCTGCTTACAAATTCCATGAGAAATTGATGGTTTGGGCTGAGGAAATACTCAAGTTAGCACCCCGGATTGGAGAAGGGCTGCAGCACCCTCTCCACAGCTTTTCTCCCCTCTTTAGCCTACCAAGATCCAATCAACGTTAGAACAACTGCAGCACGCAGAACCCTTGGCCCACCTAATATCAAGCAATATAGGAATGCAGGGAGGTGGGAGAAGGAAAGAAAATATCATTGCACTGATTCTGTGGGATGAGAGAGAGACCTTCAGCAGCACAGAGGTGTGGGACACAAACCTGCAAAGCAAGCAAGGACTCCCAAAATCACCATTACTGGTGGAGCAAAAACATCCTCACTGGTCTGCAGAGGGCTCAGCAAAAACAGACTCTGGTACCAGCTCAGGGAACTCTCAATTACATGGTATCACATAATCTCTGGAATTAATTTGCAATCATGCTAGAAAAACAAGTGCTAACTCTGGGAAGATAAACTACTGTCCCTGGAGCTCTGGTGTGATCCTACTCGCACCATGAAATAGGAATAATTCTGTGCACTTCAACAGAGTTTCTCTGGGCTTACACCTGCGTAAGGCGAGGCGGGAACTGTTCTACAGGCTTCAGAAAACAGGAACAAGTGATTAGAAAGCTCTTGTTTACTTAAGGGTTGCTTGACACTTGACATTAATGTCAATAGCCAGAACTGCAATTAAACAACAACATAGCCACAAAACAGGTGACTCTCTATGGTGGTGAAAAGTAAGCAGAGGGGGGCAAGGGAAACACACAGCATGCAGGACTAGTGACTTCAGTGAGAGCTTCCTTTGTGTCAGTGGTATTCAAAGGGCCAAGGCTCCCATTTCAATCACTACCCATCAGTTCAACATTGCTGCTGTTTTCTTTTAATGACTAAGTTTTTTTGGCACCTTTTCCTCTGAGGACCTCATTTCCCTTGGCACCTGACTCCAAGGGGGTTCTTTTAGGGTCTGCTGGATTTATTAATACTCATTTTTATTTAGAGGGTGAAGAATGTGAGAGGTTGAATGAACAACAAGGAAACCGGTGCTATTTTCTTTGTGACTCATGCACTTCTCTCACCCCCACACACCCCAGGGTCAAAGAGCCCTTGACATTATTTAAGTATCTACTTTGATAACAGTGCCTTCATGGAGAGGGAATTCAGAGACAGCACTGAGAGCAACAACACCTACTGGAAACTCATCCAGCTAATACCGTTCAACCAGATCACCCATTACTTTTCTGCAGGATGACTTTTAAGCACTGTATTGCACTCAGCAGGTAAGCCCTAAGACTAGACTTTCTTCTTTGTCAAGAGACGGCACTTAGCTTCACGTGATGGTCTCCCTCCTTCTCTGCCAGTTCAGAGCAGCCGCCAACTCACTCAGCACAACGCACTGTAAATCACGAAAAACCTCTCTGGCACAACTGAGCCAGTGGCCAGTGACTGTGTCCCCCAGTTCTTCCAGACACTCAAGCTCTGGGCTGTGTCTTCAAGCCTGCACTTTGCAGGAGGAGGGGAAGGAAGGTCTGGCCAGAGCAAGAAAACAGGAGAGCTATTATCCTCTTGTTTGTGCAGATACAAAGGATTAGCAGCATGGCTCTAAGGAGTGGTGTGAGAGATCAGAGCACTGTCTACAGCTCTGGAGATAGCAAATTTATCCAAGCACTTGGCTTGGAGCTGCTCCTGGTGCCGCTACAGGGCTCGCTCTGCCTCTATGAAACTGCCTCCATGTTTAGCTGTTTGCATTTAAAGCCTGACACCATAAACTCAAAGCCTCAGCTCTTTATTCACATACGTCACCCCACTGAAAAGGCTATGTAGACAAGAAATGCTTTAGCCAAGTTTCCCACCCTTGGACCTGGTTGCAGAAGCTGTGGAGCTACAGCAGAGTACACAACAGCTGCACACCAGGAAAAACTCCTCAAGGTTAAAGGCCAGATCTTCCCACCCTTCACCTACCTGCCTCAGGTGGAACACAGCTTTATGGCAGGATTCAGAGACTGTTCCTCTCACCATTAGCACTTGAGAGAGGCTTAAAGACAAGTAGTTACAGTACCCCAGTTTGAGAAGTGTTGTCCTCTGCTGCTGTGTGAAACCACTGCAGTCCAGGAACCGTATCATGAAATTAAAATCTGTCAAGAGCAGGGACAGGTCTGGCTCCCCGTTATCTTAACCAAAGAGCATTACAGCCCTTATCTCCTGGGCAAGCTGGGGACACAGACCAGGAAGCTGCTCATCATTTAAGGCCAAAACAGTGAATTTTCATTATTCCAGTCATTATACTGAGGAAATATTTGCTCCTGCCATTAGAAGGGAGCTACAAGACAAGCCAGACCAAACACCTTGTCCATACCTAGGAAACACCTTCAGAGTGTTAACCTGCTCCTGACCTTCATTCTCTGGAAGAGCATCCTCCAACGCTGAGGGTCACCAGCAGCCACCCTGCTCCAGGAGCTATGGTCCTTCTCCAGCCTCCATGCTGGTGAGCAGCAGAGCTGCAGACAACTTCACCAGCAAACTCAACTAGCTCCAGCTGGGAAGCTTAAATACTTTTGCCAATTAGCAACAGCCCTTTGCTATTTGGATCCTTTACATAACAAGATGTTACCTTGCAACTCCTCCGAAGGAAAAACACCTTCCATGCTAGTCCAGTTACAGAAAATAATTATCTTATGCAGATAAACACCCGCTTTCTTGGCATGACCACAGAGCCAGTCTTGCCACATACATCCCAGGGACAGGGCCAGCCCTCCTGGGATCCTGGCCAAGTCCACCTGCCCCTGTGAGTCATCTCTAATTGCTCTGCACAGTCACAGCAAGCCCTGGCTTTGCAGAGGACATCTGCATTCCTGTCATTATTATACAGAAGTTAGTTCATTTAATAAGTCTCGTTAGGCAGGTATTTGATAACAGTGGAATCCAGGGAGAAAATACCCTGAACCTAGCTCTCCTCAGAAAAGGGCATGTGCAAGTTCCATCTTGGTTGGAGCCCAGCTAAAATCCCCAGAGATCCTGCTGAACCCAGCTCAGATACCACACACCAAGTCTCAAATCATGTGTGGGATTTTTTTCCAAATATATTTTGGTGTTCTCTCTTATTTGGATCCCATGCCTCAGCCCCATGGTTGCTAAGGCAACTCACAGTAAATCTTTAGGTCCAGCTCTGCAGGGATGAGGGCAATTGGCTTTGGCCAGGTGGCTGGTTTACCACAGTGAAAGCTGAGATGTCCCTGCAAGGCCAAGGCTGGAAAAGTCTTGGCTTTGGGGAAACACCTTTGTGTGTTTCTGCTCTGCTGGTGGTGGCTCTCCTGGCACAGCAGAGACCTCTCCTGCTGAATGGAGAACAGGGAAAAAAATATGGGGGAGATATGAAGGAACAAAAGTTCAGTGGGACTAGGGGTCTGAGCTGCGGCCGTGTGAGAAGGAGGAGGTCAGGGAGCTGGGAATGCGGCCAAGGAGGTGCCCACAGCAGCAGAAACTCAAGGAAGAAGAAGCCAGGGTAGGTCTCATGCCTCTGCCCAGCTCTCCCTTTGTTTTTCCAAAAACACTGGGGGAAAACAATAGTCTTTTAAAAAGCACTAACCTTCTGGTGCCAAGCTGGGGGAGCCTCCCACACCGCACACAGTCAAACAAAGCTGCTGTGTCCTCCTGGAGCCCAGGCAGCCAGCCATGGCCCCTCCACCTGCTCCCACCCAGCGGGTCCATGCGTCCCCAGCAAGCTCTGTCAGTCCCAACCCAGTCCTGGGCACTGAGACGTGTCCCAGTGGCAAAACCCGCTCAGCCTTGAGCGTGACAGGCAGCACAGGGACAGCTGGGGCTGAGCCAGAGTCTGTAGGAGCAGGTGTGTGCGTGTGCGGGGGTGTTTCTCCAGCTCAAACCCAACGCCGCTCAAACTGACAGCAGGGTAAGCTCTCGTTTCATCTTCGGCGGCGGGTATCTGTGCCGGGAAAGGCGGCTCTGTGTGCTTTCTGTCTTGTCAGAAGAGCTGGCTTGGGAAGGAACAGTTGCTGGGGATGGTTCACACGCATCTTGTACGCTGTGCTGACAACAGTTCTTGACAACTCCTACCATCAACTGCAAATCTCCCAATGCTTCGTGTTTGCTTTGAGGCCCAGCTCCAGAACTCATTCAATTGATGGGGAATCAGGAAAAAAGGAGGTGGAGAGGGGAGCAAAAGGGACTTTCTAGCTGCTGTGGTCAAAGAGACATGTGAAAATGGGGTCTTTCAGGGCTCCAGCAGTAGGCACTGGATGAAAAGAATGAGATTTCTCAAAATAATACAATAATCTCAGGAATTTTAAGCTGGTCTCATGAATTTTTAGGCCAACAGCATCAAAATTTTTGGATTTGGCAAAGTTGCAACAAGCAGGGAGGAAAAAAAAATGATGTGTGACTCCAAGTGGGTGTTTTCAAACAGCATCTTGTTTGGGGAAAATAATCCTGCTTGGTCTGCTTTGTTTTCTCCTGATGATAGAAAGAATTCTCCTCCTCAGAGAGAAGAATTGACTTTTTCTATCTCATCATGGGAGCTACCCCAGGTCACATCAGACCACGGCTGGTCCCCCCATCCCTTTTAGCATCTGAGTCACCAGTTCAAAGTGTAAAGAAACACATGTACAGGTCCTAGATCACACGTTTCATTTAGCAATGAAGAAATCAGCCGTGAGATGCCTCGGGCGAAGGCAGAGTTTTTGGGGCTGAGGCTGGGGCAGGGAATGGAAGCAGCAGGATACCCATCATCACTCTTGGGACCCTTCTCTCCAGGGAGAAGGAGCAGCGATAGCTAATAGTGCTGTAATAGCTCCATAATGGCTTTATAATAGCTCCAGCATCCCCACCTCTCCTCCTGACCTGTGCCATTTTATTTCTGTTCTGTCCCAGCTCCTATTTCAGTGGGAGCTGGGTAGCACGAGCCCACAGCACGGCTTTGTGCCAGCTCCAGCCATCCACCACCGTGCTGGAGGTGCTGGAGTGGGTCCAGAGAAGGGCGACAAGGCTGGTAAGAACTCTGGAAAGCATGCGTTATGAAGAGCGGCTGAGGGAACTGGGTTTGTTTAGTCTAGAGAAGAGGAGACTGAGAGGAGACCTTATTGCTCTCTGCAACTACCTAAAAGGAGGTTTTAGCGAGGCTGGTGTTGGTCTCTTCTCCCAAATTACTAATGATAGAACAAGAGGAATTGGCCTCAAGTTGTATCGAGAGGTTTAGATTAGATATCAGGAAGAAATTCTTTACTGAAAGAGCAGTTGGGCACGGGAACAGACTGCCCAGGGAGGTGGTGGAGTCACCATCCCTGGAGGGGTTTAAAAAACGAGTAGATGTAGCACTTGAGGCTATGGTCTAGTGGCTAGAGACATGCTGGGCTGAAGGTTGGACTTGATGATCCTGGAGGTCCTTTCCAACCATAATGATTCTACGATTCTGTGATTCTATGCTCTGGCATCAGCTCCAGCACAGACCTTACCTGGTACTGGCAAGGGTGGCAAGGAGAGAGGGGGCATCAAGCAACTTTTGTACCAGCTGCAGTTCTCCTACATTGGCAGACGTCCCCAGTAACACTAACGATTTTGGTGGCATTAATCCAGACTGAGAAGGGGGCAGCTAAAATGCTATCAGCCTGGGTGTGGGAAGGCTGCAGGCACCGCTGGAGAACTGCTCTTGTCCACCACCCAGCGCTCCCTCCATCTTGGTTATGTGGCAAAGGGAGGTTTTTGCTCTACTGAGGGCTTCAGAGCAGGGAAAACCTGGAGGAAACTGCTCCTGGTGCGAGCAAGTCACGGTTTGCGGTGACTACACAGTAAACATGGTCCTGCCCAGACATCCCCTGCCACGGGGCACCACGGCATGGCACATGGCATGGCACATGGCATGGTACGTGGCGTGGCACACGGCATGGCATACGGCATGGCACACGGCATGGCACAGCATGGCCTGGCAAGGTGCTCCCTCCCAGGGTGTGCCACCCCACTTGGGTCCACGCTGTCATCGCCTCTTCTAACACACCCAGCTGAAAATCACTGCGTGTCTGTTTTAATCCAGTACCATTTTATCATCATGCTGCTTTAACATCCCAAGCACAATGCACACGGCCAGGGCTCCAATTTAATTTTACTTCTCTTTTAACGTGTTTCATAAATGCCTGAGGTATTGGAAATGTCAGGACAGCGGCGTGGCTGTATCGGCTGCAGGAACCTGCCTCCCTGCTCACAGCAGATAACTGAAGACTATTTCAAACGGGAGCTGCCTCGACACGAGCGTTGACTCTGCACAGCACTGATCCCGGCTTCACTTATTTTCTAGCTGTACAAAAGACTAATAAAGCTTCGACTTACCTGCTCTTCTAATCTCTATGTCTGAAGCATTCAGAGGTGCACGGCCAAGGTGGATATAAAAAAGCTCAACCTAAAATAGCACTCGGTTTTCAGAACAGGCTAACAAGGTAACTCCCAGAGGCATGCTCAAGTGGCAGGGATGCTGGTTTGCTCTGTAACACTGGGGTAAATGCCCCGACCAGCAACACCCATCAGTGACGTTGGTCTCTGCATCTGTGCGCACCGAGTCCCCAGGGAGGGATCCTGCTCTGGGGCACAGTGCCACACTCGGACCCCTCAGAAAGGCAATTTATTGAGCCACAAGATTAACCCCCGGGCACTAACTTCTGCATAAGTAGGAACCAAAACACCACGATGGGAGCAGGGTCAGGTTTCCCTGCAGACACTCAGTGCCTCCAGTGTTCAGGACCAGCAGCACCCAGCTTACCCCGTGGTTAATATAGATTAATGATGCCAACCGCACCGGGGGGATTTAAGCAAGACAGGCTGCCAGGGGGGAATTAGGAAAACTCTGCTCCGGGCCTCTCCCCTCGAGCAAGTCTCCTCATCTCATTCCATTTTGGTTTCACCACGTGTGAATCGGGAGCAGTGATCCCAACCGTCTCTGTGTGCAAGAGGCGCCTGGATGTGCTCCCTCCCACTCACGCAGGCAGCAGAAGTCAGTGCAACGCAGAGTCCCTGAATACGGTTATTTCCTGGTAGTTATGTGCAGACAACTTTCCTGTCCCTCAAAGGATGTTCTGCCAGCATACTGGTCCTTGTTGCTCCGGGCATGGCCAGATGAACCACAGAGCCACAATATAGATATTTTTTTTCTCAACGCAGCTTGAAAAACCCAGGGATGGGCCAGCTAACCTGAGCAACGAGCATCAAAAAAATCACTGGAGGTTGTTCTAGCAGGCAGGATCGCTGGGCAGCTTTTATCCCAGCTGCCCTTGAGCTGCTCAGCTGGTGGGAGCTTTGCAAGCCTGTCCCATCCACATATGTCCACCAGACACTCAAGTGCTACTGGCCGTGGGTGGGTGCATGGGACAGGCTGGGATGGGTGTGTGGTGTGGGGATGTCCCACAGGGGGGAGCCTTGTCACCAGCCTGCGGGGGACACTGCCCAGCGCATCCCCACCAGCCACCGCAGCCTCTGCTCATGCTGCACCGCTGCCTTTGCACTGTAGATTTTGCTCCGTTTCCACCCTCTCTGAACTAACAGATGCAAAACATGATGTTTTCATCCTCAAAGGGGCAACGGTCCCTTCAAAACTACCACAGTTCAGGTTTTCAGGGGGATATGATCAAGGAAATCCGTTCTCAGAAGGTGTCACTGGGAAAAATTCAGCCTGCAAAGAGTCCTAACAGGTCTCTGTGCCTGGAGAATGCTGGCAAGATGCACCGGTGAGATGGATCCTTTACACCTTCCCATCGGGTCAACTTCAAACCAAATAGTAAAGGCTTAAAACTGGTTTGGTAAAGCCATGCCACGAGTTGTCACCTCATTCTGAACTCGGGTAACACTGGAGATGTCCCCTCCCGCCTCAAAGATTAATAAATACATAGGACTGCCTTCATATGCAGAGTGATTAAAGCATACATATGAACATGACATCAATGCCCTGCTCCATTAAGAAATGGAAATACACAGCTCGATGCCTGTGAAAAGACAGGCAAGGAAAGAAGAGCTTCCTTGGGAGGAGAAGAGCACAGTGCTGGAGCTGCAGCAGGCACCATGTGGGGAGCAACCCCCTGAGCAGCACGGGTTCTCCACCACCTTCACCTGGCAAAGCAAGTTTTCTCCTCACTTTGTTTTTCCCAGCAAACCTCAAAGAGCTTTTAAAGTTGCTGTCTGGCCCAGGGTCCCCCCAGAGGAATCCTCAGCTTTCTGCACTTAGTCCAAAGAAAAAAAGATAAGTTTTAAAAAAATATCCATAGCTCAAATCACCATTTTCTTCTGTAAGTCTCAAAACCTCCCACACTCAGTGTGCCAGACGCAGCCAGCACCAACACACGTATTCTCCAGCTCAGAAATTAAGATCTTTGAGTTTAATCTGTTCCCTGTGACATGAAGTGGACAGGAGGGGGGACAGAGCCACAGCCGCAAAGGGACAGTGTGAGGAACCACGCTGGGAAAGGCTGGGGAGCACCACATGGGCTGGGTTTTAATCAGTTAATTTAACTTGAGTTTGGCGGGAATGATTAAGAAGAAGGTGATAATTTTCCTCTGTATCAAGTGGCCGATCTCTTCCTGGGCATGCTTTTATCTGCTGAGGTGACACATTGCCCTGGCAGAGATCTGTTCCCCTTCACGAAGGTGCCCAGGCAGTAACCTATCTGCTGCACTAACACTGTTTTGCATGACACTTCCTTTAAAGAAGGAGAGAAAAACAAAACACTTGTCCCTGCTTTATAATGCTGCTTTGTAAACAGCCCTGTAGGCTTTGAAGGACACACCTAAAGGAGGCAGGTGGGGTGAAGCTGATCAGGTCATGGACCTCCCTCTTCAGGGGTGACTGCGCAGCTGAGTCCTCTCAAGAGTCACTGAGATCTGAACATCGATCTAAATGTTGGTGTTTTTCTTTACCCCACTTTTTGGGGCAGCTTGAGATGCAGCAGGACCGAGTTTGGATGCATCATTTTTGGATGCTGTGGAGACAGAGGCATGGACTAGCCACGGGGCTTTAGGAGGCTCAGCCAGGACGGACCAACAGCCCTTTTCCAGGGGTAGATGTTCAGCAAGGAAGAGTTTTGCCCCACTGGAAGGGCTGGGAGAGTTTGGGGCAGGAGATGTGACCTCCCTCTGCAGCACAGGGGGGATGCCTCTGCCTTCACCTCTGCAGAGGGATGTGCCAGAGCTTTTATCGAGACATTTGGCTCTGCAGGCTCTTCTGCTCATTGCCCCCATGCTGGGAGGGCAAGGGAGCTGCCTTTGGGAGTCTGGAAACGGGTGAGGACAGGGAGACAGAGGCTTAGGAGGGGAGTGGGGAAATCACTGGGGTGAGAAGATAGTGGAAAAGCACAGCTTTAAAACACTCAGTGCAAAACCAGGGGAAAGGAAGGGGAAGAAATGCCCGTTATCTGCTTGCAAACGGAATAGCCTTGTTCCTCCCATCGGCAACATCCCGGCTCGGCTCCTGGGCTGAGGTTGGCATCTCGAACACTCGTGTGAGCTCCTGCTCCAGCAGCCATGCCGCTCGCTCGTGCCTCCAGCACAGCGGCATCCACAGCCTCTCCAGACATCTCGGCCAGGGGCCGCAGCCTTCCCAGCTCGCCCTAAGCCAACAAGCAGGCATGGGGGCCAGACGAGCTGCTCGGCTCCACGCCCTGGTGCCAGGGGATGGCTGCTGGGATCCAGGACTGGCAGTGCCATGTGGGAATCCGGGGATCAGCCAGCAGCTTTCCCCAAGGCAACGGGCGCTGCTGCTTGCAGGGCAAACACCCCTCTCCAGTCCCTGCCCCTATGAGCAGAGGAGATGGAGATCAGGCTGGAGGGGCCCCGACCTGCTCCCCACTGCCATGGCAGAGCCATGCTCGTCCTATTTTATAATAATCAGGAATAAGCCATCTTATTCCTGATGCATGATGGGCCCACAGAAAATTAAACCTCACCCTTGAGCCCCTTGCTCTGCCTCCTGCTGATGGAAAAAAAAAAGATTTTTTCTCCCTCACTTGCTCTATCTTCCCTTTTCTAGCCTAAACCCAGTCTCTTGTGCACACAGGCCCGCAGCCATTTCTACAAGCCCCATCAGGACATTACGCCCTTCCCAAACCACCTTGACAGCCCTTGCTGGGAATCATCTATGTCCCCAGCCAGCTTGCAGCTGGAAAGATCAGAATTCAGTTCCAAACCCAATTTTTTGCTTCTTGAAACCAAAAGACAAACTGTGCAACCTTGAGCCTGCCGTGGTCCTGGGTTTTGGCATCCTGATGGCCCTGTATTCTACTCCAGGATGCATTTACTTCAGTAGCAGAGCATCTTGCTGTGGACTTGCTCACTCCTGGCCTCCCTGATGGAGTTCACTGCTCATCCCATCACACGAGGCCGGGCTGGGAATCAGAGTTAAGACAGAGAAACTGGTTGCGTCGGAACAACTGAGGGGGCAGAAAGTCCTGTGGGGAGGCAGGAGACAGGAACTCCTTGGGATAATTGTCACTAGGAAAGAAAGCTGTAAGCTGGCACCGTTGGACGTTTTAACATTGTTTTCAGTGGGCCTCTTCTAACTGTGTGCCAAAATAGGAACGAAGAGGACTAAGCCTGTGAGGTGGGTGTGGCATAAAGCCTGATTCCAGTTTCACCTCTGTCCTCAATTACCATTCATTAATCAAAATGTATTTATTACACGCGCAAAATTCCCACCAGCATTGCCAGCTCCAGGCCTCAGGTCCTGCTGGTGTTTGCCCCCCCAGGAACCGCAGCAGTCCCCAAGGGGCCGCGCAGCAACAGGGACATATTTTCCCCAATATAGTCAAGTTGGGGAGGCTAAAAGAAAACCAATTCCTGTGTAGAGCTGAGCATGCAGGAGGATTGCCACGGCTGCAGTCCTCTGTGATGGGGCATTCTGAAGCAAAGGGACATGTCCCCTTTGCTGAGCAGCTGGCTGTGTCCAGACTGAGGACAAGGCATCACCCGCGGGGGCTTGGGCAGCTTCCTGGGGCGAGCAGAGCAGGAGAGCACCATAAACCATCCTCCACCTCGCCACTGAGGGGGTGGCTTTCTAATTGCCCAGGTGGATTTTTATTGTAACGAGGCCAGCAATGCAGGATTTGACGCTCGGGGTCTGAATGTGTCACCTGCCAAGGGCAATTTAGCAAGTGGTCTGTGCTTTATTTCCCTGTTGTCCACAGCCATGGGGTTTGCTGCCCCAACAAGCCAAAAGCCAGGCCCTGCGGGACCCGCCACCCAGCAGAATGTATGGCACTTCTGTAAACTGATTTATCTCATGTCTGCTTTCCCTTAAAACCCGTATTCTGGTGTGAAGAGGGTTTTACGGGTGCATCAGGCTGTATATTCTATTACTGGCTCTTGACTTGGGACAGATACCAAAATACTTTAGGATTTCGATCATCCCTTGAAAAGCTCTGGCTGTTTGGTCACGTAGCAAGAAAATAATAAACAAAGCATCAACATTTTATCAGTAAAGCCAAGGGGCTCCAGCTGACATTCAGGACACTGCTTTCCAAACTGCCCTGCAACAGCACGTGGAGCCAACACAAGCTCTGGTGGTGCCACCTCACCGGGCAGTTGACGGCTTGCTTTGAGGTCCAAGGCTGCACGGAACGACTGACTCTTCATTTTCTGCATAACCAGGTAAATGCAACAGAATTTTCCTTTCAGATACCGCCCCCCTCCCCCCTCCCCATCCAAAACCAAATCAAAATCAGGGTTCTAGGCAGAGGGAAAACCAAAGAGGAACTCCTTTGGCGTCATTTCACAGATGGGACCGACAGCTCAGGCGAGCTTTTCTCATGGGTGATGGGGGAGCACCCGTCCCTGCAGCCCTCCAGAGCCTGGCCAGGCTTCGCCTACACACACCCAGGGAAGTACAGAGCAAAGCACCAAAATTAGCTTCTGAACAACTACAACCAGCCCAGCTCTGCCACTGATCTAGCCTGAGACCTCAAGACCACCTGTCTCTGTGCCTCAGTTTACCCAACTGCAAACAGGGATGGCTATGCTTGATCTTTTTTACTGCAAGGACATCGCACGAAGTGCTCAATAAGTGCAAAATCTATTAACAGAGTGAGACCAAAGTCTGCTTTTGCCCAAGGTGGGAAAGTCCAGCAGCAATACAACTGGGACCGTTGCAGTCCCATCAGTCTGCTGGGCTGGATGACCCTGCAGAAACCCTGCTCCCGCTCACCACGACCAAGCTGTAAACACAGGAAAAAAACCCTACAGCAGCACAGGAAGGATTGTCCCAGCACTCTGCTTTGTTTGCTGACAACTAGCCTAAGTGACAATGTTACAAGTGACTTTTAAGATCCCTATGACTTGAATTGGAAAGGACATTTTTAATAGCTCAGGAAGATAGCTGCGATCCTGCCAGCTGCAGCGATGGCTCGCAGCAGAGCTTCACGCCCAGAGACGCTCTTGTTCTTCTGGCATGTGATACGAATATCATGTGTGAACAGACATAACAGACACACCAACATTTTTTTAAGCTGTACAAGCTCTCTCAGACAAGAAAAGAAATCCAAAAGACATCAAGAATGCCCTCGGGGACAGCCAGACACAAACCCAAAAACTGATCTGCGTGCATATAGAAAACGCACAGCAGATTTCCAGACCGTACGCGTGGGCTTTAATCCATGAACTTCACTGATACATGGGAAACACTTTATTCCCACTAACTGGCCTTCAACAGCTCTAACAAGTAGGATCTGTTTGGGATGGTAACGATTAAAGTGCTGACTCACAGAGGGTTTTGCCATGCTGGCGGGACTACACCAGCTTTGTGCTCACTTGGAAGGTATTTTGCATCCCTGCTTTTCAACCAATCTGCAATTTTAATCCTCCGGCTGCAAACAGTTGTTTGCGGCTTTGCCCAACTGACTCCAGGTTTCCCTTCTGCAGGGTCTGGAGGAAGAGGCTTCTCCTCTCGCTAATGTGCGGCAGGATGGGGAGAGTCCTCATGCTTTCTACAGCCAGAGGAGCCCATCTGCCAGCTCCTGGGCAGGAAGGAGAGGAGTGACAGCCCCACAGCTACCCAAGACCTGAGCCAATAGACCTGCTCGCTTCGGACACCCAGCGCTGTGGGGTGTAAAACCATAGGGCAGGTTGCTGGCTTTGCAAAGCTCTCATGCATTTCATGGCAAGACAGCAAAGGACTTTGCAAACGTCTTTAAGATGCAAGCTTCTGCCTGACCATAGTGCCACTGGCTGAGGCTGCTTGCCTGGGTGCAAAGATGGGGCTTGTCCTTTTGTGACCCCTTTTGTTCATGGCACAGCCCCCCGGGTGCCACACACAGGGATTCCCTTGAACCTGACATTTGTAGCCCCTTTAGGAGCCACCCTGCAGCGGCAGGGATTGATGCCAGCCGACTGGGGTACCCAGGGGTCAGCCGGGGAGCTGAGAGGGGGAGATCACCTCTGCCCAGCCATGGAGACAGCGCTGGGCAGGTGCCACAGGGCAGTGCCTGGCAGAGCTGGGGAGCTGCTTGGCACTGCTGGCATGGCACAGCACAGCTTTTGGGTTAAGCACCCACACTGCCCTGCCCAGCAGGCAAGCCCCCTGCCCAGGGTGAGCCAGCCCCTGGATGCGACCATCCAGCCACTGGAAAGCAGACCATGGAATCTCCACGAACACCACCTCGCTGTTGCTCCATCCACAACACCACAGCTCTTTACAACCCTTAATGTTGGCCATAGCTATTAAGAGGCTTTTTTGGGTTTCCTCTGATAAGGATTTTCCTTTTGTGAGCACAGCCATCGGCTCAGCAGTGCTGGAGGCCCCTCGCTCTGCTCAGGGGTACCGGCATTGCTGCCAGCAGCCGTGCTTCTGCTGCGGCAGCCTTCACCGTAGGGAAATTACTAACCCCAGAAAACTGTTCCCCTAATTACAGCGTTGGAGCATGGAGCAAACCACATAAATGATTCACACAGTGTTCCCAGGCTGCAGCCGCGTAAATTAGAGAGATTTCCAAACACTCCCGAGCCGTGCACACTTATCAGGATGGAAATGCAGAAACTTTCATCAGAAAGAGGCGAGAAGGGAAAAAAGCCCCGCAAATCAGGAGGGCCTGGGAGGTCTATCCCCTATAGATCTTTACAGAGCAGTTGTTAAAACTCCTCGGGGAATTCTCGTAGGAGGGAGCAGGCAGATAGCAGGGGAACTATAGAAATGCGTTGGCTTGTTATTTTGGAGGGACGCAGGGACTGAGCCTCTGCTGGCAAGTAGAGGATGAAAAGGAGAAGGCAAGCTGACTTGGGGCCAAGAGAAAGGGATGGCTGGCGGTGGGGAAGAGAGTTAAAAGTGTCCCATTGTTAGGGAAGTTTGTTCTCCTTCAGACCATCCCTCTCCCAGGGACACTGCACCGCCTTTTGAAGTGCAACCTTAGGCGGTTCCTTGTCACCCATTGGAGCGGGAGCTTTTTTACCACATTAAGTCATTGGGTAGCAAATGAATGGGGGGTTTTGACTATTCACAACTTCACCTTATAAATATCAGGGTTGTAGATTCCTGCAGCTTTCCTCCATCCTGATAGCTCACCTTGGGAAGGAGTGGCGGGAGGCGGCCCTGCTCCCTCGGGGACCTGCGCTGTGGAGAGCTCCAGATCAGCAAAAGAGATCCAACCCTGCTCCTTGTGACAGCCATGAAGAGAATCACCTTCCTCATCCTCTCCATCACGGGGCTCTATGGTGCCGTTCTCCACGCAGCAGCATGGTAGGGTCCAGCTCAGCGGAAGGGGTGTTCTTTAGGGATGCTCTTCAGCCTGTGGTAAACTGTGTGATTCATTTTCTTTTCTCTGTTTCAGGTCTGTGAATAACTTTCTGATGACAGGACCTAAGGTAATTAACACACGGGCCATCAGGAATTTAAGTAGAGCAATTTTGTTTTGCAAATGGGAAACAGGACTTTTCCAAGGAACCTGATTTCCCAAGAGCATATTGGCTCCAAGTCCTGCTGAGTAATGAGCGAAAGGACTCACAACCCATTTATGTCTCTTTTCACTGATGAATGCTGAAACGCGGTGGGTTTTAACCCCGCTGTTTCCTATGCCAGGCTTACCTGACGTACTCCAGCAGCGTGGCGGCCGGGGCACACAGCGGGATGGAGGAGTGCAAGTTCCAGTTTGGGTGGGAGCGCTGGAACTGCCCTGAGAGCGCCCTGCAGCTCTCCACCCACAACCGGCTCCGCAGCGGTGAGTGCACCTTTACCCGCCAGCACCAGCATCCCCATCCCAGGATGCGCTCTGGCTACGAGCCGGGATGCACTCTGGAGAGAGCTGGGGCTGCTAATTAAACCGACTGATGGAGAAGGGCTTTGGTGTCCCAAAGATCATGGTTGCTTTTGGTCTATCTATATTAGTTGGTGTAATAAAGAGCACTAACATTTTTCTAGGAAGCCCAGGCTCTCGCTGGATCTTTATCCATGCTGGGCTAGAGCCTGGTCCTTCCCACAGTGCTGCTCCGTGGGCTTGCTCCTGCAGCATCCCAGGGAGCGCAATGCTGGAGGCACCTGAGTTTGCAATGGGGAGAAGCACAGGAGGGAAATCACAGAGATACGCAGGAAGAAACTATCTTCATAAGAGAGTTGTGGTTATATTTCAATACTATCTACTTCAACAAGCAGAAATCTCTCTTTTCTCACAGCAGCATCTCTATCGGAATCTATTAGGAAAGCCAAAACCAAAACTCAATCAGAAGTGTGGGTGCAGACAGCTGTTAGCACAGGTTCAATGACCGACTGAAACAAGATCAATGACGATTTTCCCCAGCAGGCAAGATCAAAGCACAAACAGACCCCCTGAGCAGGAAAGGACAGAGAGGAACTGAGTGCCAGGGGAAGGGAGGGATAAACCTTGGCCAGAGCAGGAATGGGGCCAGTCTTGCTTAAGATCCTACTCTTGCCAAGAAACTCCATCCCATGCACGGACACCTGCAAAATATTATGCCAAATTTCTGAAACTCTTGACGCTGAAGCCTCAAAAGACTCTAGTCATGAGCATTTAATTTCTGCAGCACCTTACCTTTTGCACAAACCGGTTGTTTTTTAATCCTTCTTGCAACTTTGCAGCGCGGGAGATCTTCATTCCCAGTAAGCCAGGACCGATGTCTGTGTTTGCATGTGACAGCTTTTCTTTCCTCTCTCCCCCAGCTACCCGGGAAACATCCTTCGTGCACGCCATCAGCTCGGCCGGCGTCATGTACACCCTCACCAGGAACTGCAGCATGGGGGACTTTGAGAGCTGCGGCTGCGACGACTCCCGGAACGGCCGCGTCGGTGAGGTGCCGTCTCAAGACGGGCTGACATCATCTCTCCAGCCCCGCACACAGCCCCCAGGATCTCCGGGCAGGATTTGGCCCAGCAGGGTGGTTCCAAGCTTAGCGCGCGTCTGTCTTGCAGGTGGCCGAGGCTGGGTCTGGGGAGGATGCAGCGACAACGTGGACTTTGGGGAGAGGATTTCCAAGCTCTTTGTGGATGCTCTGGAAACAGGACACGATACTCGCGCACTGATTAACCTGCACAACAATGAAGTCGGGAGACTTGTAAGTCAGATATTTATTCTAATAACTACAGTGTCTATATTTAGAACAAAATCTGAGAGCCTGCGAGGCTGTTCAGGTCCCTGTCTCCAGCCCTTTATGACAACCTAACCCCTGTAGTGTTTGCAGGGGGTAAAAAAAACCAGCCAGAACTGGACCCCAGACCTGAACTCCTGGAAGAGGCGTTCCCACCTCCAGCTTCTGCACAGGTGTTGTACTCAGCTAGCACTCGTCTGGGCTGTAAAACAAAGCACGAACCACCTTACTTTCTTGCAATATGCATTTCCAAGCTATTTGGCCAGGGAATCCAGGTGTGAGCCAGCTGCCAGGCTCGCCCCCCGCTCCCCGCCTGGGCCCAGGCTCTCAGCATCTTGCCAAACCTCCTTGTCTGTAAAAACAAGGACAGCAACACTTAACATACCTATCTCATAGGGTGTGTCGAGGCTTAATCTCACATAGATACCAGAGATTGGAACCTTATAAATACCAGAAGGAGATAGGTAGATAATATCTGTGAAGTGCTTGGCCTGGAGGAGATGCAGGGAGGTTGGGTATGATTATTCCAAAGCAGTTTCACACGTTTTGACTGAAACTTCTGAGAAGGATGATGGGTTGGTGCTGCGATGAGCGAGGTGAGCTCGTGAGAAGGGCATGACCCGACAAAGGACTTTTCTCCTCACCTGGAGAAACAGCTCCTACAAGGGCTGGAGACAATAGTTTGTACCCACTCGTTATCTCTGTCCCTTAAATTAGTGAAGGGGGATGGATGTTTTCCAGGAACTCAAATAAGAGCCATCAGCTCATGTCTAGGAAGGACCTGAAAGTCATGCTAAGCACAAGCCACTTTTGACCCATTGCCTCCTGAATTAGAAGTGCCATAGAGCCTGATTTTGATATCTAAAAGATGATGCTCTGCTGCTCCTTATTTCTCCACCTTTTCCACCAAGGCTGTGAAAACCACGATGAAGCGAGCCTGCAAGTGCCACGGGGTGTCGGGCAGCTGCAGCATCCAGACCTGCTGGCTCCAGCTCGCGGAGTTTCGCGAGATCGGGAACTACCTGAAGATAAAATATGACCAAGCCCACAAGCTGGAGATGGACAAGAGGCGGATGAGAGCTGGCAACAGTGCTGACAGCCGCGGGGCCACGGCGGAGGCCTTCCACCATGTCCACGCCACGGAGCTTGTCTTCCTGGAGGACTCTCCTGACTACTGCACGAGGAATGCCAGCCTGGGCCACCACGGCACCGAGGGCCGCGAGTGTCTGCAGACAGGCAAGAACCTCTCGCAGTGGGAGAAGAGGAGCTGCCGACGGCTGTGCACCGAGTGTGGTCTCCGAGTAGAGGAGAGGAGGACTGAGGTGGTGGCCAGCTGCAACTGCAAGTTCCACTGGTGCTGCACGGTGCGGTGCGAGCAGTGCCGGCAGCTGGTGGCCAAGCACTTCTGCACCCGCCGTGACACCACCGCCGCCGCCCCCAACCACATCAAGAGGAGGAACAAGGGCCATATGAGATAGAGGACAGCCGTGGTGCTCGAGGAGGATGCTTTGGTGTCCCCACGGTCAGCGGCTGCTGGCAGAGCTGGTCTGGGAAGGAACATCCCCGGGTCTGGAGAGCTGAGCAAGGGACACTGCGCCAGCTGATGGGGCCTCCTGTGGATGGATGCTGTGAGATTGGGAAGCAGACAGTGCAGGCGCTGAGGGATCACAGTCCTTCCTGCTTCCATGGTTTTTCTTCAATATTTACCAGTAGCTTCCTTGTTATTGGGAGTCACTTGATCTGTGCATCAGACAGAGGGAAGAATTTCACTTTTTAGGTCGGCTCAACCCCTTCTGCCACCGGTCATGGGTCTACCAAGGCCAGCGGTGGGGCTCCAGCCCCACGGCAAATGAGATGGGGACAGGTCCTGGGACCAAAAGCGGGTCCTACTGGGCAGCTCCTGGTACCGCAGCCGGGGCAGCCCCAGCCCGGCCGTGCGCGGCAGCCGCTCGGCAGCGTTCCTAGGGGAAAACTTATGCACTTTCTGATGTGAGAGGAGGATTGGCAGTGTTGTGGTATGTGTTATAACAGCAGCCTTTGGAGGGCTTTGACAAGTTTACAACCAGTGTTTACAGGTTTTATCCGCCCCCCTTCTTTTTAAACTTTGTATTTGGTACCAGAACCTGCCCCAATAGACAGTAGCTTCGTGTATTTGTACTGGATTAAGTTAAGCAGTTTACAATTCCTATGCTTTTTGTTTTTTAATGAGCAGATAAGAATTCAGAATTTTTTATGCCTAATGTTGTTTATTAATAAGTTGTATGATTGCTTAGCACAACCTGTTTTCTCTATACATTTTGAAGAATTAGATTTTGGAGCGTATTTTGCAATAAATGCCACAATGAAAAGGATTGGATTTTTTCTTCCTGGCTTCCTAGCAGTATGACTTCAGGTGCAAAATTGTCCCTTTCTGTGTAAAGCCCAACAATTCCAAGATTTCTTATCATTAACCCAAAAGCCACTGAAGCCAGTGAGAAGGTTGTTCTCCTAAACTTCAGTAAGAGTTGGCTCCAGCCTTCAGGCCCCGGAGGGTTTGCTCTAATACCTACCATGGTCATATCTAACCTTTTTCAAGTGCGGAGTATGCAGGTGCTGCCTGGCTAAAGCTGATTTTGAAGCTCCCAATGCCTCTTTAATTTGCCTGGACCCAACATCCCCCAGACAATGCGAGGCTGCTCCGCTTTGATGTGGAAAGCATCGGCACTCACTGCAAAATTCTTGAAGGCACGAGAAGAGCCCTTTGAACTGGGGACAGGAGCGAAAACTTGGGGAGAGTTGTGAATGGGTCTGCTGGTTCCCTGCTGCTCCTGGTGCAAACAGCCCCGCACCAGGGCGGGGAGGGCAGGAGGGGACACGCGCTGACTCCTGCTGTCCCAAGCAGGTCCTGCTCCCCTCCTGGCCTCCCCAGGGCTGTACCTCAGCCCAAATTCCTCCTAGGAGGGAGCCAGGGCTGTGCCATCACCCCACCCATGATGTGGGGGCAAAGAATGCTCTACCAGGTTTAGTCTCCAGCCAAGGGATAAGGAGGAGAAGAAACGAATTAAAAAACCCAAACAAACAACTCTACAGCGCTGCCAGCATGTTGCGCCCGCACTGCAAACGCTTTGATGCTGTTTTATCTGGGTATCCCGATGGCCCTCAGTGCAAACAGCCTCGACACGCTCAAGCCAAAGCAGGAAGCTCAAGGTGTAAACCACCCAAGTCAGGAAGCACAACAGCCTTCCACGCATTTATTTTTGCGAAGAGTGATTTCCATAAAGCTGGAAGGGCTACGTCAGAGGGCCACCAGGTTGGGGGGGCTTTTTTGCTACCTTTAGAGCAGCTATTTCTAAAATTTCCATAACTATTAGATCACAGGGCACTGCCAAAATCCCACAAAATGAGAATACACAGGACAGCTGCTGCTGATGTGCACTCAGAGGAAGGAAGCAGTATTCACCAGGATAACTCCCAAGCACACATAAAAAACATCTTGCTGTATGCCAACAGCAGGTTTAATAAACTGTCCAGGTAATTCCTGGGAGATGAGAGCTCCCCGTGAGCAGGCATGTCCAGGACATGCTGTGCATCCTCTTACCTGGCTCTCTGCGGCATCTTTTTAAACTAATGTTACCGCAGAAAGTAAGTGACAGGTTTCCAGGTGCCCATAGCACCAGATCTCTGTCCCACCAGGCTCCCTCCTGAGGAAACAGGGCTGCAAAGAGAAGCAGAGACATCCCAGCCAAGACCAATCCTTCTCCCATTGTATTGTCCCATTCCCACCGACCCGCAGCCAGCCCTCGTACCCACTGCATGGCACATCAACGGTGGAGATGAACTGTTCTTCCTCAAATTTGGCTCATTGCTTTTTGAAGTCCATTTACATTCCTGGCACCCAGACTATCCAAGGCAATGGGTGTATCTTATGCAAAAGCCAGAGACCAAATGCAAATTGGGACAAACTCAGAAAGTGACACGCCGTCCCACGACACAAATTTCCATGCTCTTTGTACAGCTCACAGAGACAACACCGAGCCTGAACAAATACAAAAACCAACTCTATGTCTTAGAGCCGTACCTTGCCAGAGATATTACAGTCCTGGAGAGGCTGAAGCTCTCTCATCCTCCCCCTTGTTGCTGGGCTACAACAGCCATCAATTCTCACTACATTCACTATGAAACAATAGAAATTCAGGATCATCTTAATCCATCAGGGCACTGTCAGGGACCCCCCGTGCCCCTGCCCACTGCTACACAGCTCCTGTGGTAGCACACAGAGAAACACCACGGGCACGGGGCAATAAACCCCGTGGGATACAATCCATCAGGCTGATTTCATCATTTCAGATGTGATTTTACCTGGGCAGCAAAGTCCTGGGCAGCAGTTTTCAAAATAAATAACACCACACAGGCCCATCCTCCATAGATTTGTAAAGGCTTCTCCTCCAGCCACAGCCAAAGTGCGTTTGAAGGGACTGATGGTGCCTTCAAACCTGAAAGTATTTAGTCATGATTACCCAAAGCCAACTGCGATCTGGGACACTGATCCCAACCACCTGTAACTCCCTGCGTGCTTGGAGGAAGGGACAGACCAGCCCTATAAAGCCTTGAGGAGGAATCTGACTGGGGTCCTAAATCCAGTGAAAAAAATGAAAAATCGGAACCTAGGTCAGGTACTGAATGAACTCAAACCAAAACCCTCCTGCCTGCCCCCAAAATGCTGTCAGCACTGCCTCTCCTCCTAGGAAGGTGGTGGAGTCACCATCCCTGAAGGTGTTTAAAAAACGAGTGGATGTAGCACTTGAGGCTATGGTCTAGTGGCTAGAGAGATGTTGGGATGAAGGGTGGACTTGGTGATCCTGGAGGTCCTTTCCAACCATGATGATTCTATGATTCTCCCCTTTGGGGCTGGAGGCTCCTCACAGCACTGGGGCACTGAAAGCGTGCTGGGGATGCCCTGGAGCCTGGACATCCCACCAGGCACCCCAGGCAGGGTTGTGGAGCTGCTCAAACAGCACCTTCATGTTTGCAGAGGCTTTGCCAGAGCTGCTGTTTGCAGGGCACAGCCATTGCCATGGCCAGAGTAACCCACGTGATAAGAAACCTGCAGGGCAGCAGCTGAATTGGCCTGATGTCACCCTTGGCTCTGTGGAGGTTTACCACCACTGTCCCAGCAGTGTCTTTGTGCCCTTATTGTGGGAAAGGACTGGTTTACATTCCCTTTTTAACGAGAAAGGGAAACATGTTCTAAATGAAGAAATGACACAGTCCAGCTATAGCAGTACCACAGACCAGGGCAAGTTTACGTCAGAGGCACCTTCTCAACTAATAGGGTTTCAGAAACTCAGTGTTGGGATATTGGTACCATGATAACAGCCCAGGCTGAGCTTTCCTGGTCCTTTGCATCTAAGCTGGGATCACCGCTGTCACCATGTCACCTGGTGCCTCTTGGCCGTGCTGCTGTCCAGGCGCCCATCCCAGTATCCTTACTGGGAGCAGCAGCCACCAGCTTTTCTTGTTTCCTCTTCCCAACAGGTGGAAATACCCCCAAGCCTAATTTCCCTTCAGGCACATGGGCAAAGGAAAGAGAGGAAAGGCAAAGTCTGGGTGTGCACCAGGCCAGCCTGCTATCGATAGGGATGGATTGCTCACCCCAGCACTCGGAGGCAGGCGGGTGTTAGGCAGACTTGCGGCACCACTGGTGCAGGCTGAGGACATCACCAAGCGCAGAAACTGGATCCACGCCATTGCTCTGGCTCCCTCTCCCACAGGAGAGTGCAGGGGTGACTCTGATGGAGAGTTCACACCATCATCATCAGACACGAGCCTCGCCAGCCTCTCCCTGCAGGGTGGCAGGGCTCTGTGCGTTTGGAGGTGGAGGTACGGTGTGAGCAATACCTGCCCCTGTCCCCCTCCCCTCCACAGGTCACCTCACAACACTGACCATCAGCAAGCTGAGAATCAAGTTCATTTAAGAGGAGGCCAAGAGGAGCCCTTAGTGCTCTCTACCACTACCTAAAAGGAGGTTGTAGTGGGGCTGGTGTCGGTCTCTTTTCCCAAGTAACTAATGACAGGACAAGAGGCAATGGGCTCAAGTTGCACCAGGGGAGGTTTAGATTGGGTATTAGGAAGAAATTCTTTACTGAAAGAGTGGTCAAGCCCTGGAACAGGCTGCCCAGAGAAGTGGTGCCCCTCCATCTCTGGAGGGGTTCAGAAAACACATAGATGTGGCACTTCAGGACATGGTCTAGTGGTCAGGAAGATGTTGGGATGAAGGCTGGACTCGATGATCCTAGAGGTCTTTTCCAACTTAATGATTCTATAATTCTATGAGTTCACAAAGTGCAGGCTCTGCAGATGGTCTTTGCAAAGCAGCTTGGAGGTGGCTGGATTCTGGCCCAGCACTGCTCCTCCCACCCTGTTCCCACCCCAGCCGGGGGATGCTCTTGCCTCCGATGCCCCTCAGCAGCACACCCACCACCAACCCTCCTTTACCCCAGCCTGCTTCGCTTCAACTGTTAAACTGCTTGCCTGGTGGATTACCTTTAATTCATGCCGCCAGTGCCCTTTCATGGATTATAATTCTGTATGAGATGTTTGTGCTGTATCCTCCCCCCGTATTAAACTGTCAGGAGTATATCCCCAGGCCATCCATCTTCAGCACTTCCGCATGGGCTTGGCAATTCTCTGACATGAATATTATGGCTCTCAATGCAGAGCCTCCATCACTCAAGCTGACAAGTGTTAGAATCTCCTCTCTTGAACAGGGTAAGTGACCTTTTCATATGCAGCGTAGATTCCCGGTCACACTGCATCTGGTGCAGGGAAACCAGTGAGTGCCAGCAATTCCCTAAAGTCTTAGAAAACAAGTCACAGGTCCTTTTCGACTTGCAAAACCAACCCTTAGCATGACAAAGTTAAAGGGCCTTAATCAGCCCCTGGTTAGCCCCTGCTAGTGCCAGTCCCGGAGAGGCGGATGAAAAAGCATCTGGGCGATGCCTTCTGCAGGATTTCTTGACAGGGATTTTCAGGGAAAGATGGGGGATTTGCGTTGCTGGAGTGCATAGGAAAGATTTTTGTGACCAGCTAGTGACTTTAGTGACTTTGAAACCCCAAATCTAATCTTAAGTGACTTTTTCTTTTTCAGTGAGGTGCTTAAAGCTAGATCCCTAAACGCCACCAGCCTGACTTCCAAAACTGCCAAGCACCTGGACTTCCCACAGTGCGTGCAGGAGCTTCCCTTTACCTGGACCTTGAGAGAAGCAGAGGGAGAAAACAACCCTGAAAAGCCCTTCCAGCTCAGACCTTCACAGCTGCGCTGCTGTGGGGACACTCTGTTCCACCTTGCTTGATGGAAAGTGAATCCCCTGGAACTGAACTGCGCCACACTTGGAGTTAAAACCTTCTTACAAAATTCACACATTACCCCAAGTCTTTGGCTAAACTGGTGACTAATTCTTTTTTTCTTCTCTGCAAAGCAAAGGTACTTTCATAGCAACTTTGCTGCCTTCCCCCTGCGAAGCTCCTGGTGGTGGCTCATCGCCAGCACAGAGCAACAGAAACTTGTTAACACCTTTTCAGCTCCCTCTTAATAAGTCAAGGCAATTAACAGCTTCACTATTTACAAAACAAATCCTCTTTGCAACACCTGAGAAAAAGAGTTACAAGTGTTTCCCAAACATTTCTCAGCTGGGGAGAACACCTACAATAACTGTCTCCTGGGATGTGTTGCAGCTGCTCTCCCTGGCTGGAGAGGACAAGTCCACGTTCTCCATGAGTTCCTACTGTGCTTCCATCCAGGAGGCCTGGTCAGCATGCACAGGTCTGCTGGGAAGGTTTTTTATCCAAGGGTTTCTCCAAGGAGAAAGAGGTGTACAGGGAGCCAGGGTGTGAATGTATTGCCCAAATGCTGGTCCTTACTCATTTCTGGTGTGACCACATGTGATGATGTACCAGAGGCGTGGGTAAGGTGGGTTGTTCCCCTCCACAGACATCCCTGCAGGTGGCTGGGGGAAGTGGGTAACGTACAGCAGATTTACACCTCAGCGCAGGGACTCACAAGCTCCCCCACCTCTTTTTCTGGTTTCCTGCTCTCTCCTAGGATACATCACATGCTCCCTCCCTTTGCAAATCGCTGCCCTGGCTTACAGTGCAGTAAATTCCCCCTTTTCAAACAAGCCCCAAGGAGATGAGCAATATAACAGAAGATTGATGGATTAGAGAAAATCAAATAAACATAACTTGCACTATACTTTCAGAGTTCATTCCTTCCTTCTCTTTTCCTCTCCCATCCCACCCTTCCTTCCTCCAAACACACACGGTGGTCCATAATTTATGAACAAGAAAGACGACGTGTTCCCCAATGAAACTGTTATTTAGGCACAGAAGTGGCTGCTGGCACAACTTCACACGAGAGCACTCCCAGCCAAGGTGGACTCGGTCCAAACACTTCTAGAGTTTAGCAAAGACCCTCTTTAAGATGCTATCAGGTCTTGGGCCCAAACTCATCCTTCCAGAGGGTCTGAAATGCAGAGAGGAAAGGAGAGGGAGTTGGTGGTAACTCCAGGTGCAGCAAGGAGAAGAGAGTGATGACCACAGCTGAGGTGGTGACCACAGTTCACCAAATGCAGTTAGTTAGGATGCAAGGAAGAGTAGAAACTGTGGGACAGGGCCAGAAAATGAAAGCGAGTAAGTCTAAATCTTAAAGGTGTAGAGGTTTGCAAGGAGAAGGAAGTGATGGGAAACAGCAAGGGAGATCTCGAGTGGTATTTTAGCTTTGCTTTTCTTTCTCTCTGGTCTTTCTTCAGTGTCCCATGCAACATTTATCGAAGCCACTTGCAGGCATGTCCAGGAGAGAATAGCTCGTCAGGGGACATACGACCACAGAGCCTGGACAGTATACGGCCCTTAATTTCCTCCTCTGATGCTTTCAATAGCTCATGGGATGCCATAAAAGATTATAATGACGAGGTCAGTAGAAAGACTGTAAAACAGTGGGGAGAGGCACAATTGTTACATCACTTGGGCTCAAACTCGGGCCAGGCATGGACCGAATTTGCTGGTTGCAAGCTCTTCTGCTTGGGATGGCAGCCGCGCTCCACATCCCACCACGGACCCTGGCTGCCGGTGCTCAAAACTGCACTGTGACATGTGACACGGTCTGAAATGTTGGGTTTTGAAGTCACTGGGACTCTTGTCATTGATTTAGGTCAAGCCTGACAGTTCAGTTGGGTACGTGCAAGGGTGAGGACTATGGTTCTCGTGTTTCTTCCCCATTCCACAGACTTTTCTAACGCACACCACCATGGCTCGTGGCCTGACACTTCTGGGGGATCATCCATCAAGATTATAGCTGGCAGCTTTAAGCACAGTAATTCCTATTTCTCTCCCTTTTGCCCAGTGCCTTGAAGCTAAACCTACTGTGACCCAGATCTCCATCCCCACTCCTGCCAGGCAGAGACTTCTGCTGGCCAGCTGCCATCGACTGTGATAGGGACAAGGCACCTCCTCCCTATCACTAAGTGGATTTCAAAGGCAATGAGCAAGAGAATAATTAAATTAACTCAGTCCCGAATACCTCCCGAGGTGCCAAGCATTCCCAGCATTGCAGCATCACCGCAGGTGTCTGGAGAGCAGGTAATTCCAGTCCACAGCAGGCTGCAGACGTGGCCCCGGGGGACATCTCTGCTGGCGTGGGAGCACGGGTGGCAGCCGAGCCTGGACAGGAGCTCTGGGAAGAGACTCACGGGATGGCTTTGCTCGAGCCAGCTCAGGTCCAGAGTGTAACAGCTACACTTACACTTCAACGTGCTTAAGTTAAGAAGACTTATCCCAGGGCAAACACAGTTGTACTTCACAGCTTGGACTACTCCATCCTCCTGGTTCCTTCTTGTCCCATGGGCTTTCCCTCTGCAGGGTGTTGGGGCTGTCATCCCAGGTACCAGTCTCAGCCTCTGTTTTCCCAAACAGCCCACTATTTAAACTCCCTGTGAAGCATCTTGTCGTGATCCACACATCTATATGATTTTAACAGCAGGACTTTTTTTTTTTTCCCTCCTGATCTACTAAAGGCTGCAAGACTTGAATCTGGATTTGAGACAGCCACAATCTGGGAGTGCTCAGGTCACAGACCTCACTCAGCTCCAGCTCCACGGTGTGCCTGGGGAGCCTGGGCCGGCTCTGGGCAGGATTAGTGGCAGGGCAGAGGACATCCCCACTGCAGAGCTTTATCTCACCGATCGCCAGAGAAGTCACAAATCACCGTCCGGTCCCTTTCAAGCAGTCGGGAGCACTAAATTGTACCTCTTGTAGTATCCAGACACCATCCAATCTCGCAGGGCCAGGCCAGGTACAGTGATAAGGAGATAGCGTAAATGGTCAAACAGGATGGAGCCCAAAGTTCACCACTTCCTGTGCTTTAACCTAGCGAGGGCCATATCTGTGGGACAGTCTTATTTAGGTCATTTTAGATTATCTTACTTTCCAAAGGGGGCTGCTTTAGCCAAGGATTTGCCACCATCCTGCTTCAGTGGGGAGGACCTCAGGTTTCACGTGAAACTAAGTACAGGGTGCTTCGTCCATTTTCAGCACAGAGCTGACTACAGCGCTGGTCAAATAAATATTTGGGAAGAGTAACAAATAGTGCTATGAAGAGAACTGGGAGTGACAATCAGCTCCTTCCAGCAGGAAGCCAAGAGGGTTTTTAAACCCCAGATGGTCTTTGGGGCTCTTTTACTTTCTCCGTTCTGTGAAGATGATGTCATTGATCTCCACATCACCATGACTGGTTCAGTATCGTATTAACCACCCTGCCTCATAACCAAGATAACCACTGACAAAAACTCTTCATCTCATTCCCTTGAAATTTGACTGTAGGAGGACACTGACCTCACTCCAGGGAACGATTTTCCTTAAGATTTTTTCTAACGCTAAAAAAACAATTACATCTTGGTAGGCTCTCAAATCCACATGTGAAAATAAATTCATCTACCATCTCGTGCATGTAGTTTAGCTTCTTTTTAAGCAGATACAAATGCTTTAGAGTACCCCTTAAAGCAATTTACATGTCATGCCTTATTTTCCCCGATAGACCATTTGTTCCTTGGACATTACTGGCTTTTGGGAAAACGTATCAACTAAGGAGTCACAGAATAACATGTCCTTCGTGGTGCTACCCCCTGGAACAAATGCTGCCCCAGCCTGTGTTTTGAACGATGGGCAGCCTCTCACACAGACCTCTTCACCACCAAGATAATTTCTTTTCAGAACCACATGGTGATGGGGAAAAAAAAATTTAAGGCCCAAAGGGTAGAAAAATGAAGCCAGCAAGTGCTTACAGAGCACCAGGAGAGTTGCTGGAGAGATGTGCCCCACAGAAACTATGTTCAGCAGCAGTTTGTCACCAGGGTCGCAGATGTCTGGGAAGTGAAGGGGGAAGAGCCACAGTGGCAGGTCCTCTCCCTGGGTTTAGGCCAGCATTGTCCTCTGCTCTGTTGAGTGAAGGTCCATCAATCATTGTTTGGCAGCTATCTAATGATTGAGGGGCTTCTCCAGAAGTACTCGGCTGCTAGGGACAGGCAGTGGGCAACAGGACAGGAAATCTCCAGCTTGCCCATCTCACCAGCGTGTAGCAGTTTTTGTGGTGGACCAGAGGCACATCCTTATTTTCTGAGATACGAGAAGACACAGGCACTTGTCTGCTTGCTGAAAGAAAGCGATTCTTGAGACAGCTAAATAAATGCACCCAGAAAAGGTCTAATGGTAAAAAACAACAAAAAAAATCTTTTAAAAAGGGTTTGGACATGCTAGTCTTTCTTCTTAATTCCAGCCATGTCTCTACCACCATGGACACATTGGCTTTCAGCCTGTTCCTCAGAGGTTTGACTGCTTACCCACCCACCAGTCCTTGAGGGATAAATACGCTGGAGATTTGATCTGGGTTAGAAATAGTCCTCAGTTCCTCATGACGGCCCAGCTGAGAAGACAGCACTTTACAGTCCCTGCAAGTCACACTGTGACAAATTACAAAGTGTTCTTACCCCAAAATGCCTTCAATAGTGTTTTTATAATTAAAAAACCCCTCCAGGTTGCACAGATGAGGCAGCTGAGGACGTGCAGCTTTTACATTTCAAGTTTTTGGGTGTATTTTTCCAGCATTTCTCAATACCCAGTAATATTTTTGTTTAGCTTTGCAAGAGCAGTAACTGTCGCCAGCGGAAAGCAATTTCTACCAAACTTCACCGGAGGCCTGCAGTGCATGACATGCAAATAACGCAGACAACGTCACTGCACATGTGCAAACAGCTGGGGAAAAGGTGGGTAACGCAGGGGCTTGCAGAAGAATTGCAGCAGCCTGTATTCTCACTTAGAAAATTCAGAATGCACTTGCTGTGATGCAAGAAGAGACCCCAGCAGACCAAAAGCCTGGAGCCACCCGACTCTGGTTTCTCGCTCCTCTGCCCCACCAGCAATAAGGCTTTGGGAACACTGAGGGGTCACCTGGAAAGACCTCCAGGCCTTGGATAGATTGAATGGTCTCCTCATAACCAGAGTTTTGTACTTTTTAGGATGTCAGAAGACTCTGGCCTCAATCTCCCGTTATCTCAAAACATCTCTAGCAATGCATTTGACTCCCTGGGCTGATGGCCCAGAGGAGCAATCCACTTCCCAGCTTTTGTCACATGGGATGGTGGAGAAAACCAGATGTAATCCGTTTTGGCAGTGGTATTTGCTTTCATGTTACTTTGCTGCTATGTTTAATTCCATTGATTCTTTTTTAAAGTACTTGTTCAGGATCCTGCACATACCCAGTATACTTAAAAACACTCCTTCCACATTAATCATGTAAGAGGAAGAAAATATTTTGTGCCAACATACTGATACTTGTCCTGAAGAGCCATTTTACCCTGGAGTAGTGCACTCCTTGACACAGGACACCTGGACCAAGCCCATTGGTGTGCCAGAGCAAGACAATCAAGGCAAGAACAGTACGTTGGGCTTGGACATCTCAGAGAAGGATGTACAAGAGAAGGTTGTAAGAAAGGGAGCAAATGTGTGCTTCCCGCGATGACAAAGATGACTGTATAGGTTGGGCATGAAGGGATGTAAGAAAAAAATCCTTCTTTTCTGTAGGACAAACCATTAGGAGGCCTGTGCCAGAAGCAGAGCCTGTGGGTGATGGCTCCATTTAATCCATAAGCCAAGTTTAACTTTAGCAAACAAAATAACAACAACAACTCAACCCAGGCTTGGAATCAATTTTTGAAGTGTTTCAGCCAAGGAAAAATACTCAATCTACGGCAGCGGGCAGTCAAGTAAACTTAGCACATGGCCAGCAAGTCAGATAAGTGGTAGAGAAGTTGGGAAAAGTCACGCCTGGAATGAAACATGCCATCAGCTGTTCACATGGGCACAGCCCCCCTTACGTAGGGGGCACCACGTGTCCTCCAAAGGGAGGGTCTAGATACCTTCTGAGGACATGTCTCTGTACTTGCAGTCATTCAAGAACACAATAGATCTTTGAAACTACAGAATGATGCCAAACATCTTGATTTGCAGAAAGGAAAGCAGGTTTAAGAGCCCAGATGGCAAGGACAGGAGCACCCGGTCTGCATAGAGACATAGACTACCCCTGGGCAGCCTCTCTGTGCCCCAGCTTAAAAGCCTCCCCATCTCTTCTCTCATCTCCCAGAGTCTTACTAATTTTGCTGAATGGGTTAATTGTGACTCATCTTATTATTTCTTCCAAAGAAAAGACACAGAAAGTTACCACATTCCCCATAGGTGTCTGCACCCCCTACCGCGGCCTGAACTTAAGACACCAGAGGAGCTGCAATAGAAGCTGCACTGGAATGTTCAGGTTTTCCCTTGCAAAGCAGGCCCATCTCTCCACGTGCGAATGTGCCTCGGTCACCTAAACATACTGTAGAGGGGGACAAAAAGGAAATTTCCCTTTTTTGTATTTAACTAAAGGATTCCCATGTTTGTTGGAAGCAAAGAGAAAAGGGCATGCCTCAACACGTGCCCCTTGCACTACATGCCGAAGTCAGAAGAAACCTTCAGAAGAGTTTTTTCCTCTAAAGATTAAAGAAATTCCCTTCAGCAATCAGCCACCTCTGGACCAGCGTCCATGAGCTGAAACAATTTAATGTTGCACACGTACATGTAAAAGACACATTATATGTCTGGAAAACCCACCTGGCAGCAGGTACTGCTGTTCCACATGCACGGGGTGGGTGGCACCTACAATGGGCGCCTTCTGGAAATTCTTCTGTGTGGAAACTTTCTCAACCATAAGGAAGAAAACCTGTAGCAGAACTGCAGATTAACACTAGGTGACAATGAAACAATTGATTTGTGCTGGAACTGGATAGATAAATAAAGGTCCAAGTTCTTGTCGGTACAAGGGAGTGAAAACCAACAGCTGCCGGTTTACACAGCCGGGACGTCACGTTTTCAGGCTGTTCCCAAACTCACATAACAGCTTTCACCACAGTGGAGTTACACCAGGTTATACTACCTAAGGACGCAGCCCAACGTCATCTTCTGCCACAGATCCGTGAAAGCACACATAAAACTCTTCATTTCATTTTAAAGACACACTTTACCTTACAACCTCTTCCCTCATGCCAGATGATGAAGGTCACATCAACTGTTCGGACTCAGAAAAAAAGCAGTTAGAGGGGGGAAAAAATAGCTAGCCAGTGTAACTGTCTGTCAGTGTTTGCTCTCTCTGTCCAGGCCAGTCCTGCCTACACAAACCTGCGATGGTCGCTGAGCTGAGCAGAGTTCTGTGGGAATATTGGCAAGGCAGAGGCACAGGGAAACATTTTATTTCAGTGTTGTGGGAACCGAGGAAGGCACAGGCAGCTGAAGCTGGGTTTGCAGAGAAGAGGAACACCCCCAGCCTCGGTCTTTTCTTGACCTGTTCTCTTTGTTTCACAGCTCCAGAAGATGGTGTAAGGGAACACACGGTGTGGTTTCCTCTGGGATCACTGCCTTCGGTGGCTGTAGACAGCAACACAGAACAGAAAACAAAACAGTGGGAGACGTCACTAGGGCAGAGAAACACAGGTCCTCCTGGTCGCCGACGTATCTGTACCCTGGAGCTGCCATCCAAACCCGCTAGCTCAGAGCAGGCAAACACGACATCAGAACTGTGCCGGCTCTGCTCATTTTCAATTCCAGAGATGAAGGACAACTTCTCACTGTCCATTACAGCTCCCCAGCCTCCCTCTCCCACAGCTGTGTTATATAAAAGTTTTCTTATGACTATTTTCAATTGAAATGTTGTTTTGGCTTTAATTTATTCCCACTAAACTGACACATAATTGTTACTGCAATGCCTTAGCAAGAGACGTGCTAAAATACCACCTTTTCCTTTACTATAAGGCATTCTTACACGATGCTAGACCGACTGATTCTTTAAGGTTATTCTGCAATACGTGTTATTTTTAAAAATAAGCCCTGGCTGGTCTGAAAGAAAACTGACCACTCACTTGTGATCACTGAGTTAGGAAGTCCAGAAGTCACGGACAGACCTGTCACAGGCATTACTGCAGCGACAGCAGCTTTCTGCATTAAAACATCCTACCACACGCAGAAACTCTCTGCACGTGTTCAGGTAACAGTCACTGCCTCCAAGGAAGCACTGCAAAACATGATACGCCAAATGATCCAAGCCCTCAACACCCGGCACACCTTGAGAAGACAGGTGTTAAACTCCCCATTCCTCTGCACAAGTAGGTCCTTAAACGTGCGGCTCCCAGCAGCGGATATGCAGTAACCATCGCTTGTGCCACTACCCCAATTCCCACTCCAAAGTCTAGTGCAGGCAGTAGGTACACGAGGACCAATGCTCCAAGAAATGGGGTGTTCAGCCTCGCATTCCATGAGGTACTGGATGATCGCGTGAATATTTGCCCACATTCAGGTGGGAAACCTGGGGTGCTAGGCACACAGAAGACTGGTGGATGAGCCTGAATTAAGAGTCCAAGAGCCTTGACTTTTGTTCTGTTCTGAAAAACACAGTGAAGATACTTCCTCCACATTAACTCAGAGGACATCAGGTTGGGCTACAGATCCACTACCTAGTGCCAAATCTCCTAAACTATAAGTAGACTTTTTTTTATGGAAGGGGTATACTGATACACTGCTCTGCTGCTAGGACACAAAGCTGGAACTGAAGAGAGACAGGTTTTATTCTTGATCCTGCTGCTGCCCCAAAGGATGATCTGAGGAGAGTCATTTCACTTCCCTGTCCCTGACCTTCACACTTGTATGCTGGTGTACTGCTGGCTCCTTTGTACAGCATTGCTGCCTCTGCTGAGGAGAGATGTTATAAAAAAACTAGGTATCGTTATTAAAACTATGTTTATGGATTACTTGTTCATTCCAGAAATCCCGTTCTTTTAAGGTCTTCAGAGAAACATTTTGCAGCGAGAATGAGCAGCTGCTAAAGACACACCACGGCTGCTTTGTAGCGTGGTGACATTCTTGGCCATAGGTAACGATGAATTAAAAGCAATTCTAACAGTAACTTTGGAGAATGCCTCGACACCCAGCCAGTGCTCAGGTGAGGCAATGTTTTATTGCAGTTCATTAAAAAGGAAGAGCAATAAAGGGCTTAAGAACCATCACAGAGCCTAACTACGCGAAGCTAATAATCAGTCTGATAAAGTATCACTTACATGAATAGGAAATTGAATGGACATTTCATTTCCTACGCCTTTGTTGCTGCCATTCAATTGCACCGATGGTGCTATTCAGGAAAGCCAGCATGGTGCCTGTTCACAAGAGAACTTTGCAAAACAAAGACAGTCATGGTCAAAACTTTGCTGGTCAATTCAGTATATTTACATGGAAGACCCCTGAAGAAAAAAAAAGTCTTCTGAAATAGCCTCATGGGATAGTTGGAAGTGGTAAGATCTCACGGCTACCCAGATGCATGGTGGCCACGGAAAAAAGCATCTGGTTTTCAAACAGAGGCTTGATCAAACTGTCCTTGTCCAGGCAGAAATACGGTTGCAGGGCTCCCTTAGCACAGCGGCAAATGACAAAGTGTTCTGCGTGCAGAAAATGGCATTGTCCAAGTCTGGCTCCAGAGAAATCTGCCACAAACTCCGCTTGCAAGTGGAGAAGGTGCCATGCTAACATCTGACAACACACTTCATACGTATCTATAACACACCTCCTGAGCAGCTCCCAGAAACGATCCGATTTTCCTTCTTTCTTTTAACTAAGAGAACGGAATCGCTCTGGATTTACAACGAAGCAACCTGAAAGCCCAGTTGGAACCACTGGTTTTAAGAAGACCTTGCTATGCCATAACTTTTCACAGTTCAGTTGCTAAATTACACATTATAAAAATAAGTAAGTGCAATTGAGAGACTGTGTTAATCTCGGAAGTTTAAACATCGCCCTGTAATGACCGCTTTATATTGGCCCACAGTAAAGTACTTTATGGGGCACGCAGGAGATTTATCCGCACGCGTATGTTAAATACTCCTGGGAATTTTCTCACATAGAGAGAGAGACGAGGCCTGACACAAAACTAAATACGTACAGAACATTGCTGTCATTCACACTGCAACAGGAATGCCACCCAGAGAGAGGAAACTTTACAGCACCTGGCAGAGATAAGAACCAAGAGCCAGCATAGCAATAAGACGTTTCTTTTGGAAGTGCAGAATTTCCTAACCCAGCAATCAGCGCAGCTTCTGGAAATGTAACAAACAACAACTGTCCCCAAGCAAGGAAATGAGAGCTTAAGCGTTGACTATAAATAGATTATAAAGAAGCATGGGTGGTTTGCAGAGCGGTTTACTAAAGCCAAGAGTATTTAGAGCCAAATTAGGGTTTCTGCACATAAAATTTCCCTGGAATTTAGGCTGAGTTCACATGTGATTGCTCGCCCAGGCAGCCTGGGGCTGACAGACTGCACCCAACTGCCTTTCACAACTCTCTCTAGAACACAGAATATCCATCCAGGCTGACCAAGAGATCCCACCTGAGAAGACATTTAAATAAATATGAAGGTAAAATGTTGCAGTGTCGTCTTTTTTTTTTTTACATCATGCTTCAGAATAGTGCCACAGCTGAGCAAGAACGAGTCAGGCAGGCGTTCTCAGGGGCCACAACATGATGCCAAACAAGACAAAGGCAAGCACACCCAGCAAGGCACTACACGAAGTACTCTGTATGAAAGCACCACCTCCCTCAGCTGTAAAACACTCACAAGCAGTAAACCAAAGAGAATTCTTAATCCTTCAGTCTTATCATTATTAGAGTATCATTCACCCACTTGTCCGCAAGCTGCCTTCTTCTCCTACCAACTGCTTCATCTTACAACAATGCCTCCTTTCTGGCTCAGAAGACCAACAATAGGCTCTCCCCTGAGCTTGTGGCAGCAGCTCCACAACCACTTGGCAGGAGGCAGCATAAGAATAATTTGATAGGCATCCTCCCAAGGAGGCTCAACACATCAGTCATGCTGCTGACACACTCCACACCCAGAGGAGCTCATCCAGGGCACAGAACATTTCTAGGTACAGGCAGCTGCTCTTGATTGACCAGCCAAAAGAGCAGGTTTTGCCGTTTCACCAACAGCAGAATAAGAACGTTCCTATTTCCCATGATGGCCCTTGTGACATTGCCCTGCTGGTTGGAGCAACGTCTGCATGAGTAAAGCAAAGCAGCAGGTAAGCAGTAGAGAGGACTGACGTCCTATTTCTAGTCCAAGAACAAGCCTACTGTCTGGCATCTAAAAGGAAATGGTGCTGCCAAAACAATTGCAAGTCACCTTTTTATGATGTGCAGAGCCTCTCTTTCCAACAAAATAAAAATAATTACTCTTCAGATTGTTTCTTTTAAAAGGGAAATTGAAAAACCACAGTATTTCCAGAGGACATGCTGTTGTTGGGTAGTGCCAAAACCGACCAACGTTTGCTGTCCAGAATAACACAAATTATCTTGATCTGACTGCTCTGACTTAACAAATTAACTTAGACCATTCTAATAACTAACTCATTCTAATATGGCACTGAGAATTTGAGCCACTCCTTCCCTTCATGTAGTGCCATGAGACAAACATCCATTAGTTTATCACCGAGGACAGTCAAGATTAGGAACTTAAATGAAGACAGACAAATCCTTGCTTCTTTTCCTATGTGAGAAAGACAAAGGTTTGCAAATCTCTATGTAACACTTCTTTTTTGCTTAAAATCCTGAATCAAGGTCCTAAGCTCTGAATAGCGACTCATTCCTGAAGCTGGGCATGCTGGAATGCCCTTATGTAGGCAATGGGGAACTGGCTTTGATTGAGGTTTCTGCCATCTTTAAAGTATGTTCAAGGTTCCTGGCAGTTTAACTGCTCTTAAAGATAATAAATCCCTTACGAGACAAGAAGGCTGAACACTCATATGCTTCAGACTAGTGTGTTCTGTATAGTTCCAAGAATAACTTCCAGAGCAGGTGATAGCAAGCATGTGATAAGCAAAGTTCCAGGAGAAAGCCTGTTGGAAAAAAAAAAAAAAAAAGCCAGAATTAGGGGAAACAGACTGAGCCGCTGGTTTTATGGACATCGCTCTATTCCAGCACTGCGGCAGTAAAACCAAAATGAACTCCCTCAAACTCAAAAATACCCAATAAAACTCAATAGGCAAAGTAATTATTTGGACCTGACAGAGGGAGAGGACAGGTCACGTGTCCCCACAGAGAGTAGCTTACCTTGCTGACGCCAAATAGGAAGACATCCTTCAGTTCATCTGCTTTTTTCCAAAGCTAAGTTTTCTGTGATACGGATTTATACCACTGGCCAAGGCTACACCGCCCTGGGCCGAACAATAACCTAAAGATCAAAAGAGACATAAGCAGCACGTCCTCCAACAGGCTCTCCTGTGGTGTCACAGCTCCCCCAGGGGACCAGGCTGGTTGTCCATTTGACATTCCCAGGACTGACCTCCTGCCCACATCTTACTTCTTAATGCAAGTTCCTCCAGAATTCAGCTCTGAGATTTGCCAGATCAATCCTTGTCCTAGGGGGACAGATGCAGTACGTGAGGACAGCACTCAAGGGATGAAGGTATCTTCTTCTCTTTTTACCTTTTCTTGGAAAAATGGAAGTGAACACCAGTCAGCAGTTGGAGGTGTTAGCTCTGATCTTAGAGAATAAATCCAGGACATCTGAATGACTGAAACTTTATATTGCATAGGTTATAAAGGTAACACTTAAAACATTGGCTGCTTTTGCCCTTTCTCCTGGTAAGGACCCACATCTGGAAGTTCTGATCTTCTACAGGTACAGTAAAACATAGGTCTGTCACAAAAGCAAAACTGAAAACTCCAGCAGTAATGTAAAGGAGATTTTTATTGTCATGAAGTCTCACATCAAAATAAGTAAGCAAATGCCATTGTAACTAACAAACACAGGAGAACGTCTGGTGAATTCACTGGATTTTAGTTTCTGGCATCTTCAAAAAAAGACATTTTTTGCTTGGCTGACAGGAAACCCCAAACCACGACTGTTCTGTAATTGGAGCAATCAGACACATATGGGGACAATAATTATAGGCAAAATAAATCAGTTGTAAACAGATCTGTTTACTGTATTTCTAACCACCTCTGAGTTTTTCCTTCATATTTGTGGGTTTGGGCTTGCCTTTTTTATTTCTTCTCCTAAAAGTTCCAAGATTTTTAGGTCTTGGTACTGTAGGGACCAGCTTTCTAAATGTTTATCCTCTGGGCTAGCAATAGTGGCTTATTCCACCGAGAAGATGAACAATTAGCTTAAAGTTTAATGTTACAGACAAATGACTTATGTTTCTGGTAATTACCCAAGTTGGAGGAGCAAGTGTTTTTATGAAACAAATTATGAAATCCCTTGTTTGTTTAGTATTAGTCAAGCACACTAGTATTTCCAAGTTGTGAAAATGACATTGTTTTCTCCATCCTAGCCAGTCAAACCACAAGACACAAAGCTTGAAGTGCAACAGTTAAAAAGCCCCACACCCCCACAAAAACCAGTCCAGTTACTTCAGAAAACACAATAGTGTGGAATTAACCCATTGCCCGTTGACCAGCAGGGCCCCTAACCCAGTCTCTTGAAATTCTCAAATAGAATACATTAAAGTTCAAGGGTAAACAACAACACAAGGAAAACAACAGAAATCAGGATACCTCTGAAAAGCAGAACACAGAAAACACCCTTAAGATGAGCTGTTCCAGTTAAGCACCTTTCTTTCAAACAGATGTTGGAAGACAGCATTAGTCCTTGACCAAAACACACCTTCTGGTGACTTCTAAGGGAAATCAAAGGCTGGTTTGTAATTGCTGTGCCTTTCACCACCAATGTACCTTCAAATAACTCCTTCAAATTACATTCTGACAAGTGCTCAAGTGAATCAGCTTCAAGAGTGACCTTAGCTGGGTGATGTAAATCAGCAAGTACAATACTGAAGTTGCTAATATGCCTCCAGTAACTGTTTTCTAAGTGAACATCCAAGTACCTCTCTTCACAATGGAATTTGTGTCTGCTAAAAACATGCTGAAACAACTCTGGGTTTCACAAAGCACAGGCCAGCTTCTGGCATTTGGGAATCTGGTATCAACCACTTGGCTCTCCCCAGATGGCAAACCAAGATAAATGGGAAAAAGAGCAGTTACGTCACACCTGATGGGAATTTTGTCGTCTTCTAGTCACCTGACACCAAAAATTTATTATGTAAATTCTACATTCGCTTTGTCAATAGAAAAGCTACTAGAACTACTAAATTCTGGCTAAGTGCAAGTTTGTTTATCCCATGAAGACACAGGCACTTCAGACAATAACATTTCCTTCAGATAATATCAAATTACACAGCCAAAGGATGTGCTGAAAATGACAATATACATCTGTATCTTGGAATGGTTTCCAAGCTGAAGGTGGAAATGAGATGGTCTGAGATGGTTTCCACTGATCTCTCACCCTTGATGCTCTTCTTCAGTGTTCTGATATTGTAGCCTGGGTTTATTAGGATTGTGTTCAATCAACCAGTCAGCAAGCCAGGTCTGTGGAACAAAAAAATCCCAAACACAGTCAGTTTTCTGTTGTTTTCTAGTACAGAAGAATATTAAAAACATAATTTGAAACCTCTGATACAGGTAGTCTCCTACTGTGCTGTGAAATGAAGACCTTTTGGAAAAAACGGACATACAAATAACCAGGTTTGGTTTTCTTTTTCAAAATGTTCACAGCTTATATTGCTTTTGAACAATTCACACTGACCTTTAGAAGACGACCTTTCCTAGCAATGTCTTTGTGTCTGTATAAGAACATTTGAGCCATACTTCAAATAACCTGATCAGCTCTGTTTTGGAATGAAGCTCTATAATGTGCATGAAACCGAACTATTACTCCTGACAAAACTTAGAGCTACTTTATCTAGTAACATCCATTAAAAGTGACAGTCTTCTGCATTGAAATCACCTTCTAGTACCAAAAACATTAAACCAAAATACGGTTACTTTTGGAAATCAATCTTGTCGGTTTTCCAGCACATTGTACTTAAATAAGAACGTGGGAGGCAGGAATGCCTGATGAAGTCCTGACTCCAGCTGCCAAGGTCTTTGCCTGGCCTTAGGCAAATGAACCTTTTCCCTCGATTTCTCCTCTTGCAAAGAGAAGTTTTTAACAGATCTTTATTTACTTCACAAGGCTGCTGACAATCAGTTTCTGGAATGTTAAGTACAAGAAACTTCCTACCATCCTGTGAAGTGAAAGAACTGATAAAACAGTAGACCAGTAAGGTAAGAAACACTCCTTTTATTACCAGGTACAAAAAGATTGGTTTGCAAGGCAAGAGACAACACGCAGAGCGCTATGACAAACCTCATAGGCTAGTCAGGAGCAGCAGAAGAACAGTAAGAACTTGAGACAGAAAGGGAAAACAAGCAAACAAACGAAAACAAAACCCAAAACACAGAAGTCCAAAAGCTCTTAGAAGGATCGCTTGGGGAAAAGAAATTTTTTAATCATTTGAGCCCGATTAAATGTATCCTGTGTTACTTGGGCAATTGGCTGGGACAACCTCTGTGCTGCTGGCAAGAATTTCCGAGTGGACAGACAGCTGCTGATGTCATCTTCAAGAAGGAAAAAAAGAAAATGGAAAAGCCAAGTCATCCCAACTTCAGTTTTTCAGTTCCTGGAAGGATATTAGAAAAAAACAACATTGCACCCATGTTCCTGTAAGTCACCTAGCAGATAAACTGAAAAGTCACAGCCAACAGGTACTTCTGAAAAAAAACAAACAAACAACCAGTTGTATCAAATCAACATTTTCCTTCTGTTACAAGGTCACAGACCCTAAGGACCGGGAAGAAGGAGCAAATACCTTGTTTTCGTTTTAATAAACCTATTGACACTGCTTTGTACAGCTTTATAGCTTTCTTACAAGCAAGGAAGGAAAGAACAGTCTCAACCAAGTTACTACTAGTTACCGCATAACTGGCCAGAAAATTGTGCTCAGAGCACAGAGATTAATTGGAAGCAAAACCAAACAATGAGTTAGATAAATGTGACCTATAAGGTGAGAGGAAAAAAATCAGGTTTTAATATAGCAAAGAGACAACTGAAGGGAAAAAAGATGGTAACGCTCTGCAAACCTGTAATAGTTTGCTAAAGAAAAAAAAATTAAAACAGAGATATGACACTGTCTCCAGTGTCCTCTGGGGACAGGAAAAGGGGAAAAAACCCCAAACAACTAACGGGCTAAAAACTGGAGCACAGGAAATTTAGGCTAACTTTAAGTGAAAGCTTTCCAACTAAGTATAATTAAGCACTGGAACAGATTGCCTAGGGGGGCTGGAGATTCTCCATCATCCGCAGTGCTGAAGAACAGGCCAGACAAACATTTGCTAGGAATGCTTGGATACAACTGGTCTGGCCTTCGGGCAAAGGGATGGATGAAGACTTCTTCATCCCTGTTTTCTAGATTTCTGTGGTAACAGTGCCAGAGATACAGATAAAGTGAACAGGTTATAAAGCTGGAACAATCACACTACATTTAATCTGACCCCACTTATACATTTTTTTTTGTGAAATGCATCTTTCAGAGCAACACAATGTTGAAAAACCTGATAATGATGTAGAATCCACCACAACTGCCAGTAAGTTGTCATACTGAATAATTATCTGCATTATCCGCATCTGTACTAGTGTGAATAACTTGAACTTTAAGACTGCAAAAAAACATTTACTATATTTTTCCAGGTGAGAGAAAGCTAATTTTGTTTGGAGACTGAAAAAAAAAAAAAAGACAAACACCTCCACGAACAACAACAGAAGACCAACGGGAAATTAACTCTAGAATTTCCACAAAGAACTATAATTTGAATGGCATGCATGGATAAAAGGAATAATATGTGAGAGGAGGGCAAGATGCATCAGCTTGATAACTAGAAAGGGGTCGCAAGAAGACAAGGATCTTCTGTAGGTCGTTTTAACTATTCAAGACAGATTTAACTCAAAAGAATCAATTCATTTTCCTGGTGAACTGTGGAGCAACCCAAGTAGGTGTTAATCAATGCTGTATAGTCAAAAGAATACCTTATCCTAAAGAAGTATTGATAATTTAAATAAATACGACAAAATATAGATGGCTTTGCTAAGAAATCTACAAGTACTTTACTCAACTGTTTAACTACTACCAGTGTGATTAGCATCTAATCTCACTTAATATCTGTTGTATGAGAGCTACTCCATCTTGAACTCACCTCAAACTTTGCCATCAGATGATAGTACCCATTTACCTTTCCAGCCATTTGTAACAACTATGTGCTAGAAGGCGTTTCACAGAAGTCACCTAACCCCCCATCATTTCATCAAGGCTGATTTCATTCCATCCTGGCCCTCATTTCATCTCTTAACAAACCAATCAACTTCTTGAAAGGCAGATGTTATTTGATTAGCTCATTAGCAGGTATGTGGAACAGCCCAGCTCTTCAACAAAGGAATAACTAAGGGGACTTTACTACTACAAAGTGTCACAGAGCACAGGACACAGTGCTGGTGGACTGTACGTACCATGGGATCCGCTGGCTTCTCTTTACACAGCGCCGTGAGCCCTGCTAGTAACGTAGGCTTTACGTAAAGGTTCAAGTAGTCCCTGGCTCTTTGTCCGGTGGGAATGGGCTCCAAGATGGCTGTAAAGAGTAACCACAGGTGTTGGGAAGCAGCTTGCAGAGTGCTTAAAAAGGATGTTCTTTCAAGGTTGTTTATATATGAGCTGCTGTTTTCCTTAATAAGTTAATAATACATAATAGTTTTTATAGCTTCTCCCACAACAAACTGCACAGAAACTACCTAAACCCCATTACGGTGTCCCTGAGGTAACCTTACTAATTACAGACAATTACGGAAGCGGAGGAAAGCGGGTCATGTGGGGAAACCAATACCCCTGAAGATGCATTGGGGGCAGGAGAGAAGCAATATATCCTGTGTTTAGTCCTCCCTTCCTGCAGTGTGAAGGTGCTTTCTGAAGACCCTCAAAAGCTCATCTTAAGCCCTGCTTTATCTTTATGGTGGGAGAAGAGACAAGGTTTACAATTGCTGTGGTTGGTAGGGAGGTGGAACATCTTCTATCAAACTGAGACAGTTGACAGACAAGGTTTTTTTCCAGCAATTTCCCTTGCATCTTTCTAAGAGCAAACCCATCTTTCAATCGTTGCATTACAAACAAGATCTCTCCCAGCCTTTCCAGGTTCTATGGCCCATTTCTCTGGCACTTAACTTTGGAATTTTACTATCATGGGAGCATCCAGCTGCTGTTGGGCAGGAATTAACCTGAGCCCAAGAAGACAGTGTCAGTCTTCTCAAGCCAACAGGAGTCCCTGACACTGACAGTGCCAGAAAGACACGCTGGGGTGTAATAGTTTCCCATTTCCTCTCATTTACCAGCTTTGTCTGCTTCAATTCCCAGCCCACAGAGTTTGGAAACTAGAAGCAATCCCTGTAACTACAATGGCTCTTCAGATACTTTTTGGTATGCCTTCCATAGCGGAACACATCAGCTTGTACGTAAGCGACTCATATCCTCATAAAGCAAACAAACCCAACCTCTTCTAAATCCCATTGTATCCAGAGTCTACACAGAAACAAGTGACAACAGGGAAGGGCACTGACCACCCAAAGGTTAGCAATGTATTATTTGCACCATTTTACCTTCTGGAAACATGAATCGAATTTCTCTTTCTGCTGAGGAAATGCTGAGACTGCCGTGAAGCGCATTCCTCAGATCATCAGTCCCATAGATTGCTCTTAAGCTAAAAACAAGAGAAAAACCAGCTTGGTAAGCAACGGCAAATCCCTTCTAAGCCGCTACAGTCTGAGAGCAAATAAAAGCAATATATATGGACTTATTAACAAGGCATTAGCTTTTGTTCTTAGAAAAAAATATGCAGCTACCTTAAAGTTATGTTCATGCACTCAGCATTCTCCACAAAATGGGTGAACTATACATATTAAAAAAAAAAAAAGGTAAAAAGCTATGTTACACAAAATTGAAGAGATAACAGGTCACTACATTGTATCTTTATTGTAAAAGAAAAAAAAATTCTGGTCTCAATTAAGAGAAAGACAAAATCCTACTGAGTTCCCAAGGCCAGTCCATGAGTTACCTGTGAGGGTGAGTTCTTTTAGCTTTTAAGCTGTCTGATGGTCCAAGCAATTCCTTCCAGTATGAGACTGCACCATATCTGGCAAGAACCATAGCAACTAAAGGTCCAGAACTCATATAGGCTGTTAAATTAGGAAAAAATAATTTTCCATATTGGTCTGCATAAAAGCTGCTGCATTGCTCTGGGCTTAACTGGAGCTTCCGTTTCTATAAAGTGTGAAAGAAAAACAAAAATGAAAAGACGCTTGTCAAATTAAGATAGCTTGTTACCTCAGGTAGGATACAGTCCTCTGCTGCAGTCCCATCTTGGAGTACAGGAGAACAGACACAGAGTAACGTCCCAGCCTAATCTGATTCTCCCAGATCTGATCCTCTTTGAGATACAGAGTAATAAAGAGCAAGAGTTTTCCAGGTTAATTAAGCAGACAAACAAGCCACTTGAGTAAGAGGTGATTTTAACCTACGCAAACTACAGCATTTTATAACTGCTGGATGACTTATAGTCAAGGCACAATACAGAAAACAGTGAAGAGGATTACAAGGGCAGGATTTAATTACTCAGCCTCTCCAGCACGATGCTCTACTTTTAAACAATTTTCTCTTCAGCCCACACCATTAATTATGCAATTGTTCTATTTTTCATTCAGCACTCATGCTTTATGATTCTCACAAGAGCTGCCTAGCCTGCGGGCAGCCAGGGTTAGGACGAGTTTGGGAGGTTATCAGAAGGCATAGAAAAGGGAAGCAAAGAAAAAAATGTTTTGAAGTACATTCTTTGAGCCCCAACTTATGGAACACAAGAGTACTTCAGGGGAAGTTTAGATTGGGTACTAGGAAGAATTTCTTTACTGAAAGGGTTATCAAGCACTGGAATGGGTTGCCAAGGGCAGTGGTGAAGATCCATCCCTGGAGGTATTTAAACGACGTATAGATGTAGGGATATGGTTTAGTCGAGGACTTGTCAGTGTTAGGTTAATGACTGGACCTGATGAGCTTAAATCGCCTGAATCCAGGCAATTGTGGGATACGACAAATTCAGATTCCTGATGCCAAAAGTCACCGGAGACATCAAATGACATCTTGTCGTTTGAAAGGAAAAAAAAAAAAAGGTCTAATTTCTCTCGTCTTCTGCTATATTTATTACAAATAAAGCAACCAGAAAGGCGAGGGAGGAAATTAAAGGGGGTG
>VZZY01017158.1:125507-142841 GCA_013400335.1 Eurystomus gularis
CGGGGGAGGGCGGCGGGCGGCCCCGCTGCGGAGGGATCGGGCGGGCGGTGAGCCGGCGGCCCTGCAGCACCAGCGCTTCCTTTGTTCTGGAGCTGCCTTTTGTTGGCGCCATGTGGTGGCGGGGGGAGGGGCGGAGAGCGGGTTTGTTGCCGTCTCACGCTGGAAAATGGAAGGGGATTTACCTCGGCGGGCCTCGCATCCCGCCCTTTTCCTCATCCTCTTACTTTTTAACGAAGGGAGCGGGTGGCGGGAGTTGCTTTTTGTCGGGGAGCAGGGCTGGTTCAAACTTTCCGAGGATTGCACGACGATCGCCAGCGGCGTCGGTGTAAATGCGAAAATGTTTGTGCAACGCGTATATATTTTAAAAAAATAACAATCCTGTATTTGGGGGCTATTCGGGGTTATTAAGTGTTTTTGGAGGGAGCACGATTGAGACAATGTATGATGGTGTGTTCAAACTAGTGAGCGATTTTGGTGTGCTGCTTTGCAGCATTGTCAGAAAAGAGCTGCTTTGCGAGTGATTTCTGGAGGAGGGAGTGTAGCTTCGATGTTTTGCGGTAGTGGCATCCTTGTGTACAAAAGAGTCCTTTCTTACTGTGGTTGGTCTGTTTATAAACACGCACACTTGACTTGAAAATTACCTGCGTGTTTCTCAAGTGGGGCTTTGTGATTGAAGCTACCCTGTGTATTTAATTGGAACTCCCTTTGTTATCGCTGGGCCCTGAACCAGAGAGTCGGTTCCCTCAGGTTGAACAGAGCTGAAGCCACAGTAGAGTAGTAGATTGGCTGTAAGGGAAGGAGTAAGACTTGCATAAGTTTCTATAAGCTAAGGCCGGATGTACCTTTTGCAGACACCAGAAGGATTGAGAGCCAGGCCTTTTAGACGTGTGTGAATTTTTTTTTTTTAAACTTTTTTTAGTATTCTGCCCTGGAAAGTGGGTGATACTCTTTCCCTTTCTTGCATAGGAGGTGGCAGGTTTCAGCTCTAAATCCGTGTGAGATGAAACTTCTAAGAAAAGCAGTTATTTAGAGGAATTGACCTACGTGGAAAACATAATGCCGTGCTAAAACAAGAGCTGTCCAAAGCAGAGTTCAGGCTGCTGACATTATTTTGTTACGAGCTGAAACATGCTTTGATTCAACTGAACTAATACACCTGGGAAGGAAAAAAGAAACGAGATGTTAAGAGTGCAGTTTTCCACTGAAGGCAAAGCCAAATTTGGCCTTAATTTCAAAGGCTCTATATGGTGTAATTTATATCTAGGTATCAGTCATTCAACTTACAAAACAAAGGCCTGTAAATGACAGTGTAACATCTACTGCTGTGGTAAGAGGTGAATTTAGCATGTGGCAATATCTTATGTGTGTACCACAGGCCCATCCCGATGGCATAAGCCAGCTAAAGCTGCCTCCAGACAAATTCCTGTCACCCCCCCACCACTGAATTTCTCTGGATTATTCTGCAAGTGTAGTCGATGATGACAGAGGATGCGATGGAAAACCACTGTCGGTCTGTAGAGGTTACAGCAGCCATGCTTGGTCAGTAAGCTGTGGTGATGAGAATGAAGCCATCCAGCTGCCTTTCTTTTACCTGTTACTGAAAGGCTTAATAAACTTTGTAAGGCCTTTTCTGTAAGGCTCTATTGTAATAATGGCTGCAAGAAGCACACACACTACTTGGAGCCTGTGTATCATGGTGCACTTGTCAGTTAAGAGTGCATGGCTTGATCTTCTGAAAAAGTAAGGGTTTAGCCTACAGAGGATATAGTTTCATTCTGTTTAAGGAAAAAAAGCAAAAAAACCCCATCGCACATACAGTTTTTTCCTCATACTGCCTTTTGAACATAAATGGATGCTAGTTCTAGCCAATCAAAGTTACACATAAACACCAAAAGCCAATTTTACTTAAACATGGTCTAGTTCCTGAAGTGCTGCTGGCTTCTAGTGCCAAATCTAGGTTGCCTCTAAACAGAGCAATGACAACTTAAACTGCTGTAGTCTATAGTTAGATAAAAAGGCTTGAATGCTTTTAAAAGCTTAGTTTGTTACCTTGGAAACTCTGAAAATAGAAAATAGAGCCATGTTATTAATGTTTTCATTGGAAGTGAAGCGTCTGAGAAGTGCCTTATTGGCTGATCTAAGTTTTGTTTGTTAGCTTCGCTAGTACTTAGTTCTTTGAGCTGCTTCAGAGGATATTTTGTGTGTGGGAAAGCAGGCAGAGAAGTACTGTATTGACCTTTATGAAAGTAAAGACTAATAATGGAGATACTTGTGTAGTACTGATGAAGACAGAACTAGATGCTGTAACTAAGCAGGAAGAAGTGTACAACATAGTTGTTAAGGCAGGTCCAAAGTCCCATCTGTTGTATGTGCCTGTTCTTGGAGGTCATAGACAGCTGATTTACATTTTGCAGGTCTTAGAACTAAAATTTTTACAGTCATTTGTGCAAATCCTAAAAGAGCTCAAGTGTTTCGCTTTTGATCTCTTATTCTGTCCTGAATGCTTTCAAAGCAGTAGGAAAGATCCTCAGCTCTTTCAAAAAAAGAGTTAGCAGTACTCAATCAGCAATACTGTTTTGTTGCAAATAACAGAATACTGTTGAGATAGTGTAAGCTATAGGCAAGGAATATTATAGGCAATTCTTACTGTTTCTTATAGCCTTCAGGGGCATTGTGTCATTCCCTCAAAAAGGTGGGGAAGCCCACTCTTGTGCACTCCTGTAGTATCACAAGCTCTTTACAAGATGCAGGAGCGTTTAACTTTCAACAGTAGGTCCTGTTTCTGACAATGCTGCTGAGATGTGCGCTCTGTGAGCATCTGGTTACGTGTGGTTTTCTGAAGTACTTCCTGAATCTAACCAGCTCTTATCTCTTTGAAATTTCAGGAAGATGTTCGTTGGCGGCCTCAGTTGGGATACAAGCAAAAAAGACTTGAAAGATTACTTCACTAAATTTGGTGAGGTAACCGACTGTACGATAAAGATGGACCCTAACACAGGAAGATCCAGGGGCTTTGGATTTATTCTCTTCAAAGAACCTGGGAGTGTTGAAAAGGTGAATTTAAGCTTCATATTTTAGATTCTTAACTTCTAAGGGAAACTTTTCAGCTTGAATTAATCATATCAAACTATCTTTCAGGTTCTGGAACAGAAAGAACACAGGCTAGATGGACGACTAATCGACCCCAAGAAGGCCATGGCAATGAAAAAGGATCCAGTGAAGAAAATATTTGTTGGTGGACTTAACCCAGAAGCCACAGAAGAGAAAATCAGGGAATACTTTGGAGAATTTGGAGAGGTGTGTAATGTTATCGTAGTACACAACAAAACATACAGTCTTCAGTTGCTATTTAGTTGACTAAAAATTTGCAAGTTGCAAAGTCAATGAACTTCAGATGTATCAAGCCTTCTGTAACTGATCCAGAGGTTTCCCATCTTGAGAGTAAGGAAGGCACATACTGCACTAGAAGCTTCCATTGCTAGGTAGATACCCTGTCTCTAACTTCAAGCATTTTATCTGGTAAAATTGTTTTTAAGAGTTAAAAACCGGAAACCTCTGGTCTGAAAGCCATTGTTATTATAGAAAGAATACTACAACTTTGATCTTGCATAATACACACAGACAGGAGACTTGGAGTTTTACTGTCCCAAATGCCATGCATTTAACTGTTCTGCCAAAGTAGAAGTCTGAAAATAGTTATTTCATGTCTTCAGATTGAAGCAATTGAACTTCCAATGGATCCAAAGACCAACAAAAGGAGGGGGTTTGTGTTCATCACTTTCAAGGAAGAGGATCCAGTGAAGAAGGTTTTGGAGAAGAAATTCCATAACGTCAGTGGAAGCAAGGTAGAAACTTAGACTTGTAAATTTTTGTCCAAGTTACTAAGCATAATACCACTACTTCCTTATATAAAAAGGATTTTGCAGACCTCTGAGCTCAAGGTAGCAAAATTACAGTAAGGCCAGCCTGCAGTTTGTCACAGGGGTGTTTTGTCATGAGTTCAGTCACAGACTGCTGAGGTCCTTTGCCAATACTTCTGGCTTTAATACTTGCTGTATTCTAGGGGCTCTTGCATGTACAGTTCCTAAGAGCATTCATTAAATACATGTTTAAAATAATGGCTTATTTACATATCACTTTAGCAATGCAAGCCATTTCAACAGATAACTATTTTCAGCACAGAACACTTACATTAATTCAAGCCTTGCGGACACTGTAAGCAGCTGAAACTGTCTTAACGTGGGGGCAGCTTCTGGTGTCTTCTCTCAGAAGCCACCCTTGCAGCCCCTGCCTGCTACCAAAGCTTTGTCATGTAAACCCAATACAAGGATCCACAGAGCAAACCTGCGCTTATGGCAACTTATACCTGGTCAGCTGGTTGTATAAACTACTGCACAAGTGGTGTGAGAGGCTCTCAACAGCTGATGGCTCATCTGTGGGAATGGCTCGTAGAGGCTCATGTGTCATGCTAATGAAAAGAGGACTGGAGGCAAATGATGTGTGCTGGGTGGAGGTGTCCCTCTTCCCTTGCTCCACGGCCAGTGCTGACCATATTCTGACTTCAAAGCCCTACTAGATCTGGTCACGCTGTCTGACACAGTGGCTTAAGATTGATTGCACTTAGTTTAAGACTGGTCTTGACACAGCACAGAATAAACTTTGGCAAATGTAACGCACTGTTACTTGCCAAAGCACCATAATTAGCAATAAAGTTTGCTTTCAGGTGAGGTGAATGCTTAACATGCCAAGGGAGCTAAGAAATCCTATCCGTATCTCGTAACTATGGCTTGTTTTTGTGTCATAGTAATAATAAAAAGAGCAGGTTACCTGAAAGCTGTGGTGAAGAATCCTAAGGCAGGCTTGCTCAGGTGCTGTCACAGGGAGCTGTTCCTTTCACAGCAGCAGCAGCTTTCATCTCAGACTGTGCAGATTCAAGCACTAGGAAGCTGGCTGACAGCTTGAACTGCAGCTTGGGAACCTGTTTCAGAAATGTCAGTTCTGGCTGGTTTTAGCTGTTCTTGGTATTTAAGAAGAAGGATTTCAGGTTTTGGTTGGTGTACTGTACAGTCCAACACAGATGCTCAGTGTGTAGTCTGTACGAAGGCTGTCAGGAAAACTTGTTCTGGTGCATTTCTCATTCAGTGCAGCTCCGGTGAAGTGGTCCAATAGTGACAGCCTCGTCTTGGAGGTTGTGCCAGGACAGAGCAGCCTCGTGGCTCCTCCAGGAGCATGGCTGTGCTGAGGCAGCCTCAGCACCTCTTCCGTGGGGGGGTTGATGGTAGAGAACAGGCAGTATAAAAATACTATGAAAGCAGTGGCCTGATTTGAATGGCTGACAGTGACTTACCTTTGCCCGGGTGGCACAATAAATCAGATGCTTCTGGATATGCATTAGTCCTGCTCACGTGGTGGGGAGCACAGCACAAACACCTCCTTTGCCTCCAGAGTGACCTCTGGCTTTCCTAGGTGGTTAGGCTGGGCGCTGCTGCTGTAAGACAGTTACAGACACTCTTCCTTTTTCTTTTATTTTCAGTGCGAGATTAAGGTAGCGCAGCCAAAAGAAGTATACCAGCAGCAACAGTTCAGTAGCGGTGGAGGAAGAGGTAGCTATGGAGGAAGAGGCAGAGGTGGAAGAGGCGGCGGTAAGTACTACACGCACTACTTTAGTATGGACACATTCTACATAAGTTGTGTGTACTAAAATGGGATTTTGTGGATGGTTTTCCCTTCTATAGCTCAAAGTCAAAATTGGAATCAAGGTTATGGCAATTACTGGAACCAGGGTTATGGGAATCAAGGATACGGCTATCAGCAAGGTTATGGTGGCTATGGAGGCTATGATTATTCAGGATATGGGTATTATGGATATGGACCAGGCTATGATTACAGTAAGTAAAGAGAACTGTATTGGGTATAAGCAAACGTAACTAATTAGCAGTTTAATGCATTTGTTTTCTTGTTCATAGGTCAAGGCAGTGCAAATTATGGGAAGACACCAAGACGTGGTGGTCATCAGAATAACTACAAGCCATATTGATCAAACTTATTCAGGTATGCAGTGGCATGGTCTCTTTCGGAAAATGACTGCATAGGTTTTGTATACAATGCTGTAGATGGATATTTCAGTTCTGTACCAAATTTAACTTTACAATAAATTTCTATGGCCTGTTAAATGTGCATCTTACTTGGAAGAGCTCCCTGGAAATGTTTTACATGTTTAATACTTACAGATAACTAGTTGTCTAGACAGTGTGGTGTGTAAATTTCAGCATTGCTGAAGATATTAATTAATGATTTTATTAATAGGTTAAACTGAAACTGATTTTGAGGGTCTGCTTAAAGCTGCAGCTCTGCATCTAGGGACTGCCTCTTGGAGTTAACTATGGACTCTGCATTACTCCAGTTGTACAGAATGAGATGCATCTTAGGGAACCAGTGTCACTTTCCACCTTTTTATTTTGTATTGTTTTTGTGTCATACATTTCCTGTAATGGAAGTGTTAATTTTACTGTACTTTTTGGTACCTTTTTGGAATCTAATGTATTGTAAGGTATTTTACATGTGTTCTGATTCACCATGACATGGATATTGAAGCTATCCTAGCTTTTGAAATAAAAAAGGCGTAATCTAGTGTCTTGTGCCATTCTTCAGCTTATGTATTAGCAAAACGCCAGTATTCTGTTCCCAGAACTTAGCTCATGGCAGTACCCTGATAGATGAGGAGTTGCACTTCAGTGGTTTTGATCTTAAGACTAGAAGGCTGTGTTGGTAGTTGTGCTCGCTTCTGCAGTTAAGTGACAGCTGAAAACTGCAGTCACTTCTGCTTTTGGAGGCTGTGCTGGTGGCTGATGTTCTAGAGAAGCACAGAGGCTCAGCATAACTGTGTTAGTGTCTGCGTTGTAGGGCTCTGCTAGGAGGAGCCAGAGGCACAGGTTTCAGGTAGGGCTTGGAATCTAGAAAGCTCGGTAGGAGGAAGCTAAGAGGTGTGCAAGAAGCTGGCTGCACTTCCTTCATGTCTCACTGTCTTCAGGCTGAGACGTTTTTACAAGTTCTTAATAGTACATATATACCTGCCTTAAAGGACAGGTTAGACATTGCATTGGTAATTTAAAGTCTGACTTTTTGCAGCCTTTTTTTTTGTATCAAAAAAGGCTAAAAACTTCCACTGAAGTTGGGGCTGGAAAAACAACAAACCAGCATCTCTTGCTCTAGAGATGAGTGGCCAGCTAGAAATACACTTTCCTTTGACTAGTTTACCACTATTTTAAGGCAGTAACTATCGTGATTTGCCTGTCTTGCTGCAGAGTAGTCCCAGTCTCAGATTTCTACGTAGCAAGAGCTGCTGCACAAAGTAAACTTTCTAATCTTTGTTGCAGTAATCGATACAAGACTTTTACTTTCCTTCTAAAGCTAAAACCTGACAATATTTTTTTCTTGTAATAAATTGTATTTGAACAAATGGTAACCAGAAGTGGAATCAAACTAAGTAACTAAGACTAGACATAAACAGATGTTACTAGTGACCTTTTCAGGGCTTTTTAACAAGGGATGCAGCTATTCCTGCATGGACTGTAACGTGCTGCTCATTGCTGGCTGTCTTTGAAAAGAAACTTGCTGTAAAGTTGAAAGTCTGTAAGACTTTCCTGGGGTTAAGTGGAAATCTTGAGTATAAAAACGATGAATTGGATTTTAAATCTGATAGTTGACAACTTTACAGCTGGAGTATGTAACCTAATGCCCAGCTTACTTGCAAATAAAATTGCAGACCACTGAAAGAAATGAGTACAGTATTTAAAAGTATGACTGTCTCAAGATTTAAAATTGAATTGCTTTATTCTGCTTGTTTTCTTAGGAAATAAGGGGTAGCAGAGTATTTTTCTAGCAAAGTCTGCCTTCCAGCAGGGAATTCATAAGAGTATCGGGACTGTACTGCTGCAGTACTTTGAGCTGGTGTGTTAGCGAGTGTTTGTCAGCTGGCTGTTCTGTGGTGTTTCTGGAAGTAGGTTCTCAGGTAATGCTTCCTTAACAGGTGATGTGGCCTTAAGCAGAAATTGAGGATACTGGTACTTAAATGCAGAGCTGGCTTTCCCTTTCTCCTTTGCATGAAAAGTTTGTGATACAGAAAACATGTAATTACCTGGTGAAAGCGAGGGCTTGTACACAAAGTTGTTGCTTATGGCTGTAATGTACTCTTAAAATACTAGTCCTACATGGATACTTCTTGAGGACAGAATATTCTCTTAAGAACTGGTTTGGGAGCCGTGGCCCTCAGCTGTCTATTCCTCGTGCATTTGATGTTACAAATTTGGGACTGAAGTTGTTTACTTAATCTGGTCACTGAGACTAGTTGTTCAGTATAGTGCTACTAGGAACCTTGTTAAGAAACTGGTGAGAGGAGCCTGGGAAGGACTGGGTATACTGGCAGCTAGAATGGTGTTTGGTATCAGTAGCAGCAGGTTTAAGGAAATCGGAGAACCCACTGGCTCATCTTAGTCATAACCTGAAAGAGCATAAATTTAGAAAATGTAGTTTATAGTAGCCACTAGAAATAAATACGTTCCTTTATAATCAGTTTTAGGTACATTGTTTTAAATAAAAGCCAGTTCCACACTTCCACCAGAGTTGAAAACAATCTTGTAAATTTATTTCTCTTAAAGCTTTTGCTAATAACAAGATAACTGACAGTAACAAAATCAAAGGTAACTTATCTGGTTTAGGACATGCTAAGATGAAGATTAAATGTGCATTATTATAGTAGAATAATGCTTCTTAATAGTAGATCTTCAACAGTGTTTGAAACCTATGGGAAAAAATAATGTTATGTTTTGGTTTTTTTTAAAAAATTACTTCATTGCCTCATTTTCGCTTACATTACATGTAAGTGCCATACTAGTACTTGGACTTAGTAAGAGGCTTTTTGCATTCTTGGTTTTCTGTAGAAAATAAAGGCATTTTCCTTGCTTAGTTTAGACTGTAGACAAGCACACTGAGTCATTAGGCCTCTAAGTTACACTGGCACTGTTGAGTAATCTTTCTGTTCTCAAGAATAAGTAGTCCAAACAGCTGTATGTCTTTCCATTAACTTGCTAAATAAAATACTAACACATTTTTCTTGTGCCTGCTATACTAATATTGCACTGAACTAAAAGCATGTTTATCCTTAGCTCAGGGCTGGATTTGCTGTGAATCTGGTGTGGTGGTTGAGGCCACGTGTGATGACACTGATTACAATGACCACATGAGGTACATTCCTGTCCAGGGACCTAGAGTTTTACTGGGGACTTGGTTAAAAAACACTTGGTTGTCTTTTAGTCAGAGTAGGCTGAAGAAGTACTAAGTGTACCAAAGGGTGGTGTTACTGAGGTGTTGGCTCTAAGTGTACACCGCTCGTGAGTGCGTGGCTAAACAAATTGCAGCTAGATGTTCTCTCTAAGCAAGCTACAGAGGGACCTCAGCAGATTTACAAGGCTCGGAAGACTTAACAGGACTCAGTCTTACTGATGTCCACAAACTCCTGAGTACAGGGGTAAATTGATGCTTAAGCATGAGGTAACAGCTGTGAACCTGAAGTGATTCTACAAAGTAGTCAAAAATGCTGAAGAGAACAGAACGAAATACTGCTTCAAAGTGAGATGTTAAGTAAACAGGAGCTATAGTAATAAAAGTATGCTTTATAAAGCTTAGTATAAATTAAGCTCTTAGCAAAAATAACAGCTCTTCATAAAGCTGTGAGTGTTCCCAAATTGTGGCAAGTAGAAAGTGCTCCTAAGGGCAGATAAGGGGAGACATGCTGAGAAGTAGTTGCAGCTGAAATGGCTTCTGTCTGGAGCCTGAAGGCACTGAGTGGCTAGCAGAGCTGTGGTTTTGTCCTGATGAGCATGTCATTTGCATGCCAAGGGGGTTAAACCCAGTCACTCTTAAAGCTTCCCAGACAGGCAGAGCATGCTCCTGTGGTGGGCATTTCTGGGGCAGGGTGGAGCTAGCAAACAACTGAAAACATAATAGTGATACTACAAGTGTCAGGCTCAGAAGGTAGCTGTGAATGCCAGATATACACAAGTCTGGTCTATGTGTCTAGATTGCCAGAAATTCCTGCAAACTAACTTCAGGTAAAAGCAATGCTTGCAAAGTTACAGTTAGGACCCTTGGCTTCTAAACAATAAAGGGTGAATACAGATAAATACCTGCTCAGGTAGAACAAGTGGATGTTTTCTGTCGGTTCAGATGTTCTTTTTCCATATCTGAAGAGAGAATAAGCAACACTTATTAAGCTCATGGCTTTGAGACAAGTTTTTGCACTAACTTGGTTAATACTGAGCGTGCAGAAGTTGTATAAAAAGCTAAGTGCCAAATGCACACTGGCTAGGGCTTTCAAGAATGAGATTTGGACAGCTTTTTAGCAGTTGCCTTTGTTCACAAGTAAACACTTCAACCTCTGCCAGAGCGACGCTATTTTAAAGTCATATGCATCTGTGGAATAAGTAGTTTTGTTAGAGGACTTAAAACCAGAGTAATTTAGAAGTGAAGGCTAAACTTGCATTGACTAATTTTCCTATGTGCTCAGCATCTATGACCTCAGTTCTATTTTAGGACTTCTGAAAAGCAGGCTCAGCACTGACTTTAAGGCAGTTTTGGTCTGTACTACCTGTTAGGAGCTTGTCAATTGCGTCCACAACAAATTTTGCATCCTCCATACTGAAGCACATTGGGGGCTTGAATTTAAGCACGTTTCTTCCTGGCCCATCTGTACTCAGTAGAATAAATTCTTCCTTAAGTCTGGAAAGAGCAGTTAGTTACAAAGAACTGTTTACCTTTGCATGTAGTGCAGAAAAAACTTAAAAGCATCAGCACACAGGCTGTCCAGACAACACCCTTCTGCACTGCCTGGTTTCTTCTGCCAGTTGGCTGTATTTTAACAACTGTTGAGTGGCAAGGTTACTTAGTAATCGTGTGCTTGCCTCACACATTGAGGAACTACAAGATTGTCTGCTCTACCTTGTTATTAGATACTCTGCTTCTGCTGTAGCTGGGGTCCTTTCTGCTTGATCCTTGATTAAGTCCACTCCAATGAATAAGCCAGAACCCCTTAAAAAGCAATAAAAATAGTCAACCTGTGTTAGAGGAAGGAACTGCAGGTGAACTAAAGTTGAGAAGGGTTTTTGTGAGACTAAACCTTGACTGCACAAGAATTACCTCATGTTTGGCTAGCGATAGAAAAGGTATTGCTGTTCTGAAGAAATTGAAGTAATACGGTAGCATAGACTTTTATCTGCTGAGAACGGCAGTGCAGGACATGATGCTACGCATATTTTCCATCCAGCTTATTAATTCTGTTCTTTGTGCACTTGAAGTAAGAGTTCAAACAGGAAAGTGAATTCCTTTAACAACTAAAAAAATCAATCAAGCAGTACTGGCCTAAAGTGGCAAAGTATGTCAGACTTTTGATAAGCTCAAATGTTTTCATCTAATTAACGGCAGGCTGGTGACTTTTGCTGAAAACGCAGATCTAACAAATTTTGTAAAACCACATCAGTTGGATTGAGTTGCTTGGCTGCAGCAAACAAAAAGCAGCTAAAAAATGTAAATAAGGCACTGATACCTGACATCACCAATGATGGGATGCTTCATTTTCTGTTCCTTGAGCAGCTTCATCAGGAAGTTGCCTACTTCTGTGGCATGAGCCTGAAGGTTTTCCTTCTCAATCACATCTAACACTGATAATCCAACTGCACATGAAACAGGGTTTCCTCCAAACTGAGCTCAGGAGAGGACCATGCAGAGCCATGGAAAGGGAAGAAAGATACAATCAGGTCACTGAAAGGCCTCAGTGATAAAATGAGCATGCTGCCCTTTTTAGCAGTAAATAGGAAGTTACATACTAGAAAGATACAAATAATATAAATAGTAACTATGACTGATAAACATGAATAAAAACAGTCTGATTATCTGATTTTAATCCTTAGACTCCTGTAGAGAAGGAGAGTTTAAGTGACTTTTTACTTACTGTATTAAAATACTCTACTCCTGTGGCTGCAAACGCCTCTGCAATTTCTTTTGTTGTTGCTACGCAGGCAATAGGGTGTCCATTTCCTATTGGCTTCCCCATAGTGACAATATCGGGTATAAAATCTTCTCCCTGAAGCTGGAATGCCCAGAAGTGCTTGCCAACCCTGCCAAAGCCAACTTGAATTTCGTCAGCAATAAACACACCTCCTGCCTTGTGCACATGCCTGTAACAGAACAGGTTTTTATTGTCTCTTAAGAGGAAACAACATAAAATATAATAAAAAGTAAAATACTGTTTAAGAACATGCAGAAAGTCTTACTTTGCAAACTTCCAGGAAACGTACTTGGCCTATATTCTGTAGCATATGTTTAAAAGCAGGCTTTTGCCATACAAAGTTGACATTCTACCATGGAGGCCCAGGCTGTTTTCTGCCTCTCAAGCTATATATATGTTAATAGCAGGCAGAGAAATTATCATCTGTATTTACAAAGTATATCAAATTTTAAAAGTTCATGTAGTGAATGACCACTTACTCTGCAACCTTCTGAAAATAGCCTGCTGGGGGAATGATCTGGCCACCCACGCTTGGCAGAGATTCAACAAAAAATGCAGCAATCTGAAACATACATAGCATGTAATATTGAACACCACACAGAAAAGTTGTGAAAATTCCATTAGCAGTTAGCAAGCTGCTGTTAGCTGGTTCTTGTGATTTTTATTATTATTATTTTATTTTTGACAAATCCTTACCACTTAGCTCAGTAACCTGGAATGGCACTGACAGCCACTCTCATTAGAAATAAGCAAGACAAATGGTGAAGGAAATCACTTCTTACCTTTCTGCCTCTCTTATGTGCTTGCTCAATGATGGTTTTTACTTCATTAGCATAGGCTGTTACTGAATCTTCATGATCTTCTCTATAAAGTCCTCTGTATGTGTCTGGCACAGGAGCCTGTGCGAAGGAACAGTATCCTATATTTAGTATATCATAAATAAGACTTCATAAAATTGATAAGTAGTTGATAGTTATATGCTGAAGTACATACCACGTGGACCCACTCCTTTTGTCCTTCTAGATTTCTGAATTTATATGGGCTTATGTCAATCAAGGATGTCAGATGTCCATGGTAAGCACTTAAAAAACAATTAGCAGAACTAAATAGTAATTTCCTCATTATCAAGAGTTCTTCAGGATTAGCATTAGTAGCTACTGGAGTAGCGAGGCTCTGGCACTTGGTGGGAACACAGTCAATGAAGCTGAGAACAGCTCTGCAATTTCTGTTAGTAAGTTTAGTACTATTCGGATTTTTTGTGTATCTGAATACAAGCGATGCAGAGGGACAGTCCCCTTGTTGCTGGTTTGCCTGGACCAGTGACTACAATCACAGCAGTGTAAGTCAGGAGCAGTATTACAGGATTGTAGAACAACTGGAAGGGACCTGTCTGGCCTACTTGTGACTATCCTCCCGTGATGGAGTTTCCAGTCTCTCTGGGCTTCCTGCTCCAATATTTAAGCACCTTCATGGTAAAAGACTTGTTCCCTATAACTCATCAGAATTCCTCAGGCTTTGATTTACATCTGTTGTCTTTTTCCTGTCACCGTACATCTTCAAGCCTGGCTCCTTCCCATTAGACAGGTGTAGTTACAGTAAGATCTCCCTCTAGATGTCTCTGAGAGCTTAACAAACGCAATTTCTTAACCTCTCAAGCTTGTGGCTCCCTACCCACCATGGCAGGCCACTAATGGCCTCTTTCCAGTATGTCAATGTCTGTCATGTACTGGAGAGCCCAATCTGGACACAGTTCTCTGTGCTGGTGTCACAAATACTAAACAGAAGGGAAAATTACTTCATAGTTACAGTCTTTTTACTACCACAGGTTTTCAGAAATGCTCAGACCACAGACTGAGTTTTGTGCTCCGTAACAGATAAAATTGCCAATATACTTACTGATCTAAAACGATAACATCCTCATGTTTTGTATACTGTCGTGCCAGTCTTAGGGCAAGATCATTTGCTTCAGACCTTAAATGGAAACATTCGATGTATTAATTTCAGGTGTCTGAGTTTTGAACTTCTCATCTCCCTTGCAAGGCTGTTTGTGGCAGCAAAGAGCAGACAGAACTCGATGCATGTTACTCACAGATTCCTTAGTAACCAGCACCACTCAGTAGTTAGGACTGTTGACCAGAACAGAATCCATCTTAAAAAGCTGGAGTACAGAAACAACTTTGGAAACAGTTCTTTTTTTTTTTTTTTTTTTTCTGGTTGTGGTTTGTTTGGGAATACAACCCCCCAGCAAAAATAGGCATTGTTACATTGTTTTCTGAACTTCTGTTATCAAAATTCAAGTCAGACCAGAAACTAATACAGTAAATACAGTTAAATGTTTTGCAGTCAAAGGCCTTATAAATAGAATGAAACCCTTCTTAAATAAAGCACTAGCTGCGTTTCGTCATAGAGAGCTTGCTAAATGGGAACTTCAGAGTCATTGAAGTTCTAAAAAAGACCACAATTCCTTCAGAAACAAACCCCCCACACCCTAGTCATCCATACCAGATACGCAGTTGGCTGTATCCATTCTAAGGTACCCGACTTACCCAGAATTCAAAAAGTAAAAGCTGGATAACTTCTCAGGTAGCGTCCTTGAAAGTCTGTCTGCATAATCGACCAGGTTGTCGTGAAGATAACGAGAATTCGTATTTAACAACTGATTCTGTTCATGTGCTGCTTTTACTATATCAGGGTGACAGTGTCCCACTGCAAGAGAGTGTGGAGAGTGGTTTGAGCATTCTTCTGTATTACTCATGGTGCTCATTCACATACTAACTAAACACTTTATTTCTCTAAAAGTACATGATACTATCACTGTTCATATTTCATCAGTGGGGCATTACTGACATTGTCAGCAGATGATGTCGGTACACTTCGTAATCTTTCTCTAAACACTTTTCTTCCCCTTCAAAAAGTTTGGAGTTGCCTGCTACTATACTGTAAGGTTTGTAGTTAATACTGGAAATTGGTACGCTAAAACAAATAGTGTGTGATTTGATAGCTGGATTTAGACTTTATATAATTTAGGGATTTGGGAATGTGCAGGTGAGCTTTACCATCAAAGAAATACTAGCCCTGCTAGAGTGTTAGTGACAGCAGTGACCAGTGAGAGAGATTTCAGATACTGCAAGAAGGCAGCAGGTACTTCATAATACACAGCTAGGACACCACACTGAGCAGCAGTCCTTTGGCTGTAGCTCAGCAGTAAGTTTTACAAACACAAAAAAATGCCTAGCTGTTTGTTAGTTTTAGCTAGGTGCTCTACTTGAGCTTTCATGGAAAAAAAAATCAAAAAATTTTAGACAAGCATGTTTCTGAGGAGACAGAGCAGGAAGCAAGTCTGGAAAGCACATTCACACAGAGAGAAATCTGAATGTAAACCCTAATTCTCCAAACTATAGGCTCAGGAAAAAGGTTTCTTCCACTTTTCCAATGAAGCAACCCCTCCCCCAAGACAATGCAACAGTGGTAAAATGATGGTTCCTGTTCTGAACAGGATTTTTAACTTACCGTGAGCAACGTTGTTTATGCAGTCGAGGTATTGTCTTCCCTTCTCATCATACATGTACTGGCCTTTCGCCTTTACGATCTTCACCGGGTCATTAGAGAAAAAAAGCTTGCAGGAAGATCTGTGGCAAGCATGAGAAAACAAAATAAATCTTAGTGAATTCTAGAAGTGGCACAGTTTATTCTGCTAGTAATATTTTCAGTTCAGGCAGTTAAGCAAGAGAAATATATTTCCCCAATTTCCCAGCTCATGCCATCATCCTACTTCTGGAGCCTAAAACAGAGCTGGGGAGGGGGAAGAGAACAGGCCTTGTGCTCTGAGCCAAGTCAAATTTTGTTAGGCTTACAAGTAAAAAAAAAAAAAACCACTCCATAAACTGAAAATCCTTCAGTAGGAGTCTGGCTGCAGCACACAGATAGGACTTACCTCCACAGTTTCATCCAGTCTTGACTGTCGGTGCTGTCCATCCTTTGTGTTCTTGAAACCCTCTTTGGTGTCTTTTACCTTGTGATCACGTGTATTATATTGCTATTCTCACCAAGGGCCTTATTTTCTGGATAGTGTGGTGCGGGTGATTGTTAGAGCTGTGTAAAGCTTGGCCAGCCTTAGCTGAAACCTTGAGTGATATTTTTGGGCTGGGTCTACTCTCGGTTGATTCCTTTTGTTTCATTTTGTAATTACCAAGTGGGTAAGATTGAAATACACGTCTGCCTAAGTGGGAGTTGCAGAGATTTGACTCTGAAGGGCAATGCCAAACTTTAATGCTTCATTTAGTAAAAGATTGCTTATACAGAAGTAAAATAATTGGACCATAAATACAAAATCATTGTCAGACAAACAACTAAAGACAATGATAAAACGAGAAACTGCTTCGCTGTCCCTGCCCTACAGGAATCCTACACTTTCTGTGTGAGCTGGCAGTAGAAAAATAAAACAATCGAGTATTTTTGTAAGCTTACCCCGATTGTTCAACAGAGGCTAAGCAAGCACTTAGGAGAGGCTGGGTCTGTGTTGCCCGTGGCAGGGCAAAGCGGTTACAAAAATATTAAATACACAGAGTAGTAACCTTCAGATTTGTGCAACTGGCACAATTTTAAATGCGGCATTTACTTTTCAGCCCAACTCCTGGATTCATAAAACATATCGAGATCAAAGTAGCCTTTGTGAATGCATATATTTAAATACAAAAGCATTCCCACAGTTAAATACGACTGCCGTTCTCAGCAGAGCTACGAATTTTTTAGTGGGACAGTTAAAGCAACACAAGCAATTGGAAGTTTGGAGCTGAGTTTTGTACTTAATTCTATCAGACTGGGCAGACATATGTTGTTGATTCGATCACGGTTTTGGTGCAATAAACAGGTTCTCTGAAAGCCAGGCTGTAACCGTAGGCGAGGCGGAGCTCCCGGGTTCCGCAGGGGCGGTAGTCGTTAGTGCAGCCCCGCCGCGCTCCAGGGACGCGCTTTCTGAGCAGGTTAAACTTTAAACAGGCGCGGTAGGGATCAGACAGGTTTAATGGTTACGTTTTGTGACCTCCCTCCGTAAGACATGCTAACTGCTGTTAATGAGAGCGGTACAGTCGAGCTTTGCGCGCCAACAGCACGGACTTTCCCCGCGCTGTTGCTCGGTTAACCCCCGAACTCCCGAGGCGGGACCGCGGTAGCTTTAGCCCCGGGAACACCCGCGGTCTCCGCGGGCCCGGCGCGGCCGGAACTCGCCGCTGCCGCCGCGCAGGGGAAGGCGTGTGCCCGGCGAGAGCGGCCGG